>JARQZK010004334.1:1285000-1440000 GCA_030704885.1 Cynegetis impunctata
GGTCTCTGGGTTGTGACTTGACAAAATGCATAAAATTTTCCAGGAAAGTATCCATAAAAGAATTTTTTTTAGCCTGAGGCTAACCTTAGTGACCTACTGGCCAAGGCACAGAATTCCGTCCATCTAGATGCCAGCCTGATATAACGATACAAGAAACTCCATGTTAAAGTGTCATTATCCTGGAAAATTTAGTCGAACACAGGAAAATAATCGTGCTACAAAGAAAAATTGACACAGCAATAGTTCTTTTGTTCAAGGAGAATTCGGACTATCCAACGTTGTGTGTATCATTAGGCATACTGGCAGTTCCTAACGGTTAAGCTTTGTGATTTTTGTGTTTTTTCGAGAACGAAGAATTTTTCATGAACTTTACAAAAAAATGATGGAATTTCGAAAAAAAATTTTTTATGGAACAAAAAACATCGGGAAATTTCCATTTGGCAGCTTTGTCTGAAGACGTCCAATAGGCGGAAACTTAAAGGTAGTGATGCAACGCTGTTTTTGAGGTAGTACGTAAACGCGATATGTGGCACTTGCATCAAGCAACTCTGTACCAATTATATCGTTCAGCTTAGAATTTGATTATTATGAGGAATTAACATGAAAATCGTATTGAGACCATTGAAACTGGAAATCAACTATTGGGTAATCGGGGTAAGAAGCTAGTGTTCCGATTGTACATTACCGCAAATTAAAGGCGATATCATATCATCTGCCGTACTCAATTAACATAATTTCAGATCATTCGTATAATATTTGAGTTATAGAACTGTTTTAATTCAAGCGATAACAAAGATCTATTTTCGAAATATCAAGCCTATGTTTCGATTACTATAATCTGGGTCGGGTCCTAAAAATTGGAGAATGAATGTCAAGAATCAGTTTTAGGACTTCTGGTTCTTCGAGAGAATCAATTAATTACCAGCAGTTCAAGTCATTTAATAAAAAAAGATACCTAATTGATGTGCGGTTGAACTAGTATCAGGAAATGGATTGGGATCTAGACACCTTCACTTGGGATCTTTGGAAATATGTCTGATCATAACTACTTACTTTAGAATATAAATTGCCTATAGTTCATCCCTAACAAATTAATACTTGGTCAATTATGGATTCAGCACAAATTAATATGGATTCAGCACCAATATAAAGGTCGAATACGGATTCAGCATGAATTAATATGATATCATCAACAACAAATAAATCAAAAATGGATTGAGCACAAATTAATATAGATTCAGTACGAATAAATAAGTCGAATATGGATTCAGCACAAAATCACATGTATTCAGCACCAAGCGACAATAAATAAGTCAAAAATGGATTTAGCACAAATAAATATGGATTCACCACCAACAAATAAGACAAATATGGATTCAGCATAAATGAATATGGATTCACCACCAACAAATAAGTCAAATATGGATTCAGTACAACTAAATATAGATTCACCACTAATAAATAAGTCAAAAATTGATTCAACACAAATAAATATGGATTAACCACCAAGAAATAGGTAAAATCCTATTCAGCACAAATAAATATGGATTCAGCACCAATAAATTAGTCAAACATGGATTTAGCATGAATTATTTCGGATTCAGCACCAATAAATAAGTTAAATATGAATTCAGCATAAATAAAAAAGAAATGACTATACACTACGTTTGTGCCTTTCATTTATCTAAGAATTTACTGAATCTTCAGTAAAACAAACTGTACTAATTCCTATAAATTTCTCACATCCTTGAAAAGTAATTAGCATTAAATTACCTGATAATTTCCATTTGTAAATTATCTACCGTCATGTAATCCGGATAACTTCAATTTCTCGGAAAAATAAATCTTATTTGAGTTCCACATGTAACTATCCATCGTTAAAATAGAAAATACTCAGAATCTGTTTCATTTTCATGATTCTCAATTAATTGTATAATAAATTTCCCATTCATTCAATATGTCGATCATAAAGTTTTTATGGTAACTAAATTTCAAGTAAATTATAAAAAACAATGTGAATAATTATCCTATTGCATATCTGAATGAAATATAAGTATTTTTTATCGAACTTGATTTATATGAAGTCTATTGTTTCAGTTTGATTTAGTGATCTGTATTGATGCATCATTGATTTTTATCACATATGTGTACTGTAGATTAGAGATATTCTCTCTCTACAAATAATTTATAATAGACATTTCATTCAATGATAAATTTGATATTTTGTATGGCTCATCATATGAATTTATTCACATTCCAACAATGCAATAAATTTCCTGCCTAATCATTATCGAACCGCATGAACAAGTGATTTATTTTCACAGGGACGTAGTTATAAATATAACATACCACATTGTGGACAGTGGTTTGAAAAAAAAGTGTGTGTGTCTGCAATTCACACAAGGCAGAAGTGAAACTTTAGAAACGTAGCCTACTTGGCTTGGGCCGATGCTTAGGCATATACGACGCCATTTTCTCGGTTCGGTTCGGTAATACAAAGGCCCAAACAACACAAAGAGGAGACGAAGATTATAGAAAGCCCTGTGTACTCGTATTCTACCTCATTCTCCAGTAGGTTAAATCCTATTTATGAATATGTTTGTCTCTCTTTTATGTCGCTTTTTGTTTCATCGAATTTTAAATCACAACGGTGCGTAAGAAGTTTCACATCAAAAATTTTAGCTTATGCAACTCCTCGCGTCTCTATTCCCCAAAGCTTGGAGATGTCAGAATATTTTTCGAGGTTGAATTAAGTTGAGACATGAAATAAATAGTCGCATTTCTGGCAAAGGCAGCCTATTAAGAAGCAGCTTCGAAGAAGTAATAACTACATTCGGAATTCTTACAATTCCGCCATACGGAAAGTTCTTCAAGCGGATATTTTACATCTTCAGACAATATTATGTGATAGTTTGCGATTTTTCCGGTGGTAAACCGAAAATATGGCCTACATTTCAACGTCATGTAAATGTCTCATTTTTTCGTCTTATGCAAATTAAATAATATCACTTCAGGAGGCTTTGCACAAAGCGAAGAATTATGTAAATTGAGTAAATTTTTCCTGGCGTCTTTCATTCAACATCAGAAGTTAAATCTAAACTTCTGGCTTTTGCTTTTCAGCGCCACAAAATTCGTTATGGTTATTCGAATCAGGGCCGAATTAGGATATGCATTCAAAGAATAATTAACATTACTTGTAACCTATCGTTGAGTGTAACGGAAAATTTGCATGAATATTTTATTAAGCATTTATATATATATATATTTATATATATATATATATATATATATATATATATATATATATATATATATATATATATAAATATCTTTCTTCTTTTTTCGTAGCTATTTTCTGTTGTCCACTCCTGGACGTAGGCCTCTTACATGTTTATCCATACTGTTCTGTCTTGTGAAATCTGAAACCACCTATTCCCCTGCTTTTTGCTTGATATCATCAAACCGTCTTCTTTGTGCTCTCCCCACGCTACGTTTTGTCTGTCTTGGTCGCCAGTGTGTTAGTTCAGATATCCATTTTATTTGATCTTGTTCAGCCACGTGTCCCACCCACTGCCATTTCATTTCTGCAATATATTAGCTATTATATCCAAGAATTTGGTCGCTTGTCGAATTTGTTCGTACATTTTTCTATTCCTGGCGGTCTTTTTTGTTAGTGTTATTGATTCTGGGCCATATAGAATTATGTATCTACGTCGATATTTACTAATTTGTATGATAGATCAAAAACACTCGCATAAAATGTAAATAATGTCATAGCTTCATATTGTTTGCAAATGTCATAGCTTCATAGTAGTTACAATTAAAAAAATTATTCAAAGATGGCGCCTCATGTACTGGTACTGTAGATATAGTTGAATATACAGATGGCGCTCGTTTCGCAATTGATAAAATTTTTTTTTTCTTTTTCATAATTTTCTTCAAAAGCAGGGAATGTAAGTTTTAAAACGGTTTATGAATTTTTATTATTTTTGGTAAAGTATTTAAAAAGATCTAGGCTTTCCAGGAAAAAACATCTTTTAGAAATAATATATATGATACTTCCAGTTCAAACTTTATCACTCACTAACATATTCAAATTGTGTTTAATTGGAACCAAATTATAATATATTTTAATGAAAATGAAATAGTACAACTCTGTCCCTAAGATACTTGATTTCCAAGGAAAACGCCGAAAACATGTCCTAAAGTTCGGAGATTTCTTTGAATGAATGTCCAACGGTTAATTATATTAAATTTAAGGGAGAATCCCGAACTGGAATATTGCCGGTGTTTTTCATCAAAATTGTTTTCAAGTTTTACGAGACTGACAATTTCATTTCCTTTTCTTCTTAACCATTTCTCAGGCTGAGATCTCCTCGGATATATAATCAAATTGCGAATGAAGGTAGCAGGGATTTTATTTAGATATTTCTGCTG
This sequence comes from Cynegetis impunctata, assembly GCA_030704885.1. NCBI lineage: Eukaryota > Metazoa > Arthropoda > Insecta > Coleoptera > Coccinellidae > Cynegetis > Cynegetis impunctata. The sequence continues at coordinate 1,289,438 of JARQZK010004334.1, forward strand.
GGATTATCTTTTCAGATATAATGTACTACTCCTTTCTTTATTAATTTTCTCATAACTAGAGGGGAGACACGGAAAATTTTTGTTATGTTTTTTCAGGAATATCGATGAATTCATAGGAGAACGAAAAATATTTTCAATTTATTATATTAGCAAGATTGTTAGATTCTCTTTTTCCACTGGCTTGCCTAGAAATCTTTTCATCCCACGTTACACTTAGCAAATGAATGATAGGCCTGATGCTTGGCGTGCGCATCAGGCGTATTCGAACATATGTATTGTTGTTATTTTATTAATAAATAATGAATTGTGATGAATTTAACTAAGGTATTCGCAATGAACGTAAAGATATAAGTAGGACATCATTTTTATTATGGATTACGTATGATTTTGAAGTTTATAATCGATTAAAATTTTTACAAATAATTTACTATCTATTTGTATGATGGTTATCAAGAATCGAAATGAATAGTTAACGCAAAAATTTTTTTTATCATTCTCAATTTTTGTTCAGACACAACTACAATAATTCTTCTGATGAAATCTCAGAATCATTGTTACAATTGGATCAATTTGATTGAAGAATTAACAATAATCCAAATCAACAAGATACAAAAACCACTATTGATGCAACTTTTTCGAGACTTATAAAAATTGAATCGGAAAAAGGTGTCCCTACTTAAGTTATCACAAACTAATCATAACTAAGATTGAATCTACTGATTAAGTTCACAGTTAGAACATATTTTTATGAAAATTAATAATGAAATATTACTTTTACTAACGTTTTGAGAAAAAATTACAACTTTATTACCATTCCTTCGTTCTTTTTTGAATTTCAATTAATTACTATCAAACGATTTTTCATTTTATTACTGTTAAACGTTTTGAATTCATTACATTGTATCTGCTATTCAATACATAATATATTACGACGCTTTTAAAAACTAAAAACTTGATTCAAAGAGGTAAATCAATTATTGATGTCAATTAATAAGTGTAATCAATTATCAATTCATCAATACACTGTCAATAATGGCTATAATATTATCAACATTACTGATATAAATTCTAGACGTTGTGAAATTAGTAGTAAGACGTGAAATATTCTACCCCATCGAATTGATGAAAATACCCCCGAACAAATCCGACATCCCGAAAACTTAGATGCTCTGATGAGAGTTTTTTCATCACAAGACGATTTCGTGCTGATAGTAATTTCTCGAGTCCTTCATTTAAAAACAGTTTTATTGGTAATCCAGTAACTTACTGGAAATTCAACTGCGGCTCTAAACTATTCGGCCATAAATTTGTTTTAATTTCTGTCTCGGGGAATTAAGCTGGTCATTTGTAAATAGAAAGTTTCTAGCCCAACTTCGCGAAGATTGGAATAGCGGCAAGGAAAAGCATAATAGATGTCCCAGACTTACTTTGGTTAATAAGCCGGAGTTTATTAACTCTAACGAACTGGAAGCCGAGTTATAAGTAAAGTAGCATCTTCGATTTGACAGAGCGATTACGTCACTCTGATTCAGAGATCCGCTGGTTGAAAAGGCGGAAGAAGTTTGGCTGTCAGGCAAGATTTTAATCTCCATTCATGAAGATTCCCCCCTCTGAGATAACTAGCGGATTTTCCAAGACGTCTGATTTTCAGTGTCGACCCATAATGCATCCATTTTCTTTTGAATTTCTTAGTACGGAATGAATTTTCACGAATTATTTATGCTCATTATAACTCAGATGATTCACGCTCCACTTACCTTAACAATTTTTCATATAACTTCTAGTAGGTAAGTGTAAATCAACTGAAGTAAAACATTGGCCTGATTCCACTAAAATTGCTATATTTACTCCTTCTATTATTGAATTACGTGAATCAACAATATAAACTAACTTATCCCAAATTAAAGTTCTTTGCAAAATTCATATTACATCTTGGCAACAGTGGCCTAGATGCTGTAGTGTCTTGTAAATATCTAGTCGGAAAAAAGGAAACACGTGTTTCATTCCCCCTGAAGTATGTGTCAGGGAGGCGGGCAGCTTGAGTTTGGGATTAACTCCTTCAGCCAGATCAGAGGATACACTTGTATGTACAAGTGCATTAAGGATAGGTGAGACGAGATATTTATGGAACATAGGAAGTGTGGGTAGGGTTCAGAGGATTAATACTGACCCAGCATTCGCCTTGTAAGTTTGCAAGCAGTGACTCACATTACCATGAGGAAACCTCTGAAAAAAACTCATGGCAGACCAGTCGGCCCCAGGGTTTGAACCTGAGACCTGCCAAATACTAGCCAGCGTACCTAACGTACTCGACTAACTAGCTTGGTAAAGTTTTTAATGCTCCCAACAATCTATTTCTATTACTGCTCTAAGAATAGGAACTAGTGAATAAAGGTTTTCTGTGGTTTCCCTTACCATCTAATGTCAGTTAAAAATAATATTGACATCGGACCGAATGGCACGTAATTAACAACTAAAGTCAGTGGCAGCCGTTGTTTTTGGAACCGTACTTTTACGTATCATTATTTCATTGTATTCAGTTGATTATTTTTTTCGTATGATTTTCAGCCAATCAGAACGATCAATTTAGTTAAGTTACCTTGTATAATTTCGATAATACCTGATTATACATAGAGTAACTCTACCAATCTCAAACTTCCTGCATAATTACAAATCGTGTCAGTTTGACAGAATAATTCTCCCGCTTCGCGGTCGGATTATTTAAACTGTCAAACTGACACTCTTTGTAATTATACAACAAGTTATCGATGTATAACCTGATTATTTTGAAGTACTTATAGTATTACTACTGATTATTATTCAGTTTTAATATCATAAGAGCATCGAAAATAATCGATTATACTTCCGAGACACGAGTATAGCGATTATTTTCGTTTTCTCGAGTAGGAATTCGTTTCGATTATACAACGAATAAACAACACCGCAAGAACAACAACCAAAGCTTTGCATACTAAAAAATTAAACGAAACTTTACTAAACTTGATTATTAATTTTTTTTGACAGACGTCAAAAAATCGTCAATATGAAAACATTCACATTTTGACAGGAAGCGAAACACCAAAACGATTATATCACGTCGTCAAGGATATATTCACCTATCAATACGCAGTAGCTATGTAAAATTTACGGATTTTATTGATATTATTAAATATAGTCATTATGTTTCACTATCATCAACTATCAAGAGTATCAAGTAGTAATGCAGAATCAGTGAAGTTTTGAAGAAAGTTTTATAGAAAGAATCTCATGAATGTAGCTCTAAACCTATTGTCGTCTTCCTGAAACTCCACCTGCTGGTGTGAATACAATATATAAATTAAGAGTTTATTGACTTGATCATTCGGAACTTCTACGTAAGGATGTAAGATACACTCACACAAAGAACAATGTAGGTGGAATTAACGACTAGAAGTACGTGTTTACACATCAAATTAGATTTATCTAACGTTGTCTGTTAGCAGATTAGTTGCTGGAACATGTCTTGAAAAAATTCAAATAATAGTAGTGACGAAGTTTGTTTCTTATATACAGTTTAGTTAAAAGTCTTCTACATGCAATTTTTTGAGTAAAGCATTAATTAAATTATTCTCTTTCACATTTTTTTGGGAGATTATTTCATTTGGGCAACATAAGTTGCGCACTCTGAATCACACCTGAATTACATCTTTGATTATCTTTCTATTTGTATCGGATTGTTGTACCATTTATTTTATGCAGTTTCTTTCGACTAAGATCCAGAAATCCTCCATTGAATGGAAATCCAGTGAATTTACAGGAAATTCCAGAAGGGTTTGAAATATTTGACCATTTTATTGTATCCATGCGTGACATATTAGTGAGTACGATACATGAACGCGACGTTACGTGACTGTACTACAGCACAACGCATGCGTCATAATACTTAAAAAATAAAATGAGCAAGCAGTGCTGCCGAACTTACGTCACTTTCCGGATCTACTAGAAAGAATATTTGGTTTCTTGAGATTATGGAAAAAATATCATATACAATTTAGTGTCTACCAATTCGGGTGGTAGAAATTATGTATACCTAACGTAGAAGTTATGAGAACTGATTAAACCGAGGGATACAAATGTAAATTTTCAAGTTTTTCTCTTATTTTGTCACTTTACTTAATGATTACGTTGTAATGGAATAGAAGTCAATATTGTTAACTGGAAATTATGGTAATTATGGAGATCTTCTTAGTCGGTAGACTAGGAAGATCTCCTTTTCCCACAAGAGTCCGTAATTATGGAGATTTTCCCACACTCAAAAAATTTGATGAAATGTCTGTTATTTGCTTGCTTCAGTCTCAGCACCGAATGTGAACTCATATTTTGTCGCTCGATTACCTTTCTTTTCCATATAATTAAACTAACTTAAACTACCCCGACTTTAATACCCTGAACTCTGCATTCAAGGAAGTACCAAATTTATGAAACAGATAAATGAGACTTTGATAAAAATGACAATTTTAGCAAAATCTTCATGAGTTTGTAGGTTAGGTTAGTAAGATTTGGGTAAGGTGAGGTTGGTATAATTCAATGAAAAAAAGGTTCACCGCAGACAAAATCTGAGCCAGAATCATTTTTGTTCGAAAATGTTTTTTATTTGTTATCAATTAGGGTTTTTATTTTTAAATTAATTTTTCTAGTTGGTGTGAATATATTATTCAGTACAAACAAAATTAGTATGGATGGAATATGATTGTAATATATTTATGCTCGAAGAGCGTAATTTTGACACTAAAAGTCTTAAAGTAGACACATTCTTGACGTAAGTATCGGAAAAACGAATTTTTGTGTTTTCAACTTTTCTTCATCACTCAATTTGGAAACTTCCACGTGAATCGTATTTTTTACGGTCAGCGAAAAATATGCCTTTCATAGTAATCCAGTATAACGTTTCAATTTCCTTTTATTCTCCTGCTCAATAGTAAATTGAGACTCTGAATGAAGTTGTCATCCTGAGTTCTCACCATTCCATTTTCTGCGAGGTACATATCGAGAATTTATAGCACCGCTATGTGGAAATATGAATAAAGCTGACGCCTCTTTATATATTTTCCGTGTTGTATATTCCTTCATAAATATTCCTATCGCCGAAATTTCGCTCGCATAGAATCGACAAAAAAACTATAGGACGGAATGAAAAGGAATCATATTGCAAAAAAAGACTATAATTTTTCTGTCGACCGAGCACAGGTACAGTTTCAGGAAATTTAGTTTCACTAATTTGGCGAATCGAAAATATAATCAATCCGGAAAGTATTAACAAAAACTCAATCGCAGCGAGCTGCATTAGGAGAGCAGGTTTTCATAACGTATCCAGTTTAAAAAATTTATTCATTAAATTATGATTTTTTTCCAAATTGAAAAAAATGCGCCCTCTAATGTGTAAACAATATTTATTTCCTCCTCGGAGGATCGACCACCCAACAAATTCGTACTGAAACCAATCACATCCAAGGTATCATACGAAACTACTTACAAACTTTCAACACTATTTCTATCAAAACGCTCCCTTTATCGTGTAAACAAGATTTATTTCCTCCTCCAAGGGGTCAACCCTCTAACCAATTCATATTGAAATAAAAAGCATCCAAGATATCGTACGAAACTACCTACCTACAAAGTTTCAACCCAATGGTACCAAAATTGTGCCTTTTATCCCTCTCGGTCACGAATTAAAACTATTGGAACGAAAAATCTGAAATTTACTGTGATGCAACTTATGATTTTTTGAAAATTTTTGATGTTAAATTCAGATTTTCAAAATGCTCCGTTTGGGCACTATGACATGTCCCCAATTGAGGACATCATGAGCTGATGGAAGACAAAAAATTTTCAGAAATATGTTCAGAGGGTAAAATATTAATATGTTTTATTAAAATAACATTACAGGGTATGGTATTTCATGAATGGTCCATTTTCGAAGTACTAAAATGTATAAAATTTAACTTTTGCAGAAATAAAATAAAAGTGCTGTTATATTTACCTAGATGTTGCGTTTACCGCTAGCTCACAATGTCCTCAAATTAGGACACACTTTCAAAAATCGCTGATTACAATATGCACAAAAATCACCAAACACAATTACTTTGGAACAAGTCTACACTTATTGTGAACGTGAACAAACAGTTTTCAAACACGTGGTCTAACGAATATAACCAACAAAAAAATAAACAGTAGAGCGCTACACTGCTGTCACAGCTACCCTACGGAAACCTATATTTCAAATGAATGAATTTGTTTTCCATCAGCTTGTCGATGGCAGCACATATATTCATTTGGAAGTATATGATGTCCACAACTGAGAACAATGTGACAGAGAAGTAATAGCAAGCGGCACTCCATAGATAAAAAATCCAAAGTAGGTTGTCCTCAATTGAGGACAAGGTGAGCGAGAGGGTTATCGTGTAAACAAGATTTATTTTCCCGGGGGTCAACCCCACAACCAATTCCCATTCAATATATCATAGGAAACTACCTACTCACAAACTTTCAATCCTATTGCTTCAAAATTACGCCCTTTATTATGTAAACAATATTTATTTCTTCCCCCAGGGGGTCAACCAATTCGAACCAAAACTAATCCCATCCAAGAAATCATACAAAACTACCTAGATACAAACTTTCAACCCTATTGCTACAAAATTGCGCCTTCTGTCGTGTAAACAAGATTTATTTCCCCCCCAGGGGGTTCAACCTCCCAACCAATTCGAATCAAAAACAATCCTATCCAAGATATCATGCGAAACTACCTATTTACAATTTTTCAACATTAGTGCTTCAGAATTGCGACCTTTATCGTGTAAATAAGATTTATTTTCCCCCCAGGGGGTCAACCAATTCAAACCAAAAACAATCCCATTCAAGATATCATACGAAACTACCTATTTACAAACTTTCAACCCTATTGCATTGCACATTTTTCTCGAGTCATTGATGAAGTTTTACTCACACATAACAGATGTGTTTGTAATTCCAATTCAAGAAACATAGTTGAAATTACATATTAATGCGTTTCTCCCTTGCACTGATCAATAGAATTTGACCAAAGTATCTTTTCGAAAAGGTTCAGGAATAATACGGGGTGGCATATTTAAGACAGTCCACCTGGAATATCTAATAGTAGGGGTTTTTGATTATCATCGAGATGTGAAAAAGTATGCAAAATTCGCCATTGAAATCATCTCAACAAAGTCCAAAATGTCAGTTCTGCGCATTCGCGACTACAGGGCGTGACTATGGACAGGAAGTCGGTCATTTTGCTGATGTCGGCCATTTTCCAACATGGTGGATCACGTTATTATCGTAATTCGGAACCTGACCAACAGAGGGCGTTTCAAGATGGCGGAACACGGTATCTCGTAATTCAAAACCGGCCAACAGAGGGCATTCCAACATGGCGAACACAAGGAAAATTCTCCAATAATTCAAAATTATCAAACAATCTTTCAAGGGATCTGGTTTCATGTATTCGGCAACGAGAAATCTACATTCACAATCCAACAGTGAATTATAGAAAATGTCAAGTCAGCCCGACTCAAAATCTGCATACCGTTGTCTCGATCTTATTAGATCTGTTCACTACAGCTTACGTGACTTGGAGTGAATTGACATATTTCTAATTGTTCCCCAATACAAATCGCGGTCTATATAGATAACAACACATAGCGCCGTCTGTCAAAGATATTACGTATCAACAATTCACTGTTTGCATTGAAAATGCAGAATATCCGCGCGAGAACTAACTTAGTGTTTCAAAAACTCATCAAACAAAGGTATATAACTTTTCACAGCACATAAACTTACTTATTCTCTCCTCAATTTATTGAAAGACCCAAATTTTCACCAAATTTACGTTTATAATGATTATTTCAAAGATTCATTGATACTCATGATTTTCTATTGTTATATTATCAGAAAACACACAACTCATTAATCATTTGAACCACTGAAATTCATAGACACACACAAACATCCATACCTTACCCAGGATTCGAACCCAGCACACCTGCTTCACAGACAGTCACTAGTCTCCACACGGCTAGTGTAATTTCTGTTCTCGTACACTGAATCATTCACACGAACGTTCTTTATACTTTTATTTCGGCAATATGCGCTCTTTACCATCAAACTTGAATATAAGAAAGGCATTTCAGCTTATTATGCAGGCTCGTAGATAATAAAAATGATTTTGATAGGAACTCAATATTTTTATAGCTCTGTTTTCTATCGTTAACAATATCATGTCATAAACGGAAATGGGAGTTTTACTGGATTAAACGAATATTCGGTCTATATAACTCATTCAAAAAAGTTTTATTTCTAAACAAATTTATTTGTACCTACGAGCTTCAAATTATCTGGCTGTTAATCAAAAAATGCTTGAGAAGCAGCTTCTTCACTAAATTCATATTTTCGCCTAATTATTGTTTTTTACACATACAAATACTTAACCTTCTAAGATATTTTAGAGGGGCTGTGGAGATCAGCAAAACAACAAAAACCAGGAAAAGATGAAATCTCTACATTCAAATGGCGACGGTTGAGAAAAAGTGTCGAAACCACTAAAAGGCGTTTTCCTAATATAATCTCAATTCACGTATGAAATTTTAATCCTGTAACTCAATTAGAGGATTTGTGGAGGCAAGCAAAACTTTGTAAAAACAAAAACTACGTACTTAAAAATGGTGGCCGAGTCGATTTCCCCGAAAAAACACTTCTTCTCCTTCAAGTGCCTTACCCAGTTTCGGGTGTAGGCGACCTCTCTACAGCTATTCGAGTTGTGCGTGATACAGTGATGGACCTACAGTTCTACGACGGTTCCGAACGACTTTATAGAGAGGCTTTACAAGGCAGAATACTTCTTGGTGGTTTGCTATTGCCTTCTGAGAGTTGGCTCCGCATTAATTCGTTGGTTCGGCCGGGATTCGATCCAGCGACCTTCTCTTCAGTAGTCCAATTCACTGACCACTGAGCTACGGAGCCACAAAAAAAACATTTACTCTACATAAACTCAATCAACGACCTTCAAACAACCCTAGAAGGCTAAATTTCGAATTATTTGGTCATAATTGTTTTCCACATCTTTGGCCACTGGCTTGAAAAATATCCGCTCATTCTATCCCCATCACTCTCCTTCGCAAAGTTTGGGAGATGTGCCAATGTTTTGACTGAATATATTTGAATTTTGAAAGTTCTATTCTACCTTAAGAGCAACCACAGATACTAATTTTCAGCAATATGGACAAATGTACCGTGGTGGAAGTATAAAATGGATTAAAAAACTACTACCGCACCTCAATGTTGACTTTCAATAAAATGATATTTTCGGGAAACATACGACTAAAAAAAAAGATAATTCAATATTTCAGTTAATCTAGTGTTGATTCAGTAGGATTTAATTAAAAAACTACGAATATATCACATTATGTAAAGAGACAATTTTGACTGATTCAACATCTTTCAGGTTTTTAATAAGTATTTGCTCTATATCGATGGTCAGGAGGAGTTCGATATAAAGGTTGAATTTCAATAATCATATAATATATATATATATATATATATATATATATATATATATATATATATAATATATATATATATATATATATACCTATATATATATATATATATATATATATATATATATATATATATATATATATATATATCTAATATATAAAATTGTCGTGTCACGGTGTTAGAAGTTAAACTCCTCCGAAATGGCTCGACCTATTCTGATGAAATATTGTGTGCATATCGGGCAGGTCTGATAATCGGCCAACATCTATTTTTCATTCCCCTAAATGTTAAGGGTGGGCCACCCCTTTATTTAATTTTTTTATTTTTCAGACAAAATTTTATGTTCTATTTTTTATGATACAGCATTCAAAAATACATACAACCCTACACTTTCACCCCTCTACGATTAACCCCTATTTTTTATTTGTTGAATTCCTCTGAAATGGCTCGACCGATTCTCATGAAATTTTGTGTGCATATCGGGTAGATCTGAAAATCCGACAAAATCTATTTTTTCATCCCCCTAAATGTTGAGGGGGGCCCAACCCTCAATTTTTATTTTTTATTTTTCAGACAAAATTTTTAGTTCTATTTTTTAATGACACAGCATTCAAAAATACATACAATCCTACATTTTCACCTCTCTACGATTAACCCCTATTTTTATTTGTTAAATTCCTCTGAAATGGCCCGACCGATTCTCATGAAATTTTGTGTGCATATGGGATAGGTCTGAGAATCAGACAAAACTTTTAGTTCTATTTTTTTAATGACACCGCATTCAAAAATACATACAACCCTAAATTTACACCCCTCTACGATCAACCCCTGTTTTCATTTGTTGATTATAAACTTTAATTATTTTGGCAAGATTTTATCTTCATTTTGTCATGACTTACAATAAAAACTCCATCGCAATTTTCATGTTTTTAAAATTTTATCTACAGATCCAGAATAGGGTTGCAAGATGGCAATCGAAAATAACAATTGTCGGTCTAAGAATAGGTCGTAATATATTTATCATACCCCTAAGTGATTAGGGTGGTGCACCCCAAACATTTTTATGAATTTTTTGGACAAAACTTTTATTTTCATTTTTTATAATGTTGCATTAAAAAATACATACATCTCTAAATTTTCACCCTTCTATCAACAACCCATATTTTTTATAGCCATTTTAATAATTCAAACAACGTTTTCTGGGTCAGATAGATTGATAGATAGATATAATGATAGATAGATTGTTAAATAGATAGATGGATAGATAGAATGAGAGACATAATTAGATAGTTAGATAGATAGAAAGATAGATAACTATCTAGATAGATAGATAGTTACATATATAGAGTTACTTCGGCAGATAGATGAATAGATAGGATAGATAGATAAAAATAATTTATATGGCAGAACAACGTTTGCTGGGTCAGCTAGTATACCTATATATATATATATAGAGATATATATAGATATATATATATATATATATATATATATATATATATATATATATAATATTATAATACTAACCATATTCAATTTTTTTCTAGCACTTTTCTAGGCTAACTAGATATGATTATTCTCTCTCATTGTAGCAAGGAAATCACTACGTGTAGCATCTGCACTATACCAGCTCGTGTTCATCTTGTCAAGTAGGGCAGTAATTATGGCCGCGACCCCATTGTTCACCGCAAGAAAGATGGACGGGGCGTGGGTTGTTCACTCGCCACTTGAGCAAATGGCATATGAATATTAAAGCGCAAACTTTTGTTTGCGTGGCAAAGGGTCCGCGATTCTCGACGCAGATATATATGATGCACGGTGTATTCTGTGGTCCCCGAAGGCACTCATAATATGCCTGATGTCACAGGCAGCCCGCTTGAAATGGTCCTGATAAATTTATAAGACTGGGACTCTTGGGAACGGCGAACGCTATATGTCTATTTTTTTCATGATGGGAGAAAGTTGGGATGATCTTTCGCTCTTTGGTGACTCTGATTTCACGAAATACTAGACAGATGTTTTTAGTCGTATTTGACCTGAAAATAATAGGCTATTGCAGTGTATCGATAGCCAACAGTGAGGTGCCGGAGTGTTTTTTATATCTCTATATGATATCGGTACATTTTGATATCTCAAGCGGTCCCTAGCATACCAAATAAGCTTAAATTTGATGACCGTTCACTATTCAGATAACATCATTACATCTAAGGATAGTTCAAAATTTCTTGGAGTTCATATAGACCGCAACTTGAAGTGGATTGATGGACCCATGTCGATGCTGTTTGTACATAAACGTAGTATAACTTAGCAGGTTATACTACGCAATTAGTAGAGTTAAAAGAACTCTTCCTCTGGATTCATTATTGAACATCTATTATAGTTTGGTCTTCAGCCACCTATTATATAATATTTTGTTGTGGGGAAACTCCTCAGATGCTGGTAGAGTTTTCATTCTGCAGAAGAGGATTGTGCGTATGATTTTGAATATTGCTCCCCGGTCTTCTTGTAGGCCCATATTTCGCGAACATGAGATCTTGACACTTGCCTCTATATTTATTTACAGAGGTTTGCTTTATGCGAAAGAGAACAAAAATTACTTGTTGAAATTATCTAGTTTTCATGACTATAGAACTAGAAATGATGAAATACTAGCGTTCCCAAAGCATAAAACTGATAAATTCGAACTCATTCTCCCATTTATCAATCTATTAAATTATATAATCATCTTCCTAGCCATGTTTAATCGGCAAATTTAAGTAAATATAAGAAGTTAGTTAAGGAAATTTCATTGTATAAGTCTTATTATAGCGTTAAAGATTATTTTCAAGATACATTGTAACTTTTAATTTTTTTTTGTCTTTCTCTCGACTTGTCCTATACATGCTCTGTAATGTTTAAAAGGATTAATAAAGTTATTATTATTATTGTTATTATATATTAGGAGCTTCTTGATGCAGAATAAAACTAACAACATTCATTCAAAATTTTGACATCTTCAAAAGTTGGACAAGGTAGTGCCGAAAAGGGCCTTGAGTGGAGCATATGAGGAAATAAATTATCCACAACATATTTAAAATGCGGCACCCTAGAGCCATCTGGAGATTGTATGGAGGTAAAAATACCGGTTCTTTGAGGATTTTTGCACCCCCAAACTCTCTTCAAATTCAGTTAGAGTATTGCAAATTTATACGTGGATTCAGTTGAAGCATTTTGAGGTCCAAAAATTTTTTCTCGCCATTTATATATAGAGATTTATTGTTTTTTCTCAGTTTTTGAGGTTTTGTGTACCTCCATAGCTCCTCCAGATTGAATTAGATGATTGAAAATTTCTTAAGTTGATTGAGTTTATTTCAGGGTAGTAAACTATAGTAGTTTCAAATATTTCACTCAACCGCTGTCATTTGAATGTAAAGAATAGATGTTTATTCTGGTTTTGAGGTTCTGAGCACCTCCACAGCTTCTTCTGATTGAGCTGAGAGGGTTGAAGTTTGGTATGTCGATGGAGTTGATGTTAGGAACTCCCTAATCGTGTGGGTTTTCATATTAGGAGTTTCAATTGATTTTTTTTACCAGTACTATTTTTATTTCAATCGTTTTTGATGAATTTTTATGTACCTATCCACGCTCAAGGGTCTGAAGAGATGGACTCTTCAGACTTTTTGAATTGACTTAGGTAGTTGAGCATTTGTAAGAAAAATGAGGAGGAAATACGACTTTAGTAATGGAGGTCTGCTGGTCATAGGTTTTTTTGGCACTTAAAACATTGCAGTCAATTTGAACATGACTGAAATGTAATAAACCAACTTAAACTAAAGTGAATTTATTGAATTCAATCACATCCAGTTCTGAATGCATCTGAAATTAAAATATAACGTGACCTCGTTCTAACAAACATTCAATTTCAACTTACCACAGCTACCTCTTGAACTTGAAATACAAACCAAATAGGTTTAGTAGGTCAGATAGTGAATAAAATAATTGCGGTCAGTAGGTTGCATTATTTGCTAATGTACACTCACTGGTTTGGGAATTTATTATAGACTTAGCATAAAAATTGCAACGTTCTGGAAAACATCCATACATAACAAGCGTTCAACAATGCAAACATCTCCAATTTGAACAAACACGAGTCCCTCGAAAACGAAAAACAAATTTTTCACTCCAATTGGAAAACTTATTGCCAGGGCCGGGTTCTTGGTGAGTTTCAATCGAGAAATACTTATGAGATTTGAAACGTAGAGTACACTTATCATAGCAGAAATATTATTCCTTATTATTTCCATATATATATATATATATATATATATATATATATATATATATATATATATATATATAATTATTTATTTGAATAAAAAAAGTTATATATATACTGGGTGTTTCTAAATTGATGCGAAAGATTTCAATGGGTGATTCTTCAGCAAAAATTAAGGGGGGTCTTTCATATAACTTTTTGTTCAACACCCTTTTCCCTCCAAGTTACAGCCCTTTGAAATTAGGTGAAAAAAATTGTTTTTATTCAATACATCCACTTTGGAAATACTTGGAAGAATGAAATTTGGCAGATAACTGCTGCTAATGAAATGGCAGTTTTTGTTACCCTTAAATGTAATCACAAGGGGCTGAAAAAAACAACCCCTATAATATTTTTCATCAGAAATTTTTGATGCGTCTATATTTTCCTTTTTAAAAAATTTATTCGAAAAGACAGACTCGATCTGCAACTTTTTTATATCTTGACTTTTGATCATAAAGTTGTTAGTTTGATCACAAAAAAATAAAATAGTGCTCAGACTATTTTCCCATAAATTCACAGAGGTTATCATTTATTAAAAAAAAACAAGTAAGCTGCTGTCAAATGTCAAATAATTTGTTAATTGTTATTAGTAGTACAATTATTGTTCAATCCTCTCTAATTTGCAATATTCTTCAACTAAATAAAAAAATACAATTCTTTCAATAAAGTTTTATTAAGTTGTGACAAATGTTTGAAGTCATTAAAAAACTGTCTAGAAATTAGAAAAAATCAGGACAATGAAACTATTTGTCATATGACTTCATTTGACAGCATCTTACTTGTTTTTTTTTAAATAAATGATAACCTCTCTGTGAATTTATGGGAAGAGTCTGAGCACTATTTTATTTTTTTGTGATCAAACTAACATTTTTATGATAAAAAGTCAAGACATAAAAAAGTTGCAGATTGAGTCTGTCTTTTCAAATATATTTTTTGAATAGGAAAGTATAAGCGCATAAAACATATATATATATATATATATATATATATATATATATATATATATATATATATATATATATATATATATATATATATATATATATATATATATATTGATACAGTGAAATGTAAAATCTTGGTTACGTTTTAAATTTTTTCGAGAAATTTTTCATGCCTTATATATTATTGTGAAAAAATTTTTGGATACTAAGAAATACTCCAATTAGCTTGTATTCCTATATATTGGAGTTTATAGAAGAAAATTCAGCCGTAAATTACAGTACTAAAGCAATGAACAGGATACACAATGATTTCATTTAAGTAGCAATAAAAGAAGATTAAAACGAACTGGAACATTTTCAATAAAAAAAGAGATGCAATCGTGTTCCTGCATTGTATCCCAAGGTAATTATCTATTCATGATCAAATCTCTCAACTTAATTCCTTTTTAATGTCCTCGGCTCATATTATACAGCCCTCCACGTGGATGAAATCTATTAAGAGGAGAGCTTTAGTACTCGAGAACACTTTTATTGATTAATTTTCATATTATCTGACTTTCAAAACTTTCTTTGTTCAATTACTCAGTGATTCTAAATAATGAGAGCTACACGAAATTAATTTTGAGCTTGAAATTTATTTTCTATGACTGTATAATATAAATGATCAAACTATGTAAAATGAACAAATAAACATTGAATTATATTTTTATTAGTGAGATTAAAGATTGTGCAATCCTCTGTTTTGTTTGTTGAACAAAGGTGGCTCCAAAAGTACCCGATCTCACAAATAGATGGCGGTTGTTGTTTGAAACATTACTAGGGTTGAAAGTAACAATATATCACATAAAATGAATAAGGAAAATAATTCAAAATTATCCAACAATCTTGAAAGGGAGCGTGTTATGTATTCCTCGGCGAGAAATCTGCATTCACAATACAACAGTGAATTATAGAAAATGTCAAGTCACTCTTCGATGTCTTCAGTGCAGTTTTCTTGAAGCTTTATGTGATATATAAAATTGACTATGTTCAACAAAGTAATTCATATGAAACAAATTATTTCACATGATTGATTATTGAAAGTAACAACCGAATAAATATCGATACGTTGTTAATATCTATGCATATATAAATATATATATATATATATATATATATATATATATATATATATATATATATATATATATATATATATATATATATATATATATATATATATATATATATATATATATATATATAATGAATAAGTAATAAATAAATTTATTGAATGCGAAAACAGGGTACAAGACAGTTAGTAGTTAATACATATTGAAAGAAAACATGGTGAGAACAGGCATCAGTAATATAACATAATTTATAACAAACATTGAATCGAATAGACCATGAAAGGACAAGTTCTTGTGTATGGTTTAATAAAACACAATTCTCTTCGAACCGGTGAACATAATACCTTCAGACTGCTTTCCGATAATTACCATCATCATAAGTATAATAACTTCTCTAGAACGATTTAAGTTCTACTAAGTCTGCTATGATTGATCGTGACTGTGAGCTAATCCAATTTTGAACCTTCCTCCTGAATAACATGAAAGAAACTGTTGCAAGAATCTCATGAGGAAGCCTGTTGAAGATTCTTGGAGCCAGATATAAAAAGACTTCTGAAAGACACTCTTGTGTGCAGCAGGCAGCCTATACTGAGCTTCAGCCCTTCTGGTGTCATATCCATGTGACGTAAGTTCAGATTTAGAGTAGTTATGAAACTGTGATAAAAAAAGCTTAGCACACTATGTCTGCCTAGGATCCATTATTCTGCCTCCAGAAACATATTATATATATATATATATATATATATATATATATATGTATATATAGTTTTATATATATATAGTTATATATATATATATATATAAATATATATATATATATATATATATATATATATATATATATATATATATATATAAATATATATATATATATATATATATATATATATATATATATATATATATATATATATATATATAAATATACCTATAATATATATATAATATATATATATATATATATATATATATATATATATATAATATATATATATATATATATATATATATATATATATATATATATATATATATATATATATATATATATATATATAAGTAAGAATTATTCGTGTTAAACGGAAAACACGCCCGTGGTTATAAAATTAAGTGAACTAGGACATTTATTTGAAACTAATCAAACAAACCTCCTAGCGGAGCTGGTTATAAGACTTCACGAAGCATCGAAATATCCACATCTACCCTAGACGGTAATTGTTAGAAATGTTAATTTTTTTATCACAATCGATGGAAATTGATATACAGACTGTTCCGCCCTTATTGGGCCTCATCAGTATCATCCATCCACCGAAAGTGATAACCAAACTAACATTTCAAATGGTCATACATTTTTCTTCTAGTAACTCCATGGCATATAAATATGACACAGCGCCACCAGTCGGAAACAATTGAACCACATCTTTCAGACAGACGAAAACATTTCGGCAACGAGAACTAGTATGTCCGGAACACCCGATGTTGGCTACTATATTCGCTAAGCAAGAGTAAAGTTGACACATCAATTCGATGTGATTCAACATTCACACACCGCAAGCAGCAATCGCTCCGAATTTTATAGCAATGGCAAATGAACATAAGTAAGAATTATTCGTGTTAAACGGAAAACACGCCCGTGGTTATAAAATTAAGTGAACTAGGACATTTATTTGAAACTAATCAAACAAACCTCCTAGCGGAGCTGGTTATAAGAGTTCACGAAGCATCGAAATATCCACATCTACCCTAGACGGTAATTGTTAGAATCAATCAGTATCATCCATCACTTTCGGTGGATGGATGATACTAATGAGCCCCAATAAGAGCGAAACAGTCTGTCTATCAATTTCCATCGATTTTGATAAACAAATTGACATTTCTAACAATTACCGTCTAGGGTAGATGTGGATATTTCGATGCTTCGTGAACTCTTATAACCAGCTCCGCTAGGAGGTTTGTTTGATTAGTTTCAAATAAATGTCCTAGTCCACTTGATATATATTTATATTTATATATATATATATATATATATATATATATATATATATATATATATATATATATATATATATATATATATATATATGTATGTACATACATTTCTTCATTTATCAGATTAAAATCATAATATTATTCATGCTTTAGTTTTTCAATTATTGGTCAATTTTTAGGAATGAAAATGATTGGGACATTCAGGATCCAATGAAAAAATAAATAATTATACATGAATTTTCGTCAAATTCTAATTTCATAATTATTTTTAATATAAGGATGTAATTTATACATTTTATTGAATATAATGAAAGCTAATTATTGTTACAAACATGAACGAAATCTATTTCGGAGGCATATATCTATCGGATATACGTCTTGGATCTGAGGCTTGTCGAATAATCGAGAAAAACATCAATGATTGACAGCTGGGAAAACCATTCGAGGAGCTTCTGGATATATACGGATCAACGATCGACCTCAACGGACACTACAGTTCAATTTATAACGGAGTGAAGATAGCCAGCTTCAGGGATATTAGTGAAGTGACAGTGTTTTGACGTTTGTGAATTTGACAGGTAAAGAAGAGAGTAGTTATTTTTATAACAGCGAATATCACGGTATCCAACCCAGTACACAAAAGCATCGATGAGAATTTAGCAAATGTTTTTAATAAACCGTTTAGAAACTCGCAAAAAAAAACCAATGTAGTTGCATATCACATCATATAGTGCGTATATCTCTTGAAATAAAGCTATTTCGATAGTTTTATCTGCACTAATAATGGGTTATGTGGCTAATTCAATTTTCGATGAGTGAAAAATGCCTCAGTAATCTACATATCGACCATAAATTAGCGAAAACTTGTCAATGTCAATAAAAACCATCATTCTATGTTAGTGCATTGTTTTATCCCCATTTTCATTGTGCTTCTATCACCATGGTGAGTGAACTACAAAGTCCACATTGTGCACGGGTATTTTTACAAAGGTGGCGTTAACCAGCGCCGCGTGTTTTTTTGTGGAAAGTCAGATTGATATTTTTTAAAATCTTAGAAGGAAAAATATTACTTATCCCATTTTATTTAACAGTAACATCCGTAGCAAAAGTATAGTGTAAAACTCGCATGGAATTACCATTTCCTACTCGTATGATTTGCAGCACTCACATGCGGCTCGTGCTGCAAACGTCATACTCGTAGGAAATGCATGCCATTCCATGCTCGTTGTACAATATACTATTTTGTGTACAAAATGAGTATTGCGTACAATTTGCTTCTAGGGACTTTTCAAAACCGGTGTTTATTGATAATATGCTAATTATGAATATATTTCTCACTCGCAAATTACTTGGGCAAAATTGTTTGAAGAATGGATATAGAAATGGATATACGCAAATTAATATTACACGTTACTTATTATCTTGTATGAGAATATCTGAGTGGTATCTTGTTATGAAATTAGAATCGATGGAACGAACTAAAATATGTATTAGATGATTGGCAGAAAAAAATATTCAGAGAATTTTAAGGGTTAATTTTATGTGACTGTTCTGCCTGCTTCATTGAATAGAGTAAGTATGGTTTAAAAACATCGATTGGAGAAGTACGCACTCTTGAACATATCATTCTAAATTGTAGCAATTTCAAGCATCACTGCAATAATTTTCTTTCCAAATTGACAAGAGTAGCAAAAATTTATCAAACCTTCAATACAGCTTTCTTACTATCTCTTAATAGTTTAGATTTATCAAATCATGTTTGAACATGTTAAATATTTAGGTTTGAAATTGTGATGTCTCGTAGAATTTCCTTTGTATAACCATCCCTAAGTCTTAATTCTGTCCTTTTATACCAAGGCTCAATTCGTGTTTGTGTAAGAAGAAAAAATTTCATGGCGAGTCGTTGGCGCTAAATGTCCCTGTGTTTTTTCCTCCGTGAAATAGGGTGAAATTTGGGTTTTTGAATTTTTTTTATATGAAAAGAGAGGGGAAATCAACTATATATAGAAAAAATGTCTAGTTCAAAATATCACATATAGTATAATGAAGTTGGCTAATGTGCTTATACAAGGTAATAATTACGAATTGAAAAAAAAAATTAAGGTTAGGGTAACATAAATTAAGAAAAAACATTCTATAACTCCACGTCCAAGTAAACCTTAACCTTACCCATTGAGCTGCTTGTTAACAACATTTACCATTTAACAAGTGCGTTCACCTGCACTCACTAAATGCACCAGCTTTCCAAGTGTTGTTAATCAAGCGCCTGAGTTCTCAACCCTAAATAACATTCTAACCGCAATCACCCCTACAATAAATGAAATCATCCGAAAACATAACTTCGGCAATATCAGTCCCTTTTAATTAGCCAATTTCCAAAGCTGTGAAAACGGGAATGTTTATGATTAATGAAAAAGGAAGTCCCTAGTTGAGTTCGAGGAGTAATGTAATCCATTCGGTTTAATTTTAAAGTTTAGCAGACGACGTAAATCAAGTTTATGTATTTAATTAATTCGGATGTGCAATTGAGGTTTCGTGGAAAATTCAAAACAACTATGAAATTTAAGTGCCACTTATGTGAATTTAACTTCTATTCATTAATATCTATGTCTTAACAGGAATTGAAAACATTAACCATTTTCAGTTAATGTTCAATCAGTATATATTTTTTCTTAATAACTGAGATTGAATTCTCGCACATCACTTGGTGAAACATCATAAAGAATAAAGTATAAACTTTAAAATAAAAACACTTGGCTTATGTTTCACAATATAAAAAATCTTTAGATACTGAATTTTTTTTTTTTTTTTTTTTTTTTTACTGCTAAGTACAGTATCTAAAGATTTTTTATATTGTGAAACATAAGCCAAGTGTTTTTATTTTAAAGTTTATACTTTATTCTATATTTTTTCTTTTAATAATATTTCATTGTCCTAAACATGAAAATATTTTTAAATAGTATAATAGTATAATTAGTGGGAAAAACATAATATTCCCAAACGACTGTGATAATTACCAGACGAGGAGCGAAGCGACGAGTCTAGTAACACAGGAGTTTGGGAATATGCTTTTCCCACGAATTATACATACTATTTTTTCTTCGTTCGTTGATTTACATTTGAAAAATTAATTTAAAAATATTTCATTCAAGATGTAATCAAGTAAGTTTAAATAGGTTTCTCTATGTTCATATTGAAACATAGATATTCAACACCCCTGCCTCGACTTCAAATGAAAAGGATCTAAACGAGATAAACCAAACAATTAGCCATGCAGCTTCAACGTCTATAAATTCTCGTTGCCCTCCAGTACAATTTACAAATTGTACAAACTGTACAATAAATGTAAATATTAACAACAATTATAAAAATTAAAACCATACTTTGTTTCATTTTATTGTAATAATCCATTTGTAACATTACCGCATGCTACAGCAGTGCGGTAGGAATATTACCGCACTGTTATTTTCTAATTGCATAGCAACTGCCCACTATTCTGGAATGTTGAGCTTTGCGCATGGAAAACAGGTCAAAATAGTGTCACTGTTCCCACGATCGGAGAAAAATGTTTTTTTTTGTATTTGCTGTTTAATCCAAGAATCACCATAAAAATTATTAATGACCTCTTGCTTTGAAGACAAAGTGATGTGTATCATTTAGCATTACCATTTTTGAGCACTTGAGATGTAGAAAATTTTGTACCCCTTTTTATAGAAGGGGAGCCCAAGCGGGGATTTTGGGATTTACTCAAGCGCGGGAGAATAACATATTGGGGGAAACCTTGCACCCTGTTGAATATCCCCACCATACATGAATCCTTAATATGGGGGCGTTCGTCTAGGGCAGCCGATCAGATTAGTAAAAAAAATCGATCGTTCGACAAACTCGAGCGCGTCAGATTAAGGCAAGGTGAGTTAATTACATGCAGAAGAGTATGCATTTCACTAATCTGACGATTTACAACATAAGGAAATAGGAGACAAAAAAGTTGCAAAAAGTAAACGTCACCTTGACATTCTCGAGCACGGTTAAATTTTTATTTTTATTTTGAAGGAAATGTCACTTTATTTTTTTGCATTTTTGAATATCGGCGATGAGTTTTGGTCTCGTACGGTCACCCCCACCATGCAAACCGGCAGATTAACTTACCTTCGTTATCAGAGACGAAGTGGGGTGTATGAACTATTAATATCTGACACGCTCGAGTATGTCAATATAACGGTTTTTTAAAAATTTTTGAAGATCTGCACACGTTTCCCCCCCAATGAAATGGCATACATCATATAACCTTTTTCTCGTTTTAGCATCTAATCTTCACAATCCAAAAGGTCCCCATGACGCTGGAGTAAACTCCCATTTAGCTTCTCGGACTCCCCTACTATTAATCATATTGCAAGCACGGCGAAGCGTGAGATTTGGTATAGTTAAAGCTCATATAGAGAAGGAGTACATAAAGCTATTAGAAGAGCACTGATGACAAAAAACAAATTATGACGCCATCTATGGGCTGAAATGACACATTTGGCGTTTCTGTTGTGAGATACCTATCTTTTTCTACTAGATGGTGCTATGATTTGATCACATGTCATTAGAGATCTTCTAAGAAACTATTAGGTGGTTATGTGGATTAGATGTCGTTGCCTACTCGGTCGATGAACGGGATGCTACTGATGAGAGTGTTGAAGAGGAAACAGACTGTCTGATGTATCATCATGTACGGCACCGATGTCGAATTTTCTAACATTCTTCCTTGAAATATGAATGGGAATTCCATGACGCCATCAATTTTTCAAATGTATTTTCCAACGTTTCATTATCTTTATATATATATATATATATATATATATATATATATATATATATATATATATATATATATATACATATATATATATATATATATATATATATATATATATATATATATATATATATATATATATATATATATATATATATATATATATATATATATGTCGATGAGTTTTTAATATCTATCAAGCGTGAATATAATAGAGCCGGTGCACAAAGGAATTCTTAACGAGTATATATTTAGAAAAATCCTGAATCTCCTTTATATTCTATAGGCCTTTGATGAAAAGAAGTAAATATACACGTTTCAATGGCTCAATTAATTCGTCTTGTTTCCCAAACAACTCCACCTTCAGGGTTCTTTAGGGCTTTGGCGAGAGCACTTGGAAATCGCGTCACGTATGTATTGTGAAAGACTGCCAGCATTGTATGAGGTACTTTTGTGAAATAACTTAGGAATTGTTTGATATTTGCCAAGGAAATTTGCACTGGTGAATAGAAGGAATCAATTTTAAGGTAGAATAGGTAAGAAGGTGTAAGAATATTTAACTTTATCCATCATATAAGTTGGATATGGGGAATAACTAAATTTTGATAATAGTAGAAGGTACCTATAGCTATTATCTGAGGTTCAATGATGCACAGAACCAATTAAGAAGAAACTTACTAGGGTTGGTGGAAAAATATATTTTGAAAAACATAACAGAATAAATATCTAAAAACCAAATAAAAAATCAACGAATGAAAAATGTACACATTGTAAGCAGGGTCGGATTTAGATTTTGTGCGCTTCTAGGCCCGTAGGTTTTTGCCTTCTCCTCTTCATACCATCGTGAAGTAGAGAACATTAAACCTCAGAAAGGTCTTTTTTTATTCTAATTTATCTGAAGTAAAGTAAATTAATTAAAGTAAAATAAGGAGAGAATCAACTGATTCTAAATTATGGTATATAAACTATAAATGAATGGGCCAACAAGCAGGGCCGGATTAACCCTGTCCGGGCCCCAGGTCTTTAAAGTTGATAACGGAATGTAAGTAACAAAAGATGATCGACTCCAGGTATCCTGTTACTTCAAAGTCTTATGTGATATTGGAACAACATGGTTACTTTGACTTGATGCTGCAGCATCACCTTACCTGACTCGTTAGCTTTATTGAAATGGTCTTAATGAATAGGTTATAGATAAGTGATGAATGACGCTCCAGGTTGCGTGATAGACTAGGAAAGAGAAATGAGACGGGACGAGGTTATTTTAAATTTAATCTTGTTAAACGCAATAAAATACAATAAACGAAAGAAAACAGTTTTGTGCAGTACAAATTGGAAAAAGTCAACTTCCAAGATATTTATTGTTTTTGTACAGTACAGTAAGTTCAAATATTAACTTGTCTGACTTTTTTCGAAATAAAATCGTTTGAAACATCTTGGAAGTTGACCCTTTCTAATACATCATTTTCAATGGCCATTAACGACAATGAATTCAAACGGTTCTGAGACATTGTTGAACGAAGACAGTTTATTAGTTCTACTACTCGATACTAGATGGTTCTGTATGTACGAAGTATTTCATCAATTGACAACATGCGTCGAAAGAAAGCAATAATATTGTTGAGGAATTTCATACAAATTTTCAAATAAAATTTTCATTCGATGAAATTTTTCATCAGTGTTGGTTACTGTCGCACATTAAAATAAAACTCAGTGCCTTTCATTCGTTCATACATAGGTTGTTCACGATTCCATTATCGGAAACAAATTTTCAAACTGAAGTTAATACAATTAAATTATTAGCTATCAATAACGGTTACAATGAAAGTCTTATCGACAAGCTCATTGGGAAAAAACGAATAAAGTATCTGTTGCATTCAATATACCCCACGCGAACTATTAATGAAGAACAAAAATACTTCCCAATAAATTATGTGCCTAATTTGAGTAGCAAAATTTGTAACAGACTATCGAAAAATAACTTTAAAACAATTTGTACAAATAAAAGAAACTTGAAGTCATTCTTGGTCAATAATAAAGAAAAATCTAACATCGGAGAAAACAGTGGTATTTACAAATTATTTTGCGACGAATGTCCTGCTTTCTATATTGGACAGACAGGAAGGAATATAAATATTCGCGTTGAAGAACATAAAAACTTCCTGGATTTCAACAAAACCAAATTGTTACATTCAGGTAACAAAGGAAAACGCCTTGACCTTCTTGAAATTCTCGAAATAAGTTCCGCCCATAATAGTCAATTACCCCTTGTAAACGAACAAATTGATTTTCAGGTATCACCTTTGCTTTTGTCTGTTTTATAAATTACGATGCAATACTCTCCTGTAGTCAGTCTTGATAATGAGTTCATAACTCGAAACATGTCGACTTTTCGTTACTGCTAAATACAGTATCTAAATATTTGTTATATTGTGAAACATAAGTCAAGTGTTTTTATTTTAAAGTTTATACTTTATTATATATATATATATATATATATATATATATATATATATATATATATATATATATATATATATATATATATATATATATATATATATATATATATATATATATATATATATATATATATATATATATATATATATATATATATATATATATATATATATATATATATATATATATATATATATATATATATATATATATATATATATATATATATATATAATATGAATTTCAGATGAATTTAAATCAACATAATTTTTCTTCTACAAAATAGTTAACCTTCACCTGGTTGCAACTTTTGAGCTTTGTTATGGTTGACCCGTAACCAATCTTCTTTATTATCCAGCTACAGTACTTGCAGTTGACATGTCCCCGGTCGCGGAACCCCGTCTAAATGATTTATCATCGTTCAACATTTCGGCTTTGTCGGTATGAACGCTTGCTGCGAATTTCCTTTCCATTAGCAAGTTTGTAGAAACTCGTTTTCCTACGATGGCAACGCCGGTGATAACTGTGAATAAGTTTCTTCTTGCAATTACAAGTTAGCTTGCAGAATACCGAGTCCCGCTGTGTATGGTGCTTAATGACGCGACCTATTTCATATTCTGATAAACTTTTACGGTAACTCCTCGAGAAGAATATTAACTTTTTCTGGAAAATTCTATTCAAGTCACTTGACTAAACGACATGTAAATATTCTACTTATAATGGATATTTTAATACAGTCAAACGATAATACGTAATGCCTCAAATATCTTTTGTATTAATGAAGAAATGTCATGAGAACGAAACCACTTGCGCTATCTGAGAACGATTATAGAGGGCGTCACATTATTGACTAAGGATAATTGTCTCCAGAAGAGAAGGAATCTGTATTGTAATTAATTATTAAACATTAGTAGGACTAATTTAATTTATAGATATTGTTTTGATTTTAATAAGTAAGCAGTAGCATGAATAATATACTTTATCGATGACAAACTTTTATGCAGAAAACACCATCCTGACCAGAAAAATACTGAAAACATATCTTAAAAACTAATCAATAATCTGTAATGACTGATCCTAGTTATGAAATGATACACTGGTTCATCTTACACTTTAGTCTTTATTCGTTATATACTATAGACTTCTCGCTAAACCCTCGGGCAGCTAAGTCCATTTCTCAGAGATTCCCTCTGGTTTATATACATAATATACTACACAAAGATACCAATGACATGCGACTTTAGCCTCACGTAATTGTAGCTTGTTTATAAATAAGTACGAAACATAACACTCTTCGTATCGAATAATAAATACAGACTGACACTGACCTACTTGTCTACTTGAACCATAAATCAATCAATACACAAAAATAAGAAGTTTTATTAATAAAATGACAATAATACGCATATACGAACACAACTGACACGTACTCCTAGTCACGACGGACACAGTTTCAAGGTTAGCTTTCATCTCCAAGTATTTGGAGTGTAACGTGTGATAAGCAACTGCGTTCCATTAAAGGTATTTCCTTGTACTCCTTCATTATTTCCAGTGATAATAAAAACTTTCTGGAGTTCAACCCCAACTAATTGGTTAGAGGAATTATGTATACATCATGAGAAGGCTGTATGATAGAACACCTATTTATTTAAAAAGTAAAAAAACTTTCAAAAGTTTCAAGAAAACATCTCTGAAATGTCTAGTTTCATTACCAGCTGATGAGGTTTTGAGTATAATGGACAAAACTAAGTACTTACCAACAAAACTGAAAGAAACAACATGAAATAAAAGAAGAATTAACATGAATACTCTGCTTGAATGGTTTGAACGTAATGAGTTATTATATTTTTTGAATTTTCCTGGCGTATAACAGCTTCCCTAAAAGTACGGTGGACTTCGGAGAGTCTGGTTTTTTTTAATAGAAACTCTGTTTTCCTGGTTATATAATTGAATATTTCAGTTTTTACCTAGCATAGAGTCAAGTTTTATTTCATATTCTTGATGTGCAAATAAACATTATTTATTATTATTATTTTAATAGTATCTCTGGTTGTTACATGAAAGAAAATACAATTATCTAGAATCTCTGGATGATGGCCCAAGTTCATACTCCGATAAAAGTGGAAGATTTTTCGTTGGAATAGCATTGGACTTCAAAAATCCTACGTTTTCGGTTAGCTGAAAATTGTACATCATCAGTTGTTATTATTCTATATGGAAAAATCCACAAACTCACTGCAGGGAAATTAATTATCCTCAGTAAAATGTAAAGAACAACTCTCTTTTGTTCAGACACTTTTTTTCAATCTTCAAGTTATGAATCCACACCTTTCTTCTGTTCATCATTTCCTTGTTTCCCAACTTTGTTCGGGATACAACTTCGAATTGTCTAGCTTTCGGAAAGGTATGTATTCGGAGTTTTTTTCCCCAAGATGAGCAATAGGATACACAACAATAGTGATTCATCTCTTTGAACGTTTGTAAACGATCCAAAATACAATTAAAACTCGACAACTTCTCATATAAAATACACGTAAACAGATGTAAACAAAGTAATCTATGGCCCATGCGTTAGTGATATTCTACACCGGTAGGGGGCGTATCGCTTATCTACGTTCGCCAATAACTGAGATAATATACAGTGGAATTTGGGATGGTTCTCTCATTCTTGCAGAAAATATCGTTCCGTAGGATGATGATTATTGGAGGAGTAAAACCTTTGGTTGTGGAACTGTGATGACGAACAGGTTATGAGGAAGGTTTAGTATGTAAATGGCTGATAGGAATAATGTTCATGAAACCCAATGCTACGCTAACTTCGCCGAATAGGATCAGTCCATTAATTTAACCCATTCGGTCCGGGATAGTGAACTTCTATCCTATTTGTCCGCGATGTATAAACTTGGTCTGGAACTTATAGTTCCAAAGTTCTGCATCCCATATATCCAGGACAAATTGATTACGTAGTTGATTAGAAAATACAGGTCTGTGTCGGTCATCTCTAATTTAACCCTTTGAAGTACATCAAGGCCCACTATGCTAAAATTAAGAACAATCAAATTTTTATTCCGGTATCGTATTCGAAACCTTTACCGAGACCAAATTCAACTTTGAAAAAATTTAAAAAATAAGCTTTTGTAACAAACCGAGCTGAAAAGTAGAAAATTATGTTTTATTGAATGGAATTGGCATTTACTTGGGAAAAGTTCATATTCATAACTTTATAAAGAAATAAAAAACTAACTTTTCACAGTTTAAAATAAAAAAATCTATCGAGTAAACGCGTTTCGTCATAACATTGACTTAATCTCGTACTAAACTATGGTATTAGAAAACAATCTATTTATACGAAAATTGAATATAACAGAGGGGTTCCACGAGAAACTAAATAACAATAAGCAATTCATTCAGAGCCATTAGTAGGTACATTGAACAGGAGAGGAGAAGGGTTTACTTCAATCTGGTCGTTAACTAAATTTCCGGAATTTTTATATTTATTTATGTATAGAGATTCCCAACAGTTTTCAAATTGTAATATATTATAATTGTGATCAAAGGTATGGTTTTCTTGAATAAGATGGCACGCATAATTAGAGTCAGTTTTCTGCTTAATATAGCTACGTTGGTGTTCGTGTACTCGAGTTTTGAAATTTCTAATTGTACGTCCTATATAGAATTTTTCACAATCGTTACAGTCGAGTTTATAAACACCAGTACGTTCATCTCTATGAATTTTTGATTTGTTGTTTTTCATATAAAACCAATAATATAAAACCAATAATAGCATTGGAAAATTAATTAAAAACAACAAATCAAAAATTTATAGAGATGAACGTACTTTATAAACTGGACTGTAACGATTGTGAAAAATTTTATATAGGACGTACAATTAGAAATTTCAAAACTCGAATACACGAACACCAACGTAGATATATTAAGCAGAAAACTGACTCTAATTATGCGTGCCATCTTATTCATGAAAACCATACCTTTAATCACAATTATAATATATTACAATTTGAAAATAGTCTCCATAAAACCAACTGTTGGCAATCTCTATACATCAATAAATATAAAAATTCCGGAAATTTAGTTAACGACCAGATTGAAGTAAACCCTTCTCCTCTCCTTAATCTGTTCAATGTACCTACTAATGGCTCTGAATGAATAGCTTATTGTTATTTAGTTTCTCTAGGAATCCCTCTGTTTATTCAATTTTCGTATAAATAGATTGTTTTGTAATACCATAGTTTAGTACGAGATGAAGTCAATGTTATGACGAAACGCGTTTACTCAATAGATTTTTTATTTTAACCTGTGAAAAGTTAGTTTTTTATTTTTTTATAAAATAATTTTTTACAACTCTTACGTCGAAAATGTGTGAATTTTGATGATTTTTAAATGTCAAAATTAGGATAATTTGAACAGAGACCAAAATCAAGTTTCTGCATGGCGTACAAACCTATGTTTTTTAAATAAAGATAATACACAATATCCATAATTCTCATTTCAATCGTTTTTCATCAAACATATTACAATCACATCCCATCCATACCAATTTTGTAAAAGATTAATATTAATAGTACAATTGCTTGCAATTATTTTATATGTTAATTCCAAACGATGTTTTTGGTACAACCATGGGTTCTGATACCTTAGATATTTTTTTAAGAATACCAACTATCAAACGCATCATATTCTTTTTCATATAATAGCCTAAAGTGTAATGGTTGAAGCTCTAAGCTAATGGCTTCTGCTGATTTCATCACATCAGCAGGGTTATTGAAAAAAAAATATAATTTTTATGTATTTTGAAATTATATCATAAATTATAGTAAACCTCGAACCGAAAAACACTTAGAAAATATTTTAAAATTATTTATGAACAATTGAAAATTGATAAAATTCCACAAAGAATCGCATGACTACAAACGAGCCACGATGGGGGGCCATATTTGTGACGTCATAATGTTAAAGGAATTTTTCGATAGAATAATAATTCAGCTTAAAATTGCAAGAGCCTACTGCCCTGCAGATCTAGTAGTAAAGAGAAGGGTGTTTTCATTTTTATCTCGCGATTGTAAAAAAGTGTTTTATAAATACCTACCAATGAAATATTTGTGATATATTGAATATTTGAAATCATTTTCTTTCTTTTAGTTAGGTTTGCTATTAAAGCGTGTTTTCATAGTTCATAGTATAAAAAATATAACTGAGTATCTCATTTTTTAGTCTCAAAACGGAATCAAAAGAAATAATAATCAGGAGACACAATATATAATATGTGTGACAATAGACCTAAAATTATATAATTTTTTTATCCTGATGATTCTGCTTAGGACAATAGGACACGTTTGAAAATTTTTGTGAAGTCATAGATGTTTATTATGTGTGTAAATTTCTGAAATGATCGTCCTCAAGTCAGTAAAAACTAGTTTAAAGATTCTGTTACCTACATGAATATAGGTGAAGATAAAAAAAGCGAGTTAAAAATGAATTCTCACTTTGAAAATATTTGTTTTATGATTGGTACTGAATACACATTTCTGACAATTATATATTTTCCTGGAAAACATCCCTTTACCGCAGAAAACTGTTAAATAGGCCCAAACAAACATTGCCATTTTCACCCTCATTACTTCTGCATTGTATTTAATAAATCTTCACGGCATATATTCATTTTAAGGCCATTTGGGACCCTCTCCTTTCTGTTCAAACAAGAGAGAAAAAAAAAAGAAAAAAGCGAAAATTAATTAATCCTTTGCTGGTTCAACCTTTTCGAATCTCATGAATATTCCCTGTTATTTATTTCCTTAATTAGGCGGCCATTGTGGTGGTTGAAAAAACGTATATTATTTGATTACCTCCTTCAACTTAAAATATTCTTCAATTATTTGAGTTGAAATGGATCTAGTTTCCTGAACAAATTTGGTTTCTTATACTGATTCTGTCTCAGATTGAATAATGATATTTGTAGTTATAATAGCCTATGAATAAATGGAAAAAATAGAATAATTCAAAGTTAGAAAATCCAAAAATTATTTCATAATTTATATATATTTTATATATATATATATATATATATATATATATATATATATATATATATATATATATATATATATATATATATATATATATATATATATATATATATATATATATATATATAGAGTAATGTGGGGTAATATGGCAACATAAAATTCAAATGCTCACATTCTAATAACCAACGCGCCTAGATGAAAGACGATGGCTGCACGTAAGAGCTTAAATAAAATATGTATCCGTCCAGAGTCATTCGTTGCCATATTCCCACGCATCAAAAAATTGTAAGTAAAAATGCACAAAGATAGTCTGTTGCCATTTTACCCCATATCATGGGTAATATGGCATCATATGATAGGTAATATGGCAACATGCTATTCTCCTAGGAAATAAACTATTATACGAAGTTTTAGAAAAACTTTCTTTCTTAGAATATAACCTATAGATATCATTACCTATATCTTATGTCTTTAGAGCTAAAGAGGTACTAAGTACTTGATCTGGAACACAATATGCACAATGTATGTTTGATGGAGTACATATCTCGTGAACCCAAAGATAATATTTCACACATTGCAGCCAATCACCTTTTGGAGATTTTTGATCAAAATAGTATCCACGGGATTGTCCACAATATTCTGATTCATCAGAAAAAAAATTATGAGGCATAATACCCCATATTGCATTTTATGACAAATAAAATGAAAACACATATTTATTATGCATATAACAGAATGTTCAGCTAAAGAAAAGTACGGTTATGAATCAATCTTCAGCATACTCCTATTAAAATTAACGAAATCTACTTAGAACTTCCTTCATGACTATATATAACTCAACATTAGAAAATATTTTACACGGTGGTTACCTTTATATTGACGTTATTCACTAAAAAACTGATATATTGGTTTTGTGAATGATTCACGCATGTTTCCTATATGACACTAATATGGATGAAGGGATATTATTGCCAAATGTTGATTTGGAACTAAAATATCAAACTGCGGCGTATTACCCAGCGCGGCATATTCACCCAATTTACTCTATATATATATATATATATATATATATATATATATATATATATATATATATATATATATATATAATATATATATATATATATATATATATATATTATATATATATATATATATATATATATATATATGTTCCAGACTTACATGATGGATAGGCAGCAGATCTTTAAAACTGGAGAGATCTTAAGTAAACCACTAGAACTGAAAATGGGCATACCACAGGGCACTGTTATGGGTCCAGTCATCTTCCTTATCTACATTAATTCTTTAACAAACCTTACTGTTGAGGAGGGTTTGCTGATATCATATGCTGACGACACAGCAGTAATATTCGCTGCACATTCCTGGCCACGAGTGAAACAACTGGCGGAAAAAGGGCTAACTATAATAAAAAACTGGCTGGACTCCAGTAAACTCACTCTCAACGTTGATAAAACTCATTATATAGCATTTTCCATTACCTCTGCAAATCGCCCTGATTTCAACAATATTACATTTGACTCGACCATAAT
This sequence comes from Cynegetis impunctata, assembly GCA_030704885.1. Taxonomy (NCBI): domain Eukaryota; kingdom Metazoa; phylum Arthropoda; class Insecta; order Coleoptera; family Coccinellidae; genus Cynegetis; species Cynegetis impunctata. The sequence goes on from JARQZK010004334.1 coordinate 1,322,196, forward strand.
TAGGGAAGTTTCATCCACTAAATACCTGGGTGTGATAGTGGATAAGTATCTAAAATTCAATCAACACATCGAACGCTTGACGAACAATATTAGAAAACTTATTCCTAGATTTTATATATTGAGAGATATTTTGGCTAAAAAGCTCTTGCTAACCATATATAAATCTCTAGTGGAGTCTTTGATAGGCTATGGATTGGTGATATGGGGTGGCATATATCATAACCTTCTTCGACTACTGAGCGTTGCACAAAACTTTATTCTAAAAGTTATTTATAGAAAAAAGAAAAGATATTCAACGGAATTGCTGTACTCGCAGGACGTGTTTGATGTTCGTTCTCTTTATATATTGCATACTTGCAAATACATGCATAAAATGGAAGGTATGGAAAATTACTTAAAACATAATTACCCCACGAGAGGTGTGACGAACATGCATATGAAAGTTCCTATTAGGAAGAAAAATATTAGTCATAGATCTTTTGAATATCTAGCCACAAAATTCTATAATACTATCCCGCTAGACATTAGGAAAATCAGGAATGGGACAAGATTCGGCAAATGTTGCCGTTGTTATATTCATAATAACTTAGATAAATTCAAATGTTTCACTTCATAACTCTTTACACATTTTTTCACATACCTACTTTATAACTGTGAAGACTTTTATTTGTAGAAGTAATTATTAGTGAACTTGTTGACTATAATGTACACACACAGTTATTCAGTTAACTAGGTGTACAATCTTTATTAATCTTTCCTTGTGAATATTTCTCTTCTCACTAGATTAAGTAATTAATGTAACGAATTGTTGAAAATTTCAGTGAATAAATATCTATCTAAATATCTATCTATATATATATATGGGTCATTCTACGATAAGAGGTAATGTGCACGGCAATCAATATAAAATACCTTTTATATTTTATATCTTGTCATTTTATACATATAAATCGCAGCATCTTAATGTAGTTTATCGATTACATCATGACTGAATACCTAATTGAAGCATATTTTTCTCAAATTACTCATTTGACCAGGAAAAAGTCTCTACCCTGGCTTGTCCCCTTGACGTTTTTGGTTGAACATGAAGAAATTATATACCTTCTTTTTCGTAGTTGCCCAATTAAATTATATTTAACACAACTTCAAATAAGTATACTCAAGTATTATGAATCCGCTAAAACAAAACAAATATCAAACGTCCATTTTACAAATGGCGCTCAATGGCACTCATTGATTACAATTTAGTAATACCAAATAAAGAAGCGGTTCAATGGTAGTTATATGTTAATTGGTGCGACACAACACTGGGGTGTAATCGTTTTAGCAGGGTGAACGTGTCTCTCCACTGGTAAGTCGTACTATTTATATAATTTGCTTAATTTACTTAGCATTAATTGTTTGAATTCAAAAATAGTGTGATAGTTAACGCGTGACATAATATCAATCCAAAATGAACGTGCGTTAATAAAAAAAATTCATTTTATGAAGAAAACGTCTCTGACCTGTTGTATGTTCCTTTGCTTATCTTTTTCTATCAGAGGCATAGGCGTGTCTTACTATAGAAATTTCTTTCACTATTTTTTTGTAGAATTTACAATTTTCGTTTAATTTTTCTAATTTTACAATAGAACCAGTTTGTCCTACGAATAGTATCATAATTAAATTGATGAGATCATTAATAATCGAATACAAAACTGATTAATAGATAATTATTTAAATGGATAAATTGATGAATAAAAAGACAAATGAATGAGTAAATATCCGAATGAATAAAACACTGGATTAATGAGTTAACAAAAGAATATGAAAAAACTGATAAATGAATGAATAAATATATAGATAGAATATAAATACAATAAATAAGTAACTGAAAAAAAATAAACAAAGAAATAACTAAATGAACAATAGAATGGATGAATATATGGATAAATAAAAAAATAAATAGAAAATCTATAAATGAATAATTGAATAAATAAACAAATGAATATATATATATATATATATATATATATATATATATATATATATATATATATATATATACAGGGTGTCGCACCGGGAACTGAATCGATCGATATAGAACAAAGTACGGATCAGAAAATTTTGAAAATTTAGACGATTACTAATGTCGGTGTGGCCAATCCAACCAAAATAATTACAAGCAGCTGGCACTTCCGCTTATACCGGAAGTCGATACCAACTTGCTTATTTCAAATGGAATACCCTATATATTTTAGGGTTTTCGAAAAGAGCATAAAGTTCTGAGTCGAAAATGTGAAGAACACCCTATGCCTAAACCTAGCCGTTCCAGAGATATTTGACATTTTATAGAAAATTTGACAGGTGCAACGGTTTACAAGAACCGGTATAACTTTCTTCCTGTAAAATAAACTCATTTGCTTCTTGTCACATGAAAAGAACACAAGAAGAACTACGTTCTACAACTGAAACTAATTCAATAATATTATACCAAGTGTTCCGTTTTTCGCGTTACATTTCGTCAACTTCAAACCGCGAAAACTTGTTTAGGTCAAATGGAACACCCTGTATTTTTTTACGTCAAGTTGTGTAAAATTGAATTCCCTTTTTTCTGATATTAGCATTGTGGGGGTTAAGTTTACAACTTTTTGAAATATTTGTGATTTTATTAGAAATTCATGAATTGTTGTAATCATTTCATCAAAATAGCCATGATTACAAACAATCAGTCATTATCTTATGTCAAAAAATTCCAGCACGTTTGAATTATACCAATGAAAACTTTTTAATTTATTTATTGTGATAACCTTTGTACTCGATATCCAGAAAAACGGAAAATAACACTGTAACATGCGTATTAACGAATTGAAGATATGGCATGAACTAAAATAGCAGATAAGATCAATTTAAAATATTTCATTTTAATTTAATAAATTCCGCCCTCGAACCTCGACACATTTTTCGCACCTTCGGATTAGTTCCTCATGGGTAGCCCTTCTACGTCAAGTTGTGTAAAATTGAATTCCCTTTTTTCTGATATTTTAAATTGATCTTATCTGCTATTTTAGTTCATGCCATATCTTCAATTCGTTAATACGCATTGTGGAGGTTAAGGTTACAACTTTTTGAAATATTTGTGATTTTATTAGAAATTCATGGATTATTTTATTTGGGGAACTATTAAAAATAAAGTTTATGAGAGCCCATTAACAACCATTGAATATTGTATGCAGAGAGTAAGGAATGCCTTTCAAAACATATCACAGGATTCAATTAGAAGGGCTACCCATGAGGAACTAATTCGAGGGCGGAATTTATTAAATTAAAATGAAATATTTTAAATTGATCTTATCTGCTATTTTAGTTCATGCCATATCTTCAATTCGTTAATACGCATGTTACAGTGTTATTTTCCGTTTTGATATCGAGTACAAAGGTTATCACAATAAATAAATTAAAAAGTTTTCGTTGGTATAGTTCAAACGTGCTGGAATTTTTTGACATAAGATAATGACTGATTGTTTGTAATCATGGCTATTTTGATGAAATGATTACAACAATTCATGAATTTCTAATAAAATCACAAATATTTCAAAAAGTTGTAAACTTAACCCCCACAATGCTAATATCAGAAAAAAGGGAATTCAATTTTACACAACTTGACGTAAAAAAATACAGGGTGTTCCATTTGACCTAAACAAGTTTTCGCGGTTTGAAGTTGACGAAATGTAACGCGAAAAACGGAACACTTGGTATAATATTATTGAATTAGTTTCAGTTGTAGAACGTAGTTCTTCTTGTGTTCTTTTCATGTGACAAGAAGCAAATGAGTTTATTTTACAGGAAGAAAGTTATACCGGTTCTTGTAAACCGTTGCACCTGTCAAATTTTCTATAAAATGTCAAATATCTCTGGAACGGCTAGGTTTAGGCATAGGGTGTTCTTCACATTTTCGACTCAGAATTTTATGCTCTTTTCGAAAACCCTAAAATATATAGGGTATTCCATTTGAAATAAGCAAGTTGGTATCGACTTCCGGTATAAGCGGAAGTGCCAGCTGCTTGTAATTATTTTGGTTGGATTGGCCACACCGACATTAGTAATCGTCTAAATTTTCAAAATGTTCTGATCCGTACTTTGTTCTATATCGATCGATTCAGTTCCCGGTGCGACACCCTGTATATATATATATATATATATATATATATATATATATATATATATATATATATATATATATACGGTCTTGACCGTAATAAAATATAGGAAAAAGTATATTGGAATTCTCGGTCCAGGAATCAGTGATACACTTTTATATCATCCAAGCTTTCGGTAAGTTTTTATTACCTTTCTCAAGGATCTATAATGTAAAACCACATACACTACCATATAGTATTTACCTGCACTTTCCAACAAAATCACTCAGATTTTCAGAAATTTTCAATGTTTGAAAGTTATAAACACGATGAAGCACACCTTACATACCTTAGTATTTAGTAGACTTAAGGATAAAGAGAAAGAACTATCTGAATCAGGAGTTGTTTACAGTATACCATGTGGCAGTTGTGATACATCTTACATAGGACAGACCTCACAATGGATGAAGTCGAGAATATCCGCTCATAAGAGTGATGCTAAAAGAAATGTAGGAACTTGTGCATTGGCTTTGCATGTCAACAAAAATTATCATGTAATCAACTATTCTGACATAAAATTACTATACAAAGAAGCCCAGTATAATAAGAGACTTTTTCTGGAAATGGTGGCTATATCTTCAGCTGAAAATGTAATGAATAAGAAACAGGATACTGGTAATCTTAATAACATATACTCCTACTCAATAGAACTTTCTAAGAGGCCTTTTCCATCATCCTGAGAGCGGACAACTGAGCCTAGTAACTTCACAGAAGAATAAGATAATAATGGATATGAAATTCTGTGGAACGAACACTGACATTTTGATTTTCCATTGACAATTGACATTGATGTTTTTATGATTTAATTAATTGTCAGCTGTTGATTTTCTTGAAGGATGTTTTATGATTTTAAAATTGTGTATGAGAATTCCATTGTATTTGTGGTCTATATGTTTTTACTAAATTTGAATCATAAGTAATGTGTTATCAGACCTCCGAAAAGGAAAAAACCACGGTGTATGTGAGTTGTGTTTGTTTCTTTGGTCTTTTGTTTTATTAATTGTAATATTTTTACATTATAGATCCTTGAGAAAGGTAATAAAAACTTACCGAAAGCTTGAATGATATAAAAGTGTGTCACTGATTCCTGGACCGAGAATTCCAATATATTTTTTCCTATATATAGGTATATATATATATATATATATATATATATATATATATATATATATATATATATATATATATATATATATACACATTCAAATTTTGTTTTCTACTGCATCTTCAGAATTAGTGTAGATTATCCTCCATCGACAATAACAGCTTAAGATAAAAACACACCGTGTAATTTACATGCAATATTCAATTCCGAGCCTTCCATCCATTCAATTCAGTGATCCAAATTAGAAATTGATTATAATCTGAACCTGATACGTTCCTTCGGAACTTCACGGGACGTTACAATACCTACTAATGTAGGTCTTCATCTATCGAGTATAAAGAATTGGGGTTAATGATTCAGGCCTCCCTGCTTTGGCCCCTTATAGTCCACCCTTTCAATCGGCAGCCCCGATGGACATTCAAATCCATTCTACGGACTCTGATGAGCAATTATTAGGTCCACTCTTTCGGTTGCCGTAGGAACGAAAATAAGCCTTTTGCTTTGATGTCACGCAAACCATAGACACGAACGTGTCGTTCCAATTTATACTGTGATTCTGAGGAAAATTATCTCAACAAAAAATACTTTTCTTGAAAATAATTTTGGCAATTAATTTGGCATACTTTTCAGGTTGAATGATATAGAAGTATCAAAATTCATAATTTGACTCTTTTGAAGTTATGCAAATTACATAGTTGATTCGAAAAAAAATTCGAAATATCATTGTAGTGTACCTCTAATAGAATAACGAACACAAAGTCAATAAAATACATAGAACACCTTCATCGTTTTCTTTCCATTTCAGTTTCTTTTAATATACGAAAATACTAAATAATATTGTGGAACAATTAGAAATATGTGAATTCACTCCTGGTAAAGTAAGCTGCAATGAAGAGAACTAATAACATCGAAACAGCTGTATGCAGATCTTTAGTCGGGGCTACTTAACATTTTCTATAATTTACTGTTGCATTGTGAATGCAGATTTCGCGTTGCGGAATACATATAACCAGCAGCCTTGGAAGATTGTTTCATAATTTTCAAGTTTTGAAGAATTTTCCTTGTTCACTTTATGTGAAAATCTTCACCTAGGTCAATTTGGAGGGGCTGAAAATATGCAAAAATTATATAAAAACCCATGAAATTTTTCCATAAAACCGTGGCGTTAAGAAAAAATATTCAAAAATCACAAATAGCAGCTCCTCAATATGAACCGACCTCGACTACGTTAAAGCGTAGGCGAGGTCCCATTTCGATCCGCAACGCGGTTCTTCCGTATCGAATGTTTGAAGTTGATGTTTTGAAGAAAATGTCCGACTAAGAGAGGTATTCCCATCAAGTGACTCGAATTCACGTGACTTCATGATTAATAAAGGATTGGATGGCATAACGCGAGATATTTCAAATCTCCCAGGCATCATAGCCGTAACGCGAATAGGAGTTACCATAGGCGTAACACAAATCGGGCTTTATTAGTGGGTCTTTGTTTTCAAAAATCTATACTATAGGCGATTGCGCAGTATACCTAGTGATTCCTAAAAGTCCTTTTATATTCACTTGATCCTAATTTAATAATTTCTGCCGATGTGAATTTTGCTGTTAGATTCAATCAGAATATCAGTTTCGGAGATGAAAAATAGAAAGTTTCTGATTACTACACCAAAACATTTAGAAAACCAGTTGGTAAAATCAAAAACTCGAAAATAATCTAGACATTTATGCAACCCAGAAAAACGTGACTAATAAACTGTCATTTAATTTATCTCTAGTTAATACTCAATATTGATACCTTCGATAATAATCTAATTAAAGTTAAAAGAAACCAAGTATTTCAATTTTTTCGAATGTATTATAACTTTAACAGGATATAGGTACACTCTGAATTTCCACTGTTACTAAACGTGAGTTTTCTTTGCGACATTCGTAACTTGGGATTCTCACTTCCCAATTGATTGCTATAGACAGAAAAGAGCCGAGGAAAATTGGAATGGATAAATTGCTTTGTACGCCTGACCCAAGATAATAGGATAATAAACTTAAAGGCAGACCCTGAGAAAAGGATGAAGGCGATGACAATGGTTTGCCCCTTTGGATAGGCTAAAATTGAATTTAGTAGTCCTGAATGAAATAATGTGTTATTAAGAGAAGATATTCAAGTCATATAATTTCAACTGATCGCAATTTTTCGAAAGGTTTGGGTAACTGACATTGAAATTTATGATTCCTGGCAAGTTTCATCATTACCATAGTTCAAAAAAAAAGGAAGTATTATACTATATGAAAAATTGAAACTGAAATTCAGAGGAACATATTATATTTTAATTTAAACAAACAAATTTTACTTTTAATCACTATGAAGTGGAATAAAGGGTAAAAGAAGGATCAGGTGTTTCTTCCTTCCTCAAGTATAAATACTATCCTAAGATTTTAAATGAATTTACTTTTACTTTTTTATAGTTTTGCTCTGCCTCAAGAAGAAATCCAGATACCAAATATCAGCTTATTTGTTTCTATGGAGGTCATTGGAGAAGCTACACTGTTATATATATATATATATATATATATATATATATATATATATATATATACCTATATATATATATATACCTATGTATATATATTTATATATATATATATATACCTATATATATATTTATATATATATATATATATATATATATACTAGCTGACCCAGCTATCTTACTATTTATCTATCTATCTCTATCATTATAACTATCTATAAATCTATCTGACTTGGCAAACGTTGTTTAAATTATCAAAATGGCTATTGAAAAATATGGGTTGTTGATAGAAAGGTGAACATGTAGAGTCGTATGTACTTTTTAATGCAACGTCAAAAAAAAAATTTGTCCAAAAAATTTATGAAAATATTTGGGGTGGACCACCCCTATCACTTAGGGGTATGAAAAATATATTACGACCTATTCTCAGACCGACTATTGTTATTTTCGATTGCCATCTTGCAACTCTATTGCGGATCTCTGAATAAAATTTAAAAAAATGAAAATCGCGATGTAAAAATAGGGGTTCATCGTAGAAGGGTACAAAATTGAGTCTGACAAAATAAAAATAAAAACTTCGCCAAAAAAATTGAAGTTTATAATTAACAAATAAAAAATAGGGGTTGAACGTAGAGGAGTGAAAATTAAGGGTTGTATGTTTTTTTGAATGCTGTATCACAAAAAAAAAAATAGAACACGAAATTTTGTCTGAAAAATAAATAAAAAATTAAGGGGTGGAACTTAACATTTAGGGGGATGAAAAATAGATACTGGCCGATTCTCAGACCTACCCGATATGCACACAAAATTACAGGAGAATCGTTTACGCCATTTCTGAGGAGTTCAACTTCTAACACCGTGACACGAGAATTTTATAATTATATTATATTATATATATATATATATATATATATATATATATATATATATATATATATATATATATATATATATATATATATATATACACTCAGCAAGGCAAAAGGCAACATACATAAATTTTCGCTAGTGATAATAATTATGCTATTTGCTTGACATTTCTTTGACCGTAAGGAGCAGGTACGTCTTGTTTCATGATAACTAGTGTCGTTTTGAACGTTCAACAAACTTCGCACACAATTCCCCATGCATCATCACGCATTTTGTTTATTTTCTGAATTTACTGCGATCTTTGTAATCTCATTGTAGCAAAGTGAATTATGGCTTTATTCAGTTCTTGACAAGTTCCCCCCACCCCCCCCCCCCCCCACCCCCCCCCCCCCCCACCCCCCCCCCCCCCCACCCCCCCCCCCCCCCACCCCCCCCCCCCCCCACCCCCCCCCCCCAGTTTGTACTTCAGATTTTCTTTTCCATTTCAACCTTAACTTTGGTTTCAAATCAAAAATTTGATTGGACGCTCAACAGCTAAACCTGCCGATTGTCTTTTTGCCATAATTTTTCATAGATTTACTTCAAGTCGAGGTACGTCGATTTATACCTTTAATTTGACGCTGAATGCAGAAGCCTATGTTGCCAAGTGTATCCGCATTCCTGTTATCTTAGGACCACTTGAAAACTCTTAGTTGCCTCATCCCGAAGGAAGTGGGAAACTTAATTCAAAAATAATATTTTTTTGTGTATATCAACTTTCAAAAAATAGAAATTATCTTTGTTAGTAATTAAATTATACCATGTGAGGGGAACGTAGCGCTACGCTTCTGTAATTAATTATTTTACTTATTCTACTGTTAACTATTACTATATGATTATTATTCTTTTCTGCCTTAACTAGCTATTTATAATTTTATCCTGTATTCACCTGCTTCGAAGTTCTGTATTATAAGTCTAAGATTTCGACTTGTTTCATTTTTTCGTATTTTTATGAACTTACTAAGAACTATTTCTCATTTCTCATTACTTGAATGCAATTATAAAAATTACGTGGCGCCCTTAGGTCCCACCACCCAGTGCCTCCGACGAAAAGCAAGCCGACGTCCCCTTTTTAGGGTATAATATATATATATATATATAATAATATATATATATTATATATATATATTATATATATAATATATAAATATATATATATATTAAAAAATATATATATATATATATATATATATATATATATATATACCCACTGAACAAGAAACATCATAAGTCTATTTTGTGATGTTCTTTTTAGAGACTTTGATGTTTATTGAAAACGTTAAAAAGATATCTCCTAAATGTTTAAATTTTATAACCAACTTCATTGAAATCCATGTTATGTAATTAAAACATATTTTAGATGTACACAATACTACTTGAATTCGCAGTGATATACACATCCTATGAACTTCTTTTCAGCAACTTCTTTGAGGAAACATCCATACGATGTTAATTTGTATAGGTCTCACTAATGTTACATACAGAACATTACTGCAATATTACAAATTAACATGTTTCTGAGATGATCACATTTTGTAGTTACTTTTACAACTTTCGAACTACTCTTTAGTAACTTCCTGCGACTGGGTGAGCTGTTTGAATGATGTGTATTCATAAAATTATAAAAAAGAAGAAAACAGAAGACGAAAAAAACAATGACAAGCAGGATATATAGCGGATCGTGGCGTGCAAGTAGGTTATAAGTGGTGGCAGCGTCGTTTTCAGTTTCGCGGTTTTATTTCAGTAAAAGCATTTTCTCGTTATAATGGACGAACAACAGTTATCGGTAAGTAGTTATTCCAAAATCATAATTATTAAAACTTAAATATACTCATTTTAATACTTTAAACGGCTATTCAACATTGAAATTCCGGGTGGAGGGATATACCGTTGATATACCGTAACGTTTCGTAAAGTTTTGATAGTTTGAAATTTTCATAGTTTTAATATTAAAAAATTATTCTAATGAATATTTTGTAAACCAGCTATAAGTTATCAGTAATCTTTATCAATTCAGTTTTAAATCGTGTTAGGTTATAGCAACTACAGCTTGATATATACAGTTGCACACAAATTCAATTTTTGTTAAGATGTGTCATATATCACTTTCCACACTTGTTATGTAATATGCTTACACTATTATATTTTTTTAGGTTGGATTCCCGGACAGGATATTTGTTTTTAGGTTGGATTCCTTTTTCTGGACAAGATATTTATTTTAAGGCTGGATTTGTTTTATTTTTATTTCCAGTGTTCTATTTATTAATAGTTAATATACTATTTAAATCTTCTATTGCTTTTTTATTTTAATTGTACAGAGTGAACAACTAAGAACGGCTGTAGGCCACATCTCAGAAAAGAATATTGCTACAAATAAAAAACATTACCTTTTGGAAAGAAAAATCGCTAGAAAATATTTATGAGTTTCTAAAATATCCACTAGGGGTGGAATGAGCACTCAAAATCATAATAGGTACTGTGATTATCTCCATAAAAGACATATACCAAAAGGTGACCTAAAAATGCAACTTTTGAAATCTTCATGATTGTATATTTAGGATACCTTTAGTTTTTCTTTCTTGATGATAATCACCTTATTATATGTTTTCAAGTGTTCTTTCCATTCCCTAGCGGATATTTTAGTAACACAAAAATATTTTTCAGGTTCATTTTCCTTGAGGTATTTTTTTTTAAATTGAATCATGATCTTTTTTTGAGATATGGCCGGCAGCCGGCGTTTTTAGTTGTTCACCGTGTATTTGCTGAAACATCTATAGGATGTAATCTAGAATGTTTGAGGTATATTATTTAGAGGTTTAAGTTATATTCATACAACATCTAAAAGAATATACTGTATCGTTTTTGAAATGTTGCATTCAGTTCATTGGTAAGATGTTGTTTCATAGACATTGCATCAACATGTACTAGATGTTAAAAGGCATTTCTGAATGTAACAGAAATGTTGCTTTTAGTTCATTATAAAGACTTCCTTTTGAGGAAGTTCTAGTAACATCACAGTAATGTAAAAAGGCAGCGCTTTAACATCGCTGAGAAGTTCAGTTGTAACATCACAAGAGTTAACAGCCCTAAGCTGGGCATAAGCGGTTGTGAAGATGTGCATGTGATGAAAACAAGAGGAAAAAATGGAAGAACATAAGCACAATGTGATGTTAAATTAACGTGACTGTAACAATTATTTGCATAGTGGGTATATATATATATATATATATATATATATATATATATATATATATATATATATATATATATATATATATATATATATATATGAAATTGAGTTTTCCTGCCAAGCATCATAAAAACTCATGAAACGAAAAACTATCTTGGTCCTAGGTCCAACTTTGCTATCGCACTAATTTTAATAAGCAGGTTTTCATAGTGAAAACCTGCTGAAAATTTGTATGAATGGTTTTTAATGAAAACGAATGAATATATTTATTAGTCAATAACTACTTTTAACGCATTTTTCCACTTGAGTAGACGCTATTTATCACATAAAGTGAAAAAGAAAAATTCTTCAATCATTCACAATTATCAAAAAATCTTCCAAGAGAGGTTGTTTTATGTACTCATCGTATTCATTAAATTGTGGATTATTTTAAGAAAACTGTTACACTTATGGCTTACCTGTGCAGCTACGTGTCCCTGTTCCAACCGCAAAAGATCTGTGTGACTCCAAGCACTCGTCGACCAGGGAGATACGTGTCGCAAGTCCTCGTTGAACTTGAAATTTTTCAACTTATTGTGCAGAAATTTGCGAATATTCCAGGGAAGGTCATTGTGACCGTCAATTAGAGGCACTTCTTGTAACAATCTGCTGGCGAATTCTAGACGCTCGTCGTAGGAGGCACTTGAGCTGATTTTTAAGGCTAATGGTACCCCAACCCCCGCAGCCGCTGCGAGAAGGAGCACGATGATTATTATGTACCAGTGGCGGGTTGACAGTTCGATCTCTAGAAAACATAGATTGATAGTGTAAGTCAAATGTATTATTTTATAACAGTATGAGGAAAATTATTGCTAGTTTATTCGAAAGGAATATATATATATATATATATATATATATATATATATATATATATATATATATATATATATATAAGAATGTGTATATATACATATATGTTGACACATGTTTCGGACTATTTGGTCCTCATCACAATGGCGTAGCCATTTATGGGATGGAAAAGTTGGAAATCAAAACTGCAACAACAAACAGAATCCCTTGCTATGCAAGAAACTAACAAATATATGACTTATTGATCTGGTTTGGGAGATTTGGTCAAACTTTCGCACTATGGCAAGACCGACAATTTTGCTCGTTTTCCCGCGACAAAGATATTAAGTCTCTCTCTCTCTCTTCTATATATATATATATGTATATATTATATATACATAAATATTTATATATATATATATATATATATATATATATAAATAAATAAATAAATAAATATATATATATATATATATATATATATATCTTTATATATAAAAAAGAATCCTTACTTCCCTTGGTCCCGCCATCACGCTTGAACGGCTGGACCAATTTCACTAGTTTTTTATTGTCAGAAGAAGGTTTTTATGAAAGAAAAAATTAAGAAAATTGCGCGGGAAATTAGAAAATCACTATATATAAGAATGAATCCTTATTTCCCTTCACGCTTGAACGGCTGGACCGATTTCACTAATTCTTTTTTTGTTGTGTTTTTTATTGTCAGAAGAAGGTTCTTATGAAAGAAAAAATTAAGAAAATTGCGCGGGAAATTAGAAAATTTGAGAATACTTAACCAACATATAAAATTATTTTCTAATCTATGTCATTTTTATTTTGTCATGACTTAGAATAGAAATATCCATATTACTCTCAATTGTTTACCCTTCTACGATCAACCCCTATTTTTGCATCTTTTCATTTTTTTAAACTTTATTTACAGATCCGCAATAGGCTGCAAGATAGCAATCGAAAATAACAATAGTCGGTTTGAGAATAGGTGGTAATATATTTTTCATACTCCCAATGATTAACATTTTTGCCGGGTCAGATAGATAGTTAAATAGATAGATAGATAGAAAGATAGATAACTAGATAGATAGATAGATAGATAAAAATAATTTATATAGCAGAACGTTTGCCAGGTCATATAAATTGATAGATAGATATGCAGATAGATAGACAGATCGATAGATAAAAAGATAGATAGATAGAATGATAGATAGATAGTTAGATAGATAGAAAGATAGATAACTATCTAGATAGATAGATATATAGTTAGTAGGTAGATATACATCGGCAGATAAATGAATAGATCAAATAGTTATTTTCCTAACAAGTGCAGAAAGTGATACTTTCCTGCACGCGACTGCAGTTGACCCGAACGACGCGGAGCGGAGTTCGGGCAAGCAGTCAAGTGCGGGAAAAACACTTTACGCATGAGTTAGGAACATTATTTTTTCTACGACCGTATATATAAAAAAGTATACCAACCCATTTTTTAAAAATTATTTTATTCCAACAAACATAATAACATACAAAACTTTAAATAAAAACTACTAATTATTATAAATATTAATATTGAAAACACAATTTGTTGCATTCTGTAGACTAGTAAGAATTGCCGGTCCAGTGGAGTTATTTGGTTTCAACTGGAAGGTAGATGACGTCGATGAGGATGGCATCGGTTGCAGGTCGCATAAAGATAACGATGACGGTGACGGCAACGGTTTTAATTCATTTGTAGTACAGAGAATTTTATTTGATATAATATATATAATATAATATATAACATAATTTTATTTGATATATTATTTTTTCTACAAGCGCTTATACGAGATCGATTAGATTTCAACACACAGATCAAATTTGATATATTCAAATAATTTGATACTAATGACATATTATGTTAATTCACATGTCGTTTCCATAGTCACGTCGTCGGTGGCGTTCGGTGCATAGAGACATATCATTATTCAGTTTATTCTTTAATAAAAGCGTGCGGGAAAAATCCCCGCTATTCCATTCCCGCACTAGTGCGGGAAAGTGACACTTTCAAAACTAAAATGCGTGCGGGAAAGTGGGTTAAAACGCACGGTCGTAGAAAAATAAATTATATGGCAAACCAACGTTTGCCGGGTCAGCTAGTGTATATATATATATATATGTCGAAAGGATATATCCTGTATATCCTTTTTAGTAATATATTATCAAGGATGTATTAGTTTTAATTAAGTAAAGTGTGGAAATCGAAAAATACGGCGCTTTAATACGTTTCATCAAGAAGAAAAATGTTGCATATATAGCAAAAAAGTCAAAAGTATTTACAAGAGAACAAGTCAACGAATTTTTATTTTCTGTCCCAGATGAGGAGTTTTTGATGATGAAAGTTGATTTTTTAATTGGAATTGGAGGATCCTGTCGAATCAATGAATTAGCGAAGAAGACCACTACACGGAAGATAACGTTTTAGAGGGCAAGCAGACGCTAACGGCAAAGGCGTATCCATCAAGATTGAAAACTGTCAAAATATTGTTTTACATGTTCATGAAAACTAGTTCTAATATTATTTGGTACTTAACGTATTATGCTTTCGTAACTAACGTATTATATTATGGTAACTAATGTATAATGAGTAACTTATGCCCGCCACATACGCTACGGTAGACCGGAGCGTATGTGGGGATAGTATTTGCATGTTTTTGTACGTACACAGACCTGCGCAGGTATACCTGCACAGGTTTCCTATCCGGTCTACCGTAGCGTAAATGGCGGGCATTAGGTTTTATGTAGATTTGGTGCGTTTATGATGTTAATAATTATTAATAAAGATTCAGTATAAAAATGTCTTAATCTTCAATGATACGATAAAATATAGAACTAATGCATACTTGATAATATATTACTAAAAAGGATATACAGGACTATTATCCTTTTAACATATATATACATAAAAATATATATATATATATATATATATATATATATATATATATATATAATTATATATATATATATCTATACATATATATATATATATATATATATATATATATATATATATATATATATATATATATATATATATATATATATATATATATATATTATATATACATATATATATATACATATATATATATATATAGTATTATATATATATATATATATATATATATATATATATATATATATATATATATATATATATATATATATATATATATATATATTGTTTCTTCTGCGCACATCATCGGTAAAGATAATTTTACCGATTATCAGCTTTTCTGTTCTTTCTTCACGCTTTCAAAATTTATATAACCTCATGTAAGTAAGTAATTTTAACTTGTTTGTTAATGCTTTTGTAACTCAGACTCGTTCTTTTTATTACAGATGTATTGATGAATATATATATATATATATATATATATATATATATATATATATATATATATATATATATATATATATATATATATATATTGTTTCTTCTGCGCACATCATCGGTAAGATAATTTTACCGATTATCAGCTTTTCTGTTCTTTCTTCACGCTTTCAAAATTTATATAACCTCATGTAAGTAAGTAATTTTAACTTGTTTGTTAATGCTTTTGTAACTCAGACTCGTTCTTTTTATTACAGATGTATTGATGAAGGAAACAATCGTTTCAGTGGCGGATTTACCAGCAGGCTGAGTAGGCTGGAGCCTAGGGTGGCAGATTTTAGGAGCGGCAAAATTGGGGCCAAAATTTTTAAATTTTCGAAAATTGGGAAGTTTTCACTGCGATTTCCGAAAATCGAGTTTTCTTCAGATCTCGACGTTTTAAGGTACTAGGAAGCCATTATGACTATTTTTACGATAATATTTACATGGCTATATGTATGTGTATATAAACCTCTTATAACTTTTTGCTGCAATCGAAAGAGTTTCACTAAACTCAGATTTCTTGAGAATTGCAACCGATTTGGGGCTGTGCGAAGTGTCGCAAAAATAAAATTTTTACAAAAATGTTTTTGGAATACCTCTTAGACTACCAAACCGATCAATTTCAAAATTCACTCAGCTCTTTTTCTTATTGAACTGCGTCGATTGACCCAGAGAGCATAAAAATCGGTTGATAAATTCATGAAATATCGTTTTCGAAAAAATTTTCAAGAATTCTGTAAAAAGGTAAACCCTGCAGGCTGTTCCTGTAACTTCCCTCTAATTTCGAGTCAAAAGCGCTGGCAAAACTACCTAGTAATTAATTTTTGAGCTCAAAAATGAGAACTTTGATACTTTTTTAGAGTTCTATTTGGGCGAGAGAAGCTTTTCTTGCTTAAAACGGGTGAAAATTTGCCTAAGATCTAACTTAAGCTAAGAAAAGTTAAATCCTTTAGCCCGTTTGAGCATAGTCAAAACTAATGAACAACATTTGATACGAAGATATAATCGATGATTTTTATACTAAAAAATCGCGCAAAAAGGTATTGTAAAACTTTCATCAGTTAATTTATCATCAACCGGATTGGTATCAGATAATTGAATATATTGTTTTTGAACTGTAAGTGAAAGCGTTGAAAATTATTTAATTACGTACATTATTGTGTAAGTAGTATTAACGTATGTGTACCTAACCCTGTCTTATTTTTTTTTAACTCAAGGGACCTACAGTTTTACGCCGGTTCCGAACGGCCAATGGGCTTGAATCTAAGTCATTACCCAACAACATATCTTATTTTTGAACCACTAAATTTCATACACATACAACACCCAAGAGCAAGGTGGGACTCGAACCCACGATCCTCGGTTTACAAGCGATTGCCTTATTAGTAGTACTAGTGACTCAGTTTGTACTATTGATTTAGGAACTGACACATCGATCCCGTAGTTCACAAACATACTAATTACAGGAAAAAGGTGGTCTAATTAGAACGATAGTGCAGAAATCATAAAGTTATAATTTCATTGACAAAAAAATTGTAATTAATATGATTGTGAACTTGGGTATTTTATTGTAGAGGTCGGTAGGGGCGGCAAAATTTGAATAGCCTCCTAGTGGAATATATCTAAATCCGCCACTGCACTGATGATATATATATATATATATATATATATATATATATATATATATATATATATATATATATATATATATATATATATATAGGGTAAACTTTCCTAAATCGTACCCCATTCAAATTTCGCACGCCTTGTTGCTGGCTGCGCATCTATCGGTGGCAATCGGCGACTTACGGGTCGACCATGTTATATTCACATATTTGACAGATGTACGCTCGTTCCGCCGCGAAAATTTCACAAAAGTCTTTTTATAGCGACATTACTGTTGGACTGTTAGTTTACGAAGAAGACAATTTTTCATTGAAGACTTGGGTAAGTAGAATAATAGTTATACCTCTGAAAAGCTTATCATTCAAGGTGTATTCCATAGATATTGTGATATTGTAGGTTAAGTTTCCTGACAGTGACACATTCGAAATATTAAATCTAGTCATATGCCTAAAACGTACCTACACATATATCCCTATTTCGTACTGGTACGATTTAAGATAAATGTCTCACTACGCATGGTTTTTCTACCTACAAGTCTTTTATATTTTATTTTTCATGGAATTTTTTTGTTATTCATTGCATGCTGTGAAAAAATATAGCAAAACATTTTCCATTTGCAGATCATAATGTCAAAAAGAAAATATAATTCTTGGACAGAGGAGGACATGAATGAGGCTATAGACAAGTACCAAAGTAAAACCATGGGCTTCATTGAAGCTTGTCGTTCATACAAAATTCCTAAGCCTACATTTAGGCGACATGTAAACAACCTAAATAAACACAAGAGACTTGGAAGACCAAAGGACCTGACGGCTGCTATGGAAGCTGAATTAGTACAACATATTCTGGAAGATGGTTCAGACGAGAAGGAGGGTAGAAGCATTTTTGAAGAAAATGACGATGAAATAAGGGACACCTTAAGTTCTGGGGGCGTCAACACACAAGCTGAATCTTCAGAGAACAGGAGTTCAAAAGCAAACATTAGACAAGTAGACCCGTTCGATAATCCAACGCCATCTACAAGCAGTTGTGCTACAATACAATCTGATTCTCCGATCCTAGGAGAAACTGTACAATCGCCAGTAGAGAAACTTTCAGTGCCCCTGAAAGAGACCACCAGCGCCTGCTCTGCTGATAAAATATCGACGTCCAAAGATTCACAGCGACTTATTAGATCTTATCTCCAGGAGCTCTCTCCTATTCCCAGATTAAGAACTACACAAAATAAGTCGTTAAAAGGTATCACTGCATCTCAAGTTTTAACAGAGAGCCCTTATAAAAATGAACTAGAAAAAAAATTGATGATATGAACAAAAAGAAAGTAAAATTGGACCTAAATAAAGAAAACAAAAGAATAGTTGGAAGCTACAAAAGGAATAAATCAGTAGAATTAAAAACAGTCGTGAAAAAGAAGAAAAAAGCAACAGGAAGCAGTGAAGATGAGGAATGGTACTGCTTGATTTGCAATGAAAATACAAAAGAAAGCATGATTCAGTGCACAGTTTGCAAATTCTGGATGAACGATCTTTGTACTGGAGTTAACAAAAGGACAGTCGCTTATCAATGCGACAATTGTAGCAGTTAAGTACGATTTAGGCACACCAGAGTACGAATTAGGAAGAATTATCCTATTTCGTACCATTTTAAGATTTTTTTTGAATCCCAGAATTTCAAATAGTTTTTGTTCATTTGTTATTTTAATTGCAAAAATATGTTAAGGAATTAAATAAAGTTTAGATTTGTTCAACTGTTGTTGTTACTTTGTTGTTACTTTCACTAACCCTTATGCACCGAAATCTTCTTAGGGGGTACGATTTAGGAAAGTTTACCCTATATATATATATATATATATATATATATATATATATATATATATATATATATATATATATATATATATATATCAGGGGCGGCTAGTCAAAGGAGGCTAAGGAAACTAAGCCTCCTCAATAATATTCCGTGTATCACTAATATATTATATTGAATAGTTTCTTTTAAAAAACTATTTTCTGTATTTCAAACTACTGATGATACGACTCAATTTAGCCCAAAACGAAAGAAATTCAGTTACGCAGATATGGAGCTTCACTATAAGCAAATATTTTATGAAATTTTGGATACTATTAGGGGTCAAATAGAAATAGGGTTCTCTGATTTGAAAGAACTGCATTTTTTCGACTTACTCCATAAAAATTTGTTAACCGGATTTTCGGCTAATTTTCCAGATAACCTTTTGGAAAATTTATGTCAAAAATACACTTTTTTTGATAAGGTGGCCATAAAAAGTGAACTGTGTGTTGTTTATAATGACAATGAAATTTTGGGGCAAAATGAAAATCATGTGAGGACTATTAAATACCTTTTCGATAATGATTTGAATCAAGATTTACCCCAAGTTTATAAACTCCTATGCCAGGATCGATTGAAAAATATTAGTTTGTTGTCCATTGAAATGGAATTGGTAAAACTTTTGGCGAAAGACAAAAAATTTTATGAGGACATTATAGATCATTTTGCTAACGTTAAAGATCGCAGAATCCCACTAATCTTTAAAAATATATAATAACTTTTTATTTGCCCTCACCAGCTGTTAACAAATTCGTTAAGTAGGTAGGTAGGTACCTATTTTGTGAAAGAAAAAAATTTGATGAATAGATGAATTGATTAATTGGCTGAGAAGAGTTTTTGTGAATATTGTAAATAGGAGTTGTAGGTCTCAAGGTAGACACTCGAAAGTGAAAACAAATTAATAGCTTAGGGTGCTTGTTTTACTTTGATTTTTTTCAAATTATAAGGCGGTTGACCTTAAAATCCTAAAAATTTTCGCCTATGGTGTATTTTTTAACACCTCTTGTAGCCTCCTCAAACCAAAACTTCACGAGCCGCCACTGATATATATATATATATATATATATATATATATATATATATATATATATATATAGAAAGATAAATATATATATATATATATATATATATATATATATATATATATATATATATATATATATATATATATATATATATATATATATATAGACATATCCATTTGGCACTTGTGAAGCTAGACCTACAGTTTGACGCCGGTTTAGAATACCCATTGGGCTTGTAAACTATGCACATTACCCAGTATAATTTGAGATTTAAAACAACTGAAAACTCATGGACATGTATAACGTCCTTATCGTACCAAGGATTTGAACCTATGCTCTAGACTGTTTCCTACCGAAAAAAACAGGTCATAGAGTCGGTCGCTTTTTGCACAATCTGTTTAAATATCTTTTCCTGAATTGGTCGAAGTTAAAGTATCGTACTTTGAAGTTCTTGCAATTTTTTATCACTACTTGCAGAAACTCCTTATTTGAAATATGACGCTCATTTCGTTTCGATATTTTGTATTTTAATCCAAGTATTTTCATCCCCAAACGAAAAGAAAGTATGATTAAGAAGGTATACGTTTTATGTCGCTATTATAGTCTAAGATCCAGTTGCAAATTAGTGCACTTATCGAGTTTTTGCTGAAAACCAAATTTTTATATATATTCATGATTACGAGAATATATATCTACTAGGTGCCTATCGAAATGTGGCCGCTAGTATTTTTAATTGAATTATTGTTAATTGAATTTTGGGCAAAAATTTATTTCGTTCACTTGTGTTTTAAATAAAATATCGTCTACAACACGGCAATATATATATAGAGATTCTGAAAAATCCAGTTGCCGTTGTACACCTGGCCGCACCTCTTCGCAGCCAGGTGTAAACAGGTAGGTATGATTTCGATACATTTATTCCCTAAATAGAGTGATAAATAAAATATAATAAGTATTCCCGTTGTCTTCGATTTTCAAGACCCGCTGGTTTTCTTACGCATGATATCTCTCTCGGACGCATATGTTCAATTACGCGAAACTACCAGTTCTTTCTCAGTGATTCTACAAGAATAAACATACTTGAAAAAAATTGTTTCATTGATTTTGAAAACTTCAAGAACTTCTTCAGTTTTATTTAAATAATTTTGACTGATTCATGAAAGCTACTTGTTTGTTCTGTCGAATAATTGCTTCTATTATCAACACTAATTATGAGACGGGATGTTCGTTGTTGCATTTCTATTTTAGGAAAAGCAAATATTGAAGATATTTTCAATAATTAATTGCAATACACAATTCACCACAATTTTGTTTATTTTTTTGAAATTTATAATACATTATATATATATATATATATATATATATATATATATATATATATATATATATATATATATATATATATATATATATAAATATATAGAGATCAAGAAATAATTATCAACTCACTAATGAGTGTATGAAAATTGCTTTTCAGTGATATTTTAGTATTAAAATTGAATTGAAGAAAAAACTCATATTGTTTTTCAATATTTTAATGAGGTCAATCTGGATATAATTTTGAATAAATTCCACAAAATAAAGATGACTGAATCACAAGACGTTCAGTATAAAGAAAATATGTATAAGATACTCAGTGGAGCCAGAATCGTTGATAACGGAAAAGCCTTGATTATAAACGAGCCACCGGGTATACACTTTTCTTTGTCACAAGTGAGACACTCAAAAGTCGTTCCAGTTGCGTTCATTTTTTCCGCTTCTCCCATTGTCTTGCAAGCGGTGTCGGTACCGCATCCAACGGTATCCTTCGTACTTTTACCATCTTTCGTAACTTTATATCGGACACATACTTCTCCTGCTTTGCACGTTTCCTCGCCAGTTGGATTTTTCACGTCGAAAGTATCCGACTTGTAACACTTGAGGTCTCCTGCAGGGGCTGCTCCTGCTGCTGGTGCTCCTGCTGCTGGTGCTGCTGGTGCTCCTGCTGCTGGCGCTGCTGGTGCTGCTGCTGGTGCAGGGTCAGCACAGTTAGTTTTTGACAATAAAATACAGAAAGATACTGAAAATATAATTATGGTATTTCTTGAAATCATTTTGCACATCGTTGCATCAACAAATTATAGACACTTGCAACTTTTTTTTAGTGACATTTGTCAAGAATAAAATAATCAGACAAACTTGATCGATATTTCTCGAAATTGTTTCATCCTTATGCAACTGTGATTCTAATCGAAAATTTAGGAATGAGAAAGCCCACTTCATGTAGTTGTATAAACAATATATTCGAAATGAATTAGCTTTTTTTCATCAGAAAAATTGTACAGCTGACTTAGTGTTATCAGCAGTGTTCATTCACAAAAATCTGTGTATATACACACACACACACATATATATATATATATATATATATATATATATATATATATATATATATATATATATATATATATAAAGGGTGAGTCAGTTTTTTGTAGCAGGATTCAACATCTTGTGAAAGAAATTTATTTATGATGAAAATCTTATAGAAACATATATGCTTACGAGCTTCGTTTCTGATATACAGGGTGCCAAAGTTTTATATTTTTCTGTTTTTTTCTAAGTTTCCTCCTATAATTTTCAGAATAATTGAATGAAATTTGGCACACCTTTTTCACTTCAATAGCTCAAAATATTTGGGGCTACTAAGCAATTTTGAATACCTACAGGGTGATACACTTATGGGGGTCGTACCCAATTCAAGGCTTTCGAATTTTTATGTGTGCCGCCTCTGCTTCCAATGAAATATCAATTTTAATTCTTTCTTCAATTTGGATACTTTTTGTTTTCTTGTATGTTTTTCGAAAAATGAATGGATGTCGAGATAAATGCCAAAAATAATTGACTTGTGATGAAACTTTATTTCTTGAACACACTTTATTTGACATTTATTAGTTAATGACTAAAAAAAATTACTGATGAATTGAAATTTGGTAAACATATTACACTTCAATAACTCAATATTTTGGGCTATCAAGCATTTTTGAATACCTACAGGGTGATACACTTTTGGGGTCGTACTCAATTTAATCCATTGAATAGAGGAAGATTACCTTACAAACGGTCCGGTAGTTCTGAATTTTTGATATGGTGCCTAGGATGGTTAGTTAGTAGGTATTTGAAATGCACCATTCTTCCCACTCTGTGCCCGACGCCATATTCAATCAATCGAAAAAAAGTCACCACTTTCTTCAGATTTTTGCTTATATTTTCGTTTTGGTGCATTTTAGCTACAAAAGAGTTCGGCTCAATGTTTTAAAGAATGAAATTTTTTTATAATTTACGGTTCAAATTTGGATTCTAGGAATGATGGTTACAGAGATTTGCACTTAAAAAGAAAAATAAAAAAGTCGCATTTTATGGAAATTTGTCAAACTTCTAACTTTAGAACGCTGTAATTTAGTTGTGGTCTATTCTAGGAAAACATATAACATTATAAAATTTGTAGCGAATTTAGTTACCTATACATAATGCATGTTCATTTTTTTTAATCAACCCTATTTGTGACTACACATTTTGTTTGAAAAAAAATACAAATTATTAGTTTTGGCTTGAATTGGGAGTTATACCTTTCCTACTTGAGTTTTTTACATGTTACATCGCACTGCTCATGAGGCAGGTATCTACAAATACAGTTGTATACCTACTGGTGAGAGAAATTTCTTTGTAAGATCAGAAAATCTGAAATTTCATTGTAGTAGTAAATTCTGGGACACTGTATTACTGAAACTTGTAAAACCTAACATTCATCTTCTTCAAACCGCAAAACTCTTCTGTCTCTTTGAAAATAAAAAAACTTTCACTTTTAAAAAAATTGTGATACTCTGTTCAAGTGGTACATGTGAATCATAAACATTGATGGCCAACACATTTCCCCTTGTAGTGATAGAAAGTGTCAATTTGTTTATCAATATCGACAGTTTGATAGTTGTAAAATAAGTGTAACACTTTGTATACGTAAAAAATTAGAAGCTGCTCTTCTTTAGACTTAAATCTTTGTTCTAAGCAAAAACATCCGGAGTGCAATTTTTAGAATATTGAAAATCACAAAATCTGTAAATCTTTTTTCGAAACCTTTGTGCTTACAGTGTAATCGCGTAGTAAACTTTGCGAAGATATAAGAGAAAATCTGAAGAAAGTACAGATTTTTTTTCGGTTCATTTAATATGTCGGCGGGCGCGGAGCGAAAAAAATTGTGTATTTTGCATTTCAAATACCTACTAACTAGGTAACCATCCTAGGCACCATATCAAAAATTCAGAACTACCGGACCGTTTGTAAGGTAATCCTCCTCTATTCAATGAATCAAACTAGGTACGACCCCAAAAGTGTATCACCCTGTAGGTATTCAAAAATGCTTGATAGGCCAAAATATTGAGTTAATAAAGTGTGTTCAAAAAATAAAATTTCATCACAAGTCAATTATTTTTGGCATTTATCTCGACATCCATGCAGTTTTCGAAAAACATACAAGGTATCCAAATTGAAGAGAGAATTAAAATTGAAGTTTCATTGGAAGCAGAGGCGGCACGCATAAAAGTTCGACAGGGTTGAATTGGGTACGACCCCATCATAAAAAAATTTCTTTCACAAGATGTTGAAGTCCTGCTACAAAAAACTGACTCACCCTGTATATATTAATATATATATATATATATATATATATATATATATATATATATATATATATATATATATATATATATATATGTATATATATATATATATATATATATATATATATATATATATATATATATATATATATAACTTTTTGATAAAGCTATGTTGTATTCTTGGGTTTGGTAGGTTCTTTCAAATATCAACGTTCTTTGTCGTTTATAACG
Organism: Cynegetis impunctata; assembly: GCA_030704885.1. NCBI lineage: Eukaryota > Metazoa > Arthropoda > Insecta > Coleoptera > Coccinellidae > Cynegetis > Cynegetis impunctata. Next base: position 1,347,734 of record JARQZK010004334.1, read on the forward strand.
TTTTGACGTTTCTACTGTAATTGCCTCCATCAGAAAACATTTAAATCATTACATTAATATTTCAATTATTATGTAAATGATAAATAAGAATTATTTTCACACACACACGAGACATTTAAAATATAACATTCAATAAGAAAATCAGGTATCACTGTCCAGCAGATGCGGTTGGCTGACAGTCAACCGCAGCTGGCAAGAATCCAACATAGCTAAATATATATATATATATATATATATATATATATATATACAGGGTGAGTCAGTTTTTTGTAGCAGTACTTCAACATCTTGTGAAAGACATTTTTTTATGATGAAAATCTTTTATAAACATATATGCTTACGAGCTTCGTTTCTGATATACAGGGTGCCAAAGTTTTATATTTTTATGTTTTTTTCTAAGTTTCGTCCTATAATTTTCAAAATATTTGAATGAAATTTGGCACACTTATTTCACTTCAATAATTCAATATTTGGAGCTATTAAGCTTTCTTGAATACCTACACTTTTGGGAATCGTACCCAATTCAACCCTCTCGAACTTTTATGCGTGCCGCCTCTGCTTCGAATGAAACATCAATTTAAATTCTCTCTTTATTTTGGATACATTTTGTTCACTTGTATGTTTTTCGAAAACTGCATGGATGTCGAGATAAATGCCAAAAAGAATTGAGCTGTGATGAAACTTTTTTTCTTGAACACACTTTATTTGACATTCATAAGTTAATGACTAAAAAAAAATAAAAAAGTATCCAAATTAGAGAGAGAATTGAAATTGATGATTTATTGGAAGCAGAGGCGGCACGCATAAATGTTCCAGAGGCCTGAATTGGGTACGACCAATAACACCGAGAATATATACGACCCCCAAAAGTGTATCACTCTGTAGGTATTCAAAAATGCTTGATAGCCCCAAATATTGAGCTATTGAAGTGAAATGGGTGTGCTAAATTCAATTATTTTAAAAATTATAGGAGGAAACTTAGAAAAAAACAGAAAAATATAAAACTTTGGCACCCTGTATATCTGAAACGAAGCTTGTAAGCATATATGTTTATATAAGATTTTCATCATTGAAAAAAGTCTTTCACAAGATGGTTAAGTCCTGCTACAACAAACTGACTCATCCTGTATATATATATATATATATATATATATATATATATATATATATATATATATATATATATATATATATATATATATATATACAATGAAGTGAACTAGGACATTTATTCGAAACTAATCAAACAAACCTCCTAGCGGAGCTGGTTATACGAGTTCACGAAACATCGAAATGCCTCCACACACCTTGGACGGTGTATGTTAGAAACATTAAGTTGTTTATCACAATCAATGGAGATGATAGACAGTCTGTTTCGCCCTTATTTGGGGCTCATCAGTATCATCCATCCATCGAAAGTGATAACCAACCAAATATTTCTAACGACGTTATATTTTCCATCCAGTGACTATATGGCATATAAATATGACACAGCGCCACCAGTCGGAAACAAATGAACCACATCTTACAGATAGATTTTTTTTTTTTAATTTTTTTTGATTAGTTTCGAATAAATGTCTTAGTTCACTTCATTTTATCGCCACGAACGTGTATCGTTAACACGAAGAATTCTGTTTTCTATATATATATATATATATATATATATATATATATATATATATATATATATATATATATATATATATATATATATATATATATATATATATATATATATATCTAACTTTTATCACTTAGTCAATGATTAATGAAGCCAATACTTAATCGATATAGCTCAATTGAAATAAAAATGATTTTAGGCAATAAAGCTTTCGAGAAAACTCCTCTGGAAGATTGCTCATGTAAATATACTGAATTTCTCATTATATTGATAGAATACAATTGTTGTAAGAAATCATATACGAGTATGTTTTTAAAAATAAACGAAATTAAGTGTTTTAACTTTCTACGAGTGAGTGTACTAAATACATAGTGAATATTGTAATCCAATTTATTAATTGATTTATTTTCGTAATGCAGTCGAAATGCATGACGAGTCAGTAAAACTTCACCTTCTTAGGATGTTGAGTAATGCTGATTACATTGATTAAAAAGCAAAATATATATATATATATATATATATATATATATATATAACAAATAAGGCAGAAAGAGTAAATACAGTGATATGTTTAAATCATTAGTCAGGAATGAAATGCCATACTGAACTACTAGTCAGGTAGTTTCGTGATTTTGAAACGATTAAGAAGGGGGCTTGTAGGATGGTCAATTTAATATATTATATATATATATATTATATATATATATATATATATATATATATATATATATATATATATATATATATATATATATATATATATATATATATTTATATATAATATATATATATATATATATATATATACCGGGTGTCCACGGAAGGTGGCTCGCCCCTATAACTTTTTTGTTTTCGGAGATAATGGAATGAAATTTAGAGGATCTGTTTAACGCATAAAACTGCATTTTTTGCCAAGTAACTCAACTTCATGCAACCTCCGGTTTCACCGGAAATGACATAAACTTTGGATTTTTAAATGGGACACCTGAAATATTTTAAGTTTTTTTGTCTCCATATGACACTTAGAATACAACCATGCATCATTTGTTACTTTTTGTAACCTGTTTTTTATTTTTTTTTCGAAATAAATTTTCATTCTAGAGGGCTATGGATGCGTTCAAATTAGTTATTTATGTACCAAGTGCGTTATATAGATCATTATGCCCTGAGGGAAACATTCGGCCCGAGGGCCTCTGGCCCGAGGGATGAATGTTGCCCGATGGGCATAAGGATCTAGTAACGCACGCAATGCATACAAGATTTTATTTTTCACGAAAAAATTATTATATTATGATGAAAAAGCGATTTTAAAATCGTTTCATTGCTCCTATCCATTTTCCTTCTCATAGTAGGCATGTCATTTGTTGATATTTTGACGTTTGTGAATATTTTTGTCATCATATTCAGTGAATGTCATGCTGCTTTCTTTGTGTAGTCTTATAGAAATAATGGAAATGAAAATGAATTTACCCAAGAATATCATAGAAAATGCAGCCAAAGCTGCGAATAATTCATTGCCGGAGAAATCCAGAGTCGTATACGACAAGGATTATGAAATATTTAATCAATAAAATTTGCTTCATTTCTCCTAGTACTATAAGCGGGCGTTTTGAATCCATTATGCCCGCAAATGCGGGCATAATGGCCTAGGGCATAATGAGTGTGTTTATAGCAACCGTATCCAAGGTGAAATAAACATATTATATACAAGTGAAAAATAAAACTAATTTCGGTCCTAAAATGTTTGTTAAAATACAACTTCACTGTTTTAGATCAAAATGGTTCAGCTATGTGACTTTTAATTTTAAAACTTTTATTACTATTTTTTTTCAAATGGCAACATGGTGGCTCGTCGGGTTTAAAAAAAAAGATAATTTCATTACGATTAATTTGATACCGAACTCTAGGTATTAGGCTGAAAGAAAACTTCCAAAAAAAATTTGAAATCCCATAACCTGAGAACTTTCTTCAATTGAAGAATCTTATTGATATTAAAATAACATTGAAATCATCGAGTAGCCTCAACACAACTGAAACAAAGTAAGTCCGAAGACACGCCCACAAATCTACGTCCCAGGACGGTAAACGCATCTATAGCCCTCAAGAATAAATATTTCTTTCGAAAAAGCAAATAAAACAATGGTTGCAAAAAGTAACAAATGATACACGGTTGCATTCTAAATGTCATTCGAAGACAAAAAAATAGAAAATATACCAGGTGTCCCATTTAAAAACCGAAAGTTTATGTCACTTCCGGTGAAACCGAAAGTTGCATGAAGTTGAGTTACTTGTCAGAAAATGCAATTTTATGCATTAAACAGATCCTTCAAATTTCATTCCATTATCTTCGTAAACAAAAAAGTTATAGGAGCGAGCCACCTTCCGTGGACACCCGGTATATATATATATATATATATATATATATATATATATATATATATATATATATATATATATATATATATATATATATATATATATATATATATATATATATATATATATATATATATATATATATATATATATATATATATATATATATATATATATATATATATATATATATATATATATATATATATATATATATAATATTATTTAATAGGAAGCCCAAATGTTTATATAATGTAAATCTCTAGCGAAATTTAGTCTGAAATGAAGTGTGATTTTCATGAATTAAATGGTTTGCACAATATGAATTTGATTTTCGATTATCAAATCTCTGTTTATGTTCTGAAATCTTGGTCTGACGACTTCTGTTCTACCAATATAAAACTTATCACAGCTTGTACATTTTTACATTCCCGTTTTATTGTTTTTGTGGAATTTTGATTTTTATTATTCTTTAAATATTTTGGGGATAAACTTCTTCAGTCAGATCAGAAGATAGACTGATATGCACAAGTGCATTGAGGATGGGCGAGACAGGATATTTATGGAATATAGGAAGTGTGGGTAGGGTTCAGAGGATAATACTGGCCCAGCGTTCGCCTTGTAAGTATGCAACCATCGATTTACTTAACGCTATGAGGAAACCTCTGAAAAAACCCCATAGCATACCAGTCGATCACGGGGTTCGAACCCGGGACTTCCCAAATACTAGCCAGCGTACCTAAGTAGGTCTCTAACTATCTTGGTCTATCGCTTCATCACTCATAACTATCTTTAGGATATTTTACAGCTGGTAGCACATTATCAACAGGAGAACTGAAGATATTTTTTTTTATTTCAATACATGTTAACAAATTGGATTTTTATACAAATAAACAAATGATTTGATGAATTTTATCATTTTTTTAATTGTCTTCACCATGCTCGAAAACCATAAAGCGCCACGAGTACGTGTTCTCTATACTCCCTGTCAAAAACTGACAGAAATAATCGTATGTTTGCGATAGACTATGCAAAAACAATGCACGGCTTGCCTTCCGGTAGTCGGATCAGAATTTTAATCGGTCCGATTGGTAGGACGCACTGCTCGTGCATCCGAGTCGGACGTTCGATCCGATATCGGATCGTAGGTGTGCGATATGATCATATAAAAGTATAGGTATTTGAGCATCAGATGCCATGATCCGACAATCATTTCAGACAATCGGATCCGATTGTAGTGCGGCCGGCCTACCACTTATAGTCCAAGATCCCAGAGCCGCCAGACGTCCCTCATTTTCTCAGTAATAAAATTTGTGGGATGAAGTAGTGCTCGTATGTACTTTCAATGTATGGATACTCGCTATCTTGTGCAGACGGCCAAATTCCAGGTATCAGGTGCCAAAGATGAAAAAAAACTCGACCTACTTACCTTTTTTTCTCACACAAAGTCCAGGAGGATAGAAAACGGCTGATACATCAATTTAAAATACCAAGGGCAGATGGAAGAAGGGCTTTTCTCAAATACCACAAATTAATTGTGGATGGAGAGGTTTATGACAGGCACAGCTTTGAAGAAGGGGATAAAGGCGAGGAAGAAGCAGAAAATAAAGTAAAAAAACAGTAGCTGACAGATCACTGAAAACATGGAGCGAATGGGAACAAACAAGGAAATCAGCTAGAACGAGGCGAACAAACTACTATAGGAAGGAATAGAAGAAAGTGTAAAAGAATATATTGGAAATGAACAGGAATATAGGCATCCAAAGAAAATTAGATTTAGGATTATTGATAATAAGAATTATAAACTTGGTTGTAATATTAGTGATAGTAGGGTTGAAAGAACAGGACTCCATAGAGAAAAAATGAGAGATAAATCATAGAGATGATGGAGATTGAATGCAATCCGAAAAGCGGATCTAGAAAGCATTCATGCGGCGCAATCCCACAAGAGGTGTTTAGCCATTGTTTATTATTATATTTATACTTGTATCTGTAGAATTTTACAATTGTCAATATCTTACGAAGAAGTTGTAGTTACTTCGAAACGTATACATGCATTATTAGCAAATAGAGGAATTGTGCTCAAGATGACATACTTTTTGTTTTGAGGCAAGTATTTAAAAACTGAGAGGTGATATACAATAAATTCAATCTAACACATTAAAAACGTTTATTAACAAAGCACAAAAATAAATCCAGACTGTACAAAAAATGAAATAATTGATATAAATTTAAAAAATACTTATGATGTCCATGTGGGTAAGATGACACACACAGAGTCTAAGTTGACATATCCAATTAGCGGTGCACAATTCACATTTGAACAGCTTAGTTCAAAGAGTATAGCACCACATCTTACATAATTGGTAACATACCCTGTGCTCTCCTCACTTAGATTTATTATATACATCGTTGCAATAGAGACATGTAGCATTGGACTCAACATCTTCATCATCAGCGTTCTACATAAAATCTTCTTCGGCATCAGAATCATCCTGAAGGATCACTCGCATCACCTACTTTCGAGCTCTATGGCTTTATTCTATTCGAATCTATTAGACAATCCTACTATTTTTTCAAATTCATATGCCAATTTTCTGACATCAGTGCTAAAATCTAAAGAAACTCTATTCAAAATGAAGTATATGGTCCACTAACTGTTGATCTATTTCTGCTCCAAAAGAAGGCTTCAAACGACACAGATTTACAGAAATACCTATTCGCATAGCTTGGCCTCAGGCACGTTAAATGTTTCCGAGGACTTGATCCATCCCATCTTGTTTTCTTTGGCGCTTTCAATGACCTCATCTTCTTTTGACAAATGAATGAAGCGTAGATTTGTGTAGATAATTACCAGGCATCCAGAGAAAATTTATATTCTTACTCAACGTACTTCAGGGTAAGATGACATATATGTCATCTTGAGCCGTTGGTTGCTATGTCATCTTTCCCTACGAGGTACCAAATGTTTGACACCTTTTGTACCTTCCAATTTTCATGTTCCTTTCATTATTCTTTAGTATTCATAACGCATATTAACCACAGCTCATATGAAAATACTTAAACGAAACCAAAACTCACCTGAAACAAATTTATCCGGACAAGCAGTTTCATCAAAATAATATTTTCGAGCATCGAAATCGTAACAATGCATACAACCGACAAATAACGCGAGCGTATCAGTCACGTGAGTTTTGAGTGGTAACGCTACCTTTTAGCAAATGTGTTAACGACGTATAGGAGCTTGTGGCCAGTATAAACAGATATCAGCACTATGTCATCTTACCTGAGTATGTCGTCTTAAGCACAATTCCCCTATATATGAAAATGTCTAACGATATCTGCATATCCTTTACAGTAGGGGAGCCCAAGCGGGGATTTTGGTATTTACTCAAGCGCGGCAGAATAACATATTGGGGGAAACCTTGCACCCTGTTGAATATCCCCACCATACATGACCCTAAAAAGGGGGCGTTCGTCTTAGGCAGCCCATCAGATAAGTAAAAAAAAATCGATAGTTCGAAGACCTCGAGCGCGTCAGATCAAGGCAAGGTGACTTAATTACATGCAGAAGAGTATGCATTTCACTAATCTGACGATTTGCATGTGGCATAAGGAAATAGGAGACTCACAAAGTTACAAATAGAAAACGTCATCTTGACATTCTCGAGCACTGTTAAATTTATATTTTTATTTTGAAGGAAATGTCACGATTCATTTTTGCATTTTTGAATATCGGCGATGAGTTTTGGTCTCGTACCGTCACCCTCACCATGCAAACCGGCAGATTAACTTACCTTCCTTATCAGAGACGATGTGGGGTGTATAAACAATTAATATCTGAATATATAAAGATTTTTTTCTCACATTTTTGAGAATCTGTACACGTTTACCCCCCCTCAGTGAAATGGAATATATCATATAACCTTTTTTTCGTTTTAGCATCTAATCTTCACAATCCAAAAGGTCCCCACGACGCTCGAGTAAATCCCCACTTAGCATGTCGCGCTCCCCTACAGCCTTCTCAATTAATAATGATTCAAGTAACCAAATTTCCCGCTTGAAATAATATTAGTACGTATTTCAGAGAATTCATTGGATAACATTCTTGAACGATTTCTTCGTGGCTCAAATCAGAATAACCACTTTCGTATTCAGTATGAGTCGACCTCAAAGCTTTCAGTTTGGTCCAATGAGAAAACTCATCAATCTTCGCCGTAGATCTTGTGTAGTACGTATTACCAAGTTTCCAAAGTTTTCACGTGTACAGAGTATGATATATTTGGTGCGTGTGGGTATTCATAATCGCGTGAAAAATGCGAAAAGTTCGTAGGCAACGCCCCAAATCGAGGAAAATTTCGATAAATATTCATTTTATTGAAGCCAAGTGTGTTTTATTTCAAAGTTTTATAGCTATTAATATAACGAGATTATTATGCGATTTATAATAGTCGAGGACTGTCTCCTCGTCACCTAGCATTGTCCGAGACGGTTTTAAATCGCTAATAATCGAGTTACATTCAAAGCTTTATCGTATCATTGACAACGGCGATGCGAAAATAAAAGCAACAAGATTTTTGGCATTTCATTCCGGCATTTCAAAAATCATGCAAGACTTTTATATTCCTGAAGATATATTAGCTGCAGCCAACACTATAAGGTTGGACTTACTTCTGGATAATTCGAAAATCCATCATAAAAAAGAATATCAGCAGTTTTGTGAGTGGCGAAACAAATAACATGTCCAAGGTGCAGAAGAAACGGTGTTGCTGGTGTATTTGGCAAAACTCTCTGAGAAATATTCTGCTTCATCCTTATGGCCGAAATATTCCATGTTAGAACTTAAGGAAAGTGTGGAAATCGATAAATACGGCGCTTTAATACGTTTCATCAAGAAGAAAAATGTTGGATATACAGCAAAAAAGTCAAAAGTATTTACAAGAGAACAAGTCAACGAACTTTTGTTTTCTGTCCCAGATGAGGAGTTTTTAATGATGAAAGTTGCTTTTCAATTGGAATTGGAAGAGCCTGTCGAACCAATGAATTATCGAAGATGACCACTACACGGAAGAAGATGTTTTAGAGGACAAGCAGACGCTAACGGCAACGGTGTATCATCAAGATTGAAAACCGTCAAAATATTGTTTTACATGTTCATGAAAACTAGTTCTACTATTATTTGGTATCTAACGTATTATGCTTTCGTAACTAACGTATTATATTATGGTAACTAATGTATTATGAGTAACTAAGGTTTTATGTAGGTTTTGGTGCGTTTATGATGTCAATAATTAATATTATTGACATCAATTAATAAAGATTCAGTATAAAGATGTCTTAATCTTCAATGATACGATAAACTATATTAAATATAACTTTCAAAATAACTTGGCTATGAAAATAAGAGGAAAAAAAATTGATGCAATCGTACAAAATGAATTCAAAGCCATCGACTATAATGATGACATTCTACCTGATAGTTTTTCCGGAATACACATATCAAAGCTGGCAAGAGCTACAGAAGTATTTTTTATTGACGGATCGTCTACTTGGGAAGCTTTTCCATAACTATCGCACCAGTTCATATCGCTGCACTTGACCGTGTCTTTCTTGCCGGAATTTGCTATTTCCATATACCTCACACATTCTGGGGACCTAGGTGTGCAATTCATCGTCTCCTCTGGTAGAGCGCTTTCGTCGAAATCATCACTTTTGAAACATTCTAACGCAAAAACAAACCACATAAAAAATGTTGATATTATCGCAACTGCACATAAATTGATTGACATTTCTCATTATTGAAGTTTTGTATTACATAGAATATGCAACTTTCATCTTGGCATAAGTCACAGAACAAATTTTAGCAAAAACAATTCACTTACTTACTAACTGCAATTTTGGCGCACTACCGGCCGCACATTTACTACAATCGGATCCGATTGTCTGAAACTATCTTAAATCGGACCACTAGCGCACACTACCGACAAAATACGTCCGATTTTATTTGAATGTCACAAGCAGGGATAGTTTGGTCCAATGAGAAAACTCATCAATCTTCTCCGTAGATCTTGTGTAGTACGTATTACCAAGTTTCCAAAGTTTTCACGTGTACAGAGTATGATATATTTGGTGCGTGTGGGTATTCATAATCGCGTGAAAAATGCGAAAAGTTCGTAGGCAACGCCCCAAATCGAGGAAAATTTCGATAAATATTCATTTTATTGAATATCGACTTTTCCGATAACCAAACGAACTAGTGAATATATTGAGCTTTTCTTCGAGGAAAATTAACAATTCCTTTCGGGATCATAAAAAAATTAAGAAAGGTTGAACTACTCAATGAAATCTTGACCATTTTTCTTCAATAATGTTTCATTAAGAAACGGAAGGATAATTTTATAAACCATTTATTTATAATTTAAGTTGATATTGAAAGACTTTTGTTATGAGAACTGAAAATATTCAAATTGGATAACTATACACTTGAGTAATTGCACAAGTGCATCAAAATTACTGATAATTTTCCATGACAGCGTGTTGTCAAAAAACTGAATGAGTTAATTTTTTTTTCATTTCTTTCTCCAAATTATGAAAATCACCAAATGCTTTTTTTCAAAGACAACACGCTGGAATGCGAAATTATTCGGTTATTTGGATGCACGAGTGTTATTCGGGGAAATATTTCTTGAAAAAACTGTAAACTTCTCAAAATGACGTTACTCATTTATAAATTCTTAGCTTGTCATCAATGAACATAATATGAACTGTGCAATTATCGGTCTGCATAAATTATTTTCTAATTTCTATTACTTTTTGCTATTGAAGCGTGGTTCTTCAGTATGCGACGTACTTCGCGATTTTCTTCAATAATAGTTATTTAATAGACTAGTTTATTAATGACAGCGATTAATGGTTGAGATAAATAGTTTCGAGACCATTAATCGCTACATTAATAAACGAGTTTATTACAAGATTTTTCCGTCGACCTCATCATGAATTGAGTATAAATTCTTGATTGAAATACATTTTTATTTTGCATAACAGATACATTTGACACAATATAAATTTCTATGTTCATTTCGATATATTTATATTTATGCTTCCAATGGAACAATTTCAGAAATTCATAGATGGAATATTAGATATGTGACATTCTGAATAGTTCACATTACCTACAATATCCGATAAGGAATATGTGGAACTGGTGGAAGCTGAAGTGTTAATTACTTTCGAACGATTATTGCATAAACTTTTTTCCGAAGTTTCTACTTTATTTTGTACCTATAGAGTTAAATTTTTTGATTTGAATTATGAATTCCTTTTCTCTGTGGAATAGCAGTACAGACACAGAATGATTCAACTATTCCGTGCTGAATACTTCTGTGTTTGGTTGCCCATGACAATCATACATTAAAATAGGAGAAATTGTACATTAAAATGGGTTATTACTGATCAATTTCGTACACGTTAAAGTTAGCTTTTATTCAGAGGTCGACGGAAAAATAAATTATTTTTCAATTTTAATAACGGAGCTTATATTAATAAATATAATATTAATTCCAAACAATAATTCAGAAGAAACAAAAATTGGACATTGGGATCAATAAATTATAAGGGTCATACAAAATGACATTCAATAGAATTTATCCGATATTCATTTTCAACCCGCAGTTATTCTGAAAATATTTCATGATAATATTAATAATATTATTAAATATTGGTAACAATAGAATACAGAAGCCACATTAATATAATATAGAAATAGAAATAACATTATATTCATAAATTTTAATATACATTTTAATTAATTATCCTTTATTAAATTGTATTTCGTATATATTTATTCCAACAATAATTAATCTCACCACAAAACAACATATATGAGAGATATCTGTATACGAGCAGATATAGTACGTAAAATGAAAATGCTGAGCCATAACTACAGCTTTTCAAATTTCGATCGATATAAACTGGATGGCAAGTAATGTGGGTTTGAAATATTTATTGCTTCTGATACAATCGATTATATATATATATATTCACAATTCAATTTCCATATTTTTCTGCTCAGATAGCAGAAACGCACATAGGCCAAGCTACAGAGATTTTTTCATGTAAAAAGTGTTAGAAGAAAACCAGTTGCGCCATTGTTTGTAAAATAGTTCTTTATGATATAGTGATATGTTTTTCACTCGACTTTATTATTTAAAACTTTGTTATTGACAATTTTATGCAGAAAATCGCGTTTTTTAAGTTTTTTGCTTATAAAGTTGAAACTATCACAGCTATCGTGATGGTGTCAACAGACCAATTGTAGAAAATGAAAAGGCGAAGAAAATGAGAGGTCGGACGACTCGATCAGACCCTCAGTTTAAGAGAAAATCGGATAAAATCAGCTAAAATGCAGTTTTTTCAAAAATTCATAACTCGGTTATTTTTTGAGTTGTAGCGTAGATCCTGCGGTCTGTATTAGTAATTAATATAAACTTCATTTATGCGAAGAGCAGGAACTGCCCGATGCATAGTTTTTGATCTGTGGCCACATGAATTTTTACTATGCAATTTTCCAGCAGACCTGAATGCGACAGGTGTGGTCCGATTTCAATTAACAAAAACGATTTTGAAAGTAGAATTCTCATAGTACAAAACGTTCGTCTTGGTTCTACATATAAACGCTGAGAAATATGTTACAAAAGAAGCTGAACATGACGAAAAAGGGCCGAGCGCGTGAGAGTAGTTTAAGAGTGGGGGTACAGTAGCTGGCAAGGAGAAGGCATGACATTCATAAGCGTCGGCACATGACAGTAATTTCGTGTTGTTCAGCTTTGTTTTTAACATATTTCTCAGCGTTTTCATGTTAAACCAAGATGAACGTTTTGAACTATGAGAATTGTACTTTCAAAATCTTTTTTGTAATTTGAAATCGGACCATAGCTGTCCCATTCAGGTCTGCTGGAAAATTGCATAGTAAAATATGCATCGGACAGTTCCTGCTCTTCGCATAAATAAAGTTTATATTAATAACTACTACAGACCGGAGGATCTACGCTACAACTCGAAAAATAACCGAGTTATGAATTTTTGAAAAAACTGCATTTTGGCTGGTTTTATCCGATTTTCTCTTAAACTGGGGGTCTGATCGAGTCGTCCGACCTCTCATTTTCTTCTTCTTTTTATTTTCTACAATTATAGTAGGGGAGCCCGAGATGCTAAATGGGGATTTACTCGAGCGTCGTGGGGACCTTATGGGTTGTGAAGATTAGATGCTAAAACGAAAAAAAGGTTATATGATGTATGCCATTTCACTGGGAGGGAAAACGCGTGCAGATCTTCTAAAATGTAAAAAAAATCGTTATATAGATTTACTTGAGCGCGTCAGATATTAATAGTTCATACACCCTACATCGTCTTTGATAACGAAGTTAATCTGCCGATTTGCATGATGGGGGTGACCGTACGAGACCAAAACTCATCGCCGATATTCAAAAATGCAAAAAGAGATCGTGACATTTCCTTCAAAATTAAAATAAAAATTTAACCGTGCTCGAGAATGTCAAGGCGACGTTTTCTTTTTGCAACTTTTTTAGTCTCTTATTTCCTTATTCCACGTGCAAATCGTCAGATTAGTGAATTGCATACTCTTCTGCATGTAATTAACTCACCTCGCCTTAATCTGACGCGCTCGAGTTTTTCGAACGATCGATTTTTTTTCACTAATCTGATCGGCTGCCCTAGAAGAACGCCCCCATATTGAGGGTTCATGTATGGTGGGGATACTCAAGAGGGTGCAAGGTTTCCCCCAATATGTTATTCTGCCGCGCTCGAGTAAATCCCAAAATCCCCGCTTGGGCTCCCCTACTATTAGTCTGTTGACACCGTCACAATTACTGTGATAGTTTCAACTTTATAAGCAAAAAACTAAAAAGTACGCGATTTTCCGCATAAAATTGTTAATAACAAAGTTATAAATAATAAAGTCGAGTGAAAAACATATCACTATATCATATAGAACTATTTTACAAACAATGGCGCAGCTGGTTTTCTTCTAACACTTTTTACACAAAATACTCATTCTAAATCTCTGTAGCTTGGCCTAAGCTATGAATGAAAGCTAGAGAGTGTATATTTCTAGTAAGTATTCTATGCAGCATTTAAATTTGTTATGTTCTTAATATTAAGTGCATTGAAAATATCTATTAAATATCCTGATAAATTTTAAAAAATCGAAAAAGAAGTACTGATTAAGAATAAACTAAAATTTAAATGGATTTTAAATTTGTTCATCGAATGGAATAATAATATTCTCAAATCGAAACAGGTATATGTTTAATCGACTTACTAATTGTATTATGGAATATAACGATATTTGGGTATGAAGTCAATGAAAACAAGCGTACTCTTTTTCTGAGCTGTAGCTTTCGGAAATCTTTATTTTTCCTTCTTCAGGAGCAGCTGTAAAGAATGTCAAGAAAAGTAAAAAACGAAAAATGTCAATACAAAAACTTACAATTTGAGGATTTGTTCCCAGTTGGAAATAAAAATAAAAATAATATCGCACATAATCAAAATAACAGGAGCATGGTCTAGTGACAAAAGCCAACAATTAATTACTTTCAAAAGAACAACTTCACACTTCCAAAAATCACTCATAAAATGATAATGTCATGAACAACAATGTGAGATACCTACATAATAATTTTTTATAGGCCCGTCCATACAAAAGCGCTACTCCCACTTCATTATCTACAAATGTCAAAATACCAAACTTCAATCCTCTTCTTTTGACTGAAAAATAGTCAGCAACATATCATACCTTCACACAAAACGCGATCTTAACTTGTTCAATTCACCTACACAAATATGAAACATCACAAACGCGGAAAACAAAGCTGTGAATTGTTCTCATTTTAAATTTATAAGAAGACAGACGAGTTTTGTCTTTTAGCATTATCCCATTCTATCAAATATGAGTATGTAGTACTTAAATTGTCAATGTCTTTTCTGGAATTAATTGCGTCTTCATGCTGTGATATTTTGACCATATCGAGAAACAACGTCCTTTCTGTGTCCTTTTCTACTTTGACAGTGTCATTGTTCTAGATAAAGAAAAGAACACAGAAAGGTCAGATGGTCAGAATATCACAGCATGAAGACGCAATTAATTCCAGAAAAGACATTGACAATTTTATTACTACATACTCATATTTGATAGAATGGGATAATTCTAAAAGACAAAACTCGTCTGTCTTTTTATAAATTTAAAATGAGAACAATTCACAGCTTTGTCTTCCGTGTTTGTGATGTTTCATATTTGTGTAGGTGAATTGAACAAGTTAAGATCGCGTTTTGTGTAAAGGTATGATATGTTGCTGACTATTTTTCAGTCAAAAGAATAAGATTGAAGTTTGGTATTTTGACATTTGTAGATAATGAAGTGAGAGTAGCGCTTTTCTATGGACGGGTCTATAAACAATTATTATGTTTCTCACATTGTCGTTCATGATATTGTCATTTTATGAGTTATTTTAGGAAGTGTGAAGTTATTGTTCTTTTGAAAGAATAATTAATTGTTGGCTTTTGTCGCTAGACCATGCTCCTGTTATTTTGATTATGTGCGATATCATTTGATTTTTATTTCCAACTGATAACAAATCCTCAAATTGTAAGTTTTTGTATTGACATTTTTCGTTTTTTACTTTTCTTGACATTCTTCACAGCTGCTCCTGAAGAAGGAAAAATAAAGATTTCCGACAGCTAGAGCTCAAAAAAAATTTGTGATAAATGGAGATCATATATATATATATATATATATATATATATATATATATATATATATATATATTATATATAATATATATATATATATATATATATATATATATATATATATATATATATATATATATATATATATATATATATATATATATATATATATATATATATATATATATATATATATATATATATATATATATATATATATATATATATATATATATATATATATATATATATATATATATATATATATATATATAACATATATATATATATATATATATATGATCTCCATTTATCACAAATTTTTTTTTAATAACCCAAATACTCTACAAGAAGCTTGTTTCATCAAAAAATCCAGTATCAACTATGCAGTAGACCTTAAAGAGCTTTTGTCAAGGCTACAATAGACTGAATTCAATATACTGTGATAGTTGGCAAACAAACTAATTATTTCTTTTTTAAACCAATAGTGCACAGAATTTTCAGTTCATTAGAAGTTGATATAAAGTCTGAAAATTCACAATGATCTAAAACAAATGCGAATAATTTCTGGGCCTTTGAACGGTTTCCGAGCGTAATTTTCCGCAGAATTTCCATTAATTACAAAAAGTGATGAAATATACTTTTCTGGATTAAATACAGCGGAAAGTAAAATTATGAGGCTTTCTTAGCAGTATTCTCAGGTCAGAAAGCTTCAATTTCCTTATTTATAGTTGTGTGAACAGAAACATTTAGGTAGATAAACGATCGTTAAGATGAAAAATAATTTCTAATAAATGAGAATTTTACTGTTAAGTAGACGGTTAATGATCTTAGACATTTCATTGAATGGAATTGGCATTTACTTGGTGAAAGTTCATATTCATAACTTCATAAAGAAATAAAAGACTAACTTTTCACAGGTTGAAATAAAAATCTATTGTGTAAACGCGTTTCGTCATAACATTGACTTTTTCTCGTACTAAACTATGGTATTACAAAACAATCTGCTTATACGATAATTGAATATAACAGAGGGGTTCCTAGAGAAACTAAATAACAATAAGCAATTCATTCAGAGCCATTAGTAGGTACCTACATTGAACAGATTAAGGAGAGAAGGGTTTACTTCAATCTGGTCGTTGACTAAATTTCTGGAATTTTTATATTTATTGATGTATAGGGATTCCCAACAGTTGGTTTTATGGAGACTATTTTCAAATTGTAATATATTATAATTGTGATTAAAGGTATGGTTTTCTTGAATAAGATGACACGCATAATTAGAATCAGTTTTCTGCTTAATATAGCTGCGTTGGTGTTCGTGTATTCGAGTTTTGAAATTTCTACTTGTACGTCCTATATAGAATTTTTCACAATCGTTACAGTCGAGTTTATAAACACCAGTACGTTCATCTCTATGAATTTTTGATTTATTGTTTTTAATCAATTTTCCAATGCTATTATTGGTTTTATATGATATTTTGAAATTTTGTTTTTGAAAAAACAATTTCAGGTTTTCGGAAGTTTTTGCCCAAGTATGTTAAACTGTTAAATACTCTACTTTTTTCGGATATAAGTGGGTAAATTTCTGAAATTGCCATTTTGTATTTTTTCCTCTGAATGAGGCTGTCAATCATAGGCGAATAACCATTATTTACTGCCATTTGTTTAATTATATGCAATTCGTTCCGAAAATTAGCTTCGGACAACGGAATTTTGAAAAGTCTATGAATCATACTATGATAAGCTGCTAATTTATGTGAAAAAGGGTGTAGTGATGTGTTATGAATTGTAATATCTGTATGAGATGGTTTATGAAAAATTGAAAATTCGTGTTTGTTGATTTTTCTGGTAATAGTTAAATCTAAGTAATTAATAGAATTATTCATTTCAGTTTCTAGAGAAAATTTAATACGAGGGTGAATGGAATTAATATAAGTAATGAAATTATCCAATTGTCTATCTGTACCAGTGTAGCAAACAATGACGTCATCAACGTATCTATACCAATAAAGGAAGTATTTACTGCTGAAGTGGTTCATAATAGTTTTCTCTAAATTATCCATAAAGATTTCTGATAACAAAGGGCTTAAGGGATTTCCCATAATCAAACCTTCCTCATTACTATAACACACGTCAGGAGGCTTCGGTGGCGGAGAGGCTATAGGTAGCGCTATGCCGTCTTCGTTGACGGAGTTGGTGGGTTCGATTCCCACCGTGTTCCTGGGTGTTTGTATCCGTCCGGATTTAAGTTGTTCCCCTCATTATAGTAAATTGATGGCTAAATATTCTAGTTAACGAAGCCAAAATTGTACGGAGGTCGGGCGCGTGTGAGAGGCCACACGTCCCACCTCTTTAATAAAAAAAAAAAACAACCACACGTTGTTGAAACTGAAATAATTTTGTGATTATGTCAATGTTATGATGAAACGCGTTTACTCAATAGATTTTTATTTCAACCTGTGAAAAGTTAGTCTTTTATTTCTTTATAAAGTTAGACATTTCAGTCAAAATTCGAGTTGGAATATACTACAATGTTCGATTTAGGTAATATTCATACCTAATATTAATTATTTCAATAGTTTTATCGAAAAGTGAAAAGGAAAAATAAAAAGCTTTGAGATGTTTGTATTGGTATATCTGTTGAAAGTAGTAGTAGATCACTTCAGAGATTTGTGAAATCATATTACTTAGCGTACTGATGAGGTATAAAAATTTGAAACGAATGTGATTTTTTTTTTGAGGTGTGCGGTTGAATTTTTTTATCAACTACCCTTGTCATATAAATACAGCTTACTCATGAAGTAAACTTCCAAGGAAAGCGATTTATGATCAAATAATTCTTCCTGTTTAACAATCTCACTGAAAATCTGTGTTTTCCATCAGTGTTGAGCTACAAGTTTATTCTTAATAGTTTTTCTTCAACTTTCCAGAAAAATAACTTTTGAAACTTTTCTACAATGATTTTGTTTGTTTCGATAATGCCAGATTCGATCAAAAAGAGTGCTTATGTTTTCCTTCTAGAGATTGCAGGTTATTCTAGCTACGTTATGAGGATAAATGCTACAACTTTTGCGAGTTTTGAAATCGTAAAAGACAATTTATTACATCCGTTCCCGAGACCACTCACTTCCCTAATGCTCACATTTTAATCAAGAGGAAAATCTGTGATTTCTCTAATGACAATCTTTATGACCCTTGTGGGAATAAATGAGCAATGTTGCCCGATCGGCCAAAAAAATAATTAAATGTACACAAAATAGACCAGGGTCGATAATTTTTGGAACCAAAATAAAATAATAGTAGGTTGAAACCCATTAGAAAATGAGGAGAATGTAATAAAAATGAAAGGAAAAATAATTTACGGGCGATCTGAGGTCAGGAAGGGGAAGGGGGTGAGTTTTTAAGGGTAAAAAACGGTTTATCTCGATTTCCGGCAAAACTACAGTTCCTATGGAAAAAAGTCAAATGGCAAAGTTGTAGGTAATGAAAAGATCCACAACTTCTATATTCACACTTTTTTCACATAACCTCAAAATTTATGTGAAAAATTCAAAAAACCAAGTTTTTGGTTTTTTATTTTCATCTTTTACAGAAAAAAATTTTTTTCAACGAAATTTGATAAAAACTTACCTTTTTATGTCCCGAATACACTGTTATTTATTTGTTTTGAAATATTTATTTTTTCACCTTATTTTGACTCAACATCGAAAAAGCATCCTAATTTTCAATCGAAAATTCTCCTGTCAAAATATCAGCTTTTTTCAAAAAGTTGGTGTGCTTTATGTTCGCTGAAATCTCTACTTTCCGATGGTGTATACACTACTATAATAAATATTCTCAGAAAATGCAAAAAAATCGAAAAAAACTCGAATTCGAAATTTTAATTTGGCAGAAAAATTTAACGGTGGAAGAGATCATGAATATATATTTGCGCTATGTAGGAAAACATTAGTCATTCAACATTTGCAGTCTTAGAAAAACCTCAGACAATATTCCAGAGTTCGATTACCAAAATTATGTTAGCATCAGCATCTTCTTCTACTTGCTTACAGGAAAATCCTTGTGACTGTAATCTTTCCATTAACGATTTTATTATTTTGTCCCTGTTTTTCTCTTTAGAATAAAATTTTTCTTGCAAAAATGGTATTTTTGTATGGTTTTGATAATCGAACTCTGGAATATTATCTGAGGTTTTTCTACGACTAAGTTCTCCTCATTTAGTTGAATTAACTGCTGGTACCTACTGTTGCGACAGTAACTGATTTCTTAATTTCGAGGTACCCATCAAAAACATTATAGCTGCTTGCTGCGTAATGTTTTCCTACATAGCGCAAATATTTATTCATGATCCCTTCCACCCGAGTTTTTTTTGATTTTTTGGGAACATTTACTATAGTAATGTACACACTATCGCAAAGTAGAGATTTTAGCGAACATAAAGAACACCAAATTTTTGAAAAAAGCTGATATTTTGACAGGAGAATTTTCGATTAAAAATTAGGGTGCTTTTTCGATGCTGAGTCAAAATAAGGTGAAAAAATAAATATTTCAAATCACATAAATTACAGTGTATTTGGGTCATAAGAAGGTAAGTTTTCACCTTATTTCGTTAAAAAAAATTGTTTCTGTGAAGGATAAAAATAAAAAACCAAAAACTTGGTTTTTTGAACTTTTAACATAAATTTTGAGGTAATATGAAAAAAGTGTGAAAAAAAAGTTGTAGATATTTTTTATAACCTACAACTTTGCCATTTGACTTTTTTCCATAGAACTTGTTGTTTTGCCGGATATCGAGATGAATCATTTTTTACCCTTAAAAACTCACCCCTTTCCCTTCCCGACCTCAGATCGCCCGTAAATAATTATTTTTTTTTCATTTTTATTATATTCTCCTCCTTTTTCAATGAGTTTCATCGTACTATTATTTTTTTTCACTTTTTATCATTTTTAAAGGCTTACCCTGGTCTAAAATATGAGATTGAAACACATCAATAAATAATAGTGTTTTGTTTCACACAAAAAATTTCATTATGTAATGCACATTTTACCTTCGGAGAAGGTTCTGAGAACTAGATAATACAGCGATTCTCAATCTGTGGGTTGCACTCCCCTAGGGGGGCGCATGCACACTGAAAGGGAGGCGGGAGCATATCCAAGAAAAACTATTATTTCAAAAAAATGATTGTGACTGAAAGCATGAAAGGAAAGTACCTACACACACAAACAAAATATTTTTGTTTTTGATTTTACATCGTAGCATATCCAAGAAAAACTATTATTGAAAAATTATTATTTGAAAAAAAACTTTAACTGACTGAAAGAAAAGTACACAAGTACACACTTCAACAAAATATCTATTCTTTCTTTGTTTTTAGGTCGTACTCTAGGTTCAAAGCTGAAAAACTCAAAAAATATTATTTTTGTTTACATTTTATTGTATTGTTTATATTTTGGTACAAGCGAAAATGTCAAATTAAACTCAGTTTACTATTAAACCAAGTTTAATAATGAACGGTCGAGTGCCTATAATACTTTTTTTCCTCAAAATCAAAATAGATTGAAAGTCACAATTTTTTATTCAAAATTCACAAAGAAATCCGTCCAGATTTTCCTCTCCATAATTTTCCGAGACTAAATTTCTCATTATTGTAACGTGTGAGCGAGATAAGTAATTATTCTCCCGAAATAATTTTCATTCCAGTTCATAATCGAGGAAAGAATTTCGCATTTAGCTTAATTAAAATGCATTCGGTCGATCCGGCAACGCTGCACCTCAAAGGGGGAAATTTAATTTCGGAATGAATTACAAACAACCTAACAAAAACGGAATGCGCTCATTTTATTTTCAATTTTGAACTTTTACGGACATATCAACAATTTTGATTAGAGGGTATTAAATTGAGGTTAAATAAACGTGAAGTTTATTTAGGGGTTTGACATTACTTTATATAATTACGACAAGATCAAATGGTTTATGGTACTTTCACATTTAATACTTATAGAAGAAAAAGAAAGGAGATGTCTACTCTATGAATATTCTGGAATCACATACTCAATTGTCGTTGAGTAGACATCTTATTATCAGGAAGTATTAGTTCTCGCGACGCAGTTCTGCATTTTCGGTTCTCAATTGTCAGTTCTCAATATCTTTGGCCGAGGGCGCTATAAACTGTTATCTATACAACTAATTGATTGAGTCGATACTTGGAAATCCATTGTAATATGGTAAATAAAATCCGGACACCCTACTGCGTAGCACTAGGAATAATAAAACCCCTCGCTCATTGCTAAAATAAAAAATTGGAAAAAAACGAAAAATCCCCTCCTTCAAGTTTTCGACGCTTTACAAAGTGCTATCATTTCCTATGGAAAATTTGAAAATTTCAATTAATTCTTAGAGAAATAAGTTTGGGCTCATTTTGAAGATAATTTATCGCAGATCATTTTTCCTCAGACTATATCGGGAAATGTATAGTATTTGAGATATAATCAAAAACTTGAGTGAAATTCATAATTTTCACTAATTTTTTATGTCTAGGTGGCGCCACATCGATATTTATTGAAAGTATTGTATAAATAAAAAAACCAGACATTAAATGCTATCATTTTATTTCATTATTGTAAAAATCGGTTTAGGTTCGAGATTTATAGGTAGCACCACATATCTATAGACAAAAAAATCTAAATAGTTTATAGGGGTTTTTCTTGACTGGATCTCCAGTTACTTGTCTGACCGTTCATTGTTTGTCGAAAACAAAAATTGTAGATCTCGAAACTATCCAGTATCTATTGGGGTTCCACAGGGTTCTGTTTTGGGTCCTCTAGTTTTCTTACTATTTGTTAATGATGTTCCTGGATTCGTTAATACTGACTCAGTCACCCTATTCGCCGATGACACATCATTGGTCGTATCGGCTAAGAGTATTGATGGGCTCAGGACGGAATGTGAGAGACTGGTGCAGGGATTCTCGGCCTGGTGTTACAGAAACTCACTCATGCTTAATCTCACCAAAACTGAATTAATCCACTTTCAACTACGTGAATTCAGCTCAGATGTTCCACTTGTTGTCAAGTTTCATGACCGCCAACTGAGGCCGACAGCAAGTGCAAGGTTTCTGGGACTTCATGTTGATAGCAATCTCAAATGGGACAGTCATGTCGAGCAACTATCCAAAAAGCTCAACAAATCTTTCTTTGCAGTCAGTCGCCTAAAACACATGCTTCCTCTGGAGAGCTTACTCACAATTTATTACGCATTAGTCTACAGTCACCTTAGCTACAATTTAGTTCTATGGGGTGGCTCATCTGGATCTGTTCGAGTTTTTGCTGAACAGAAGAGAATTATTCGCCTCATTTTCAACTTGAAACCTTATGAAACCTGTCGTCCAATATTTGAGCGTCACAAGATTTTACCATTACCTTGTATCTACATTTTGAACTGTTTGTTATTGGTTCGCCAAAAGCTGTCGGATCTTCCACGGTTACGAAACGCGACATACTAACACAATATGTATTCCATTGCACAGAACAATCAAGTTTGAATTATCTCCGACATATGTAGGTATAAAGCTGTATAATCACCGGATACTGAACTTGAATCCGAGTCGTTTCAAAAAGGAAATTAAAAAAAATATTGTCTACTTTTTGTTTTTATAGTCTGAAAGAATATTTCTCTACTGATATTTGTTAAATTTCCATCTCGTTAACTATTTTGTATTTTGTATACCTACTGACATGACCTATATATTTGTGTAATATCTAAAGGATGAATATATATTATTATTATTATTATTATTATTATTTGGAAACACTTTTCTTATGAAATCATATGTGTTTTATCGATATCCGTTGGAATTTTTAAAATCGGACCAGCTACTAACTTTTTGTCGTGATACTATAACCCCTTAGCTTCGCCTCGGGGTAAAAACTTCACAGTTTTTGATTTTCACTACATTTTGTTGAACATTACAACTGTTTCGCCAGACACAGTGGCTTCTTCAGATGCATAGTACATACTTAATTTTACAGCAAGAATAATGAAAGATGAAGGAAGGGAACATACAAAAAGAATGAGGAAAATCCTAGTCATTAACAGTACAAACTGTTAATGATTTTGGAAAAACGCAACAGGTACAAATATTCAATATTACCTTTAGAAAAGATTTAACAACGGTAAATTATTCGTAGCTAATTGGTCATTTAACAAATTATTGGATTGTTTCATACTATTCATTTCAAGAGCTTCTGATAAATTGAGTTTGAAGCCTTTCTTTTCTATATGTAATATTTCAAATTTACCATTAAAAATATGAAACATAATCATATTATTGAAAGTGAATTTGAAATATTACATATAGAACAGAAAAGCTAAGATAGTACATTCCCTTCCTTGATATTTCAATATTCATGTCGTAAAAAATAGTATGTACTATAGGTACATATGAAGAAGCCACTATGTTTGGCGAAACAATTGTTGCGTTTAACAAAATATAGTGAAAATCGAAAGCTGTGAAGTTTTATTCACAATGTTATCCATAAAGTAGTTCAGCCGCGACTTTTTTTCGGGGAAACAATAAGAAATATGCCAATTTCCTCCGAGTCATGAATGTTGCACTGAAGATATCTAATAAAATCGAAACAGATGTATGCAGACCTTGAGTCGAGGTGAGTTGACATTTAGTATAATTTTCCGTCGACCTCTAAATGAAAGCTTACTTTAACTTACACGAAATTGATCATTAATGACCCATTTTAATGTACAATTTCTCCTATTTTAATGTATGATTGTCATGGGCAACCAAACACAGAAGTATTCAGCTCGGAATAGTTGAATTATTCTGTGTCTGTACTTTTATTCCACAAATGAACATAGAAATTTATATTGTGTCAAATGTATCTGTTATGCAAAATGAAAAGGTATTTCAATCAAGAATTTATACTCAATTCATGATGAGGTCGACCGAAAAATCTTGTAATAAACTCGTTTATTAATGTAGCGATTACTGGCCTCGAACTATCAACCCGCGTTAAAATATCTCAGCCATTAATCGCTGTCATTAATAAACTAGTTCATTGAATAACTATTACTGTTGCATTCTGAATGCAGATTCCGCGTCGCGGCATATATATATATATATATATATATAACCAGGTCCCTTGGAAGATTATTTGATAATATTGAATTATTGAATTTTGTGAAAATTTGTGAAAATTGTGCCATCTAGAATATTATACGCAATTTGATTGTTGAAACAAATTTTGACGGAAAAACCTTCATGAAGTATATGCAAAGCTGGAAGTTTTTGCAATAACGTCTACCTTATGCATGTATTATAAGAAAACGTTCAGACTTGAATAATTGGAGTTACAAATATTGTACAGTCGAGATATTCGAAAAACAGAATCTCATAAATCATGGGTTTTAACGAGAATGAATCTAGACAATATAGTGGCCAGAAGAAGCAACATGTAAAGTCACAAATCATGAACTGGGACACACATAAATTACTATTTCCAGTGTTATGTATATCCACTCTCAGGCAAAAAAAAGGGACGTGATTTTTGTACGATCCAAGCTCGGAAAGAAGCATTTATTGAACGAACGCTGAGTGCTTTCAGAATAATGGATTAGCCTAAAGTGATGTGGAAAGTAACGTTATATCACATAAAGTAATATAAATTTTGAGCATCTTATTATGTGCGGATGAATCATTGTCCTCCATGAAAATGCTCGTAAATCTGGATCAATGTGAACCACTCTCCTGGAAAATAGGAAATAATGATTCACTCCCTTCATTTGGAAGAAAATTTCAGGTTTTTCAACAGTCGTTTTGTATTAAAGCTTCAAAATATCTATTGTTCTCAGAGGCGTCGGTAGCCCAGTGGTAATGAGGTTTACCGTTACCGAGGATCGTGGGTTCGAGTCTTACCTTGCTCTTGGGTGTATGTCCCATGAAATTTTGTCCCATGAAATTTTGAGGTTCAAAATTTGCATATCTGTTGGGTGGTCTGTTCGGTGGAAACACCACTCGAGCTGCGCTCTCGTGGCAAAATACGTCTCGTGACGCGGAAGTATAATCGATTATTTTCGATGCTCTTGTGATATTATAACTGATAAATTGTCAACTTGGTACATACAGTAGTCTATTAATTTCGGTGAAAATTCGACTAAAAATCTTCTGCTGTAGGAAAACATTGAAAAAGAAAGTCTTCATTTGGAAGTAGGTACCTACATTATCTACAGTTTATTTTGTCGAGAGGATTCCACTCTGTATTTTTTCAAAGACCCCCAATTTTCAAGAGTCGATAAGTGCACAAGTGCTTCAAATATAAAAGGTTTCATTTCATATTCCCACCTACATAAATATGGAAAAAGCTCATTTTATTCCAATGGCCTGGAAAAGTTCCCGGAGTAGAAACAATTTATTTCATTTCCCGTCAGATACTCCAGTAAGGAAAATTATTCTCTTCACCTGGATTTCCACGACTGGCACGAACGCCTGTTGGAGAAAACTACCGGTTTTGATGGAAAAGTTTTTTTTATTTCAAAGATGCTCTCGTCTGGTATTTGGCTAGAATCAAACTTTTTCGAAGTTGTTCTAACTTATGAAAAGATGTTGACAGAAGACTTGGCGCACTGAACGAAAGGAATAAATATTTGTGTTTATTTTGTGAAACATTCTGATTCTTCGGATTCTATTTCGAGATTATCTGAATCTCTTCAATTGATTTCTGAATATCATTTGAATGGAACGAAAATATTTTCCCTGCCTCTATCGAAATGTTTTTCATTCGGTTCATTCCACCTGAGAGTGAGAAAAACAATAAATTTATGTATTTATTCTAATCTGAATTGAGTTGAGGATATCGACTAATCGTCCAAGTATCGATAATAAGGACGTAACAAGAAAGTTTATAATGATTTCAATAAAAGAAATCAACCACTCTATGACTATAAATTTACGTTATTTTGATCAGAGTCTGATGTAAATCACAATATTGATAAAATTATATTAAAACAATGGTTAAAAATAACAATTTACACATTTATTATAAAAAATAACGCATGACGCACGTTTCGGTGGAACTTCACCTTCTTCAGATGCGAATGGCAAACTAACTATGATTCTCTGTTATATCGAAAACAAGAAATGACAAATTATGTAGAAGGGGTAAATACAAAGATGGTTACAAATAATTATAAGAAAAGGAAAAACCAATTCTGAACTGCTAGTCAGGTACTTCGGTAATTTTGAAAATATTAAGAAGGGGGCTTGAAGTATGATCGATTTGGCTATTCAATAGGAGACCGGAATGCTTGTATTTATTTATCTGTAAAAAATTAAGTTTAATTCCCTTACTTTCAGTATTTAATATTTTAAAATCGAAATTGAATATGTGATTTTCTTGGATTAAACGGTTTGCATAATGAGAATCCGACTTCTGATTAACGAAGCTACGTTTGTGTTCTGAAATTCTAGTTTGAAAACTTCTGAAAGTTCTACCAATGTAAAACTTATCACAATCGCCACAATTAATTTTATAAACTCCTGATTTATTATCTTTATGAACTTTGGATTTATTATTTTTTACACAAACGTAGCTTTGTTAATCAGAAGTCGGATTCACACTATGCAAACCATTTAATCCAAGAAAATCACACATTCAATTTCGATTTTAAAATATTAAATACTGAAAGTAAGGGAATTAAACTTAATTTTTTAGAATCATTACAGATAAATAAATACAAGCATTCCGGTCTCCTATTGAATAGCCAAATCGATCATACTTCAAGCCCCCTTTTTAATCTTTTCAAAATTACCGAACTACCTGACTAGCAGTTCAGAATTGGTTTTTCCTTTTCTAATAATTATTTGTAATTATCTTTGTATTTACCCCTTCTACATAATTTGTCATTTCTTGTTTTCGATATAACAGAGAATCATAGTTAGTTTGCCATTAGCATCTGAAGAAGGTGAAGTTCCACCGAAACGTGCGTCATGCATTATTTTTATAATAAATGTGTAAATTGTTATTTTTAACCATTGTTTTAATATGTTTATTAATTTACACCAAGTATCGGCCCAATCAATCCAAAATTTGATAAAATTAGTTCAGATTACTAATTCATCAATTTCTCAAATTTTATAATAGTTGAATGACTAATTTAATCTACCTACTTCGAGAAAACAAGAAAGGAAAAATCAATATAGAGCAAACATGAAAAATATATTTTCGACATTTTTCTCAAGAATTGATTCACTTGAACTACCTGATATAAAGAAAACGTAATAATAACAATAAATAAAACTGATAATTATAATGATAAATGAAACTTATAATAATATTGATGATGATAAATAAATTAAAATAAGTATGTTAAAAAAGATTATGATATTGATAATAATATTAATAACTTGTTGAGTCTGAAGCTGTCTCTGACTTCAAGAATAATCAATGGAAATCTAAAAAAAATCGGCCAAATGCGAGTCAGACTCGCGCACGAAGGGTTCCGTACCATTGACTATGCCCCCCTTAAATATTTATTTTATTTTTATTATTGATTATTAAAGTAAAAATACAACTGGGTATTTTGTGAATATTTCAAGTGCATACCTGTTTCCACTATTGATATCAAGAAAAAAGTGTCAAAAAATCGCGTTTGTTGTATGGAAGCCCCCCTTAAATATTTATTTTGTTTTGTTTTCACATACTCAATTGTCGTTGAGTAGACATCTTATTATCAGGAAGTATTAGTTCTCGCGACGCAGTTCTGCATTTCCGGTTTAAACATTGAATTGTTAGTTCTCAATATCTTCGGCCGAGGGCGCTATAAACTGTTATCTATACAACTAATTGATTGGGTCGATACTTGGAAATCCATTGTAATATTGTAAATAAAATCCGGACACCCTACTGCGTAGCACTAGGAATGATAAAACATTGCTAAAATTAAAAAAAAAATTGGAAAAAAATCGAAAAATCCCCTCCTTCAAGTTTTCGATGCTTTACAAAGTGCTATCATTTCCTATGGAAAATTTGAAAATTTCAATTAATTCTATATATAAGAGAAATAAGTTTAGGCTCATTTTGAAGATAATTTATCGCAGATCATTTTTCCTCAGACTATATCGGGAAATGTATAGTATTTGAGATATAATCAAAAACTTGAGTGAAATTCATAATTTTCACTAATTTTTTTATGTCTAGGTGGCGCCACATCGATATTTTTTGAAAGTATTATATAAATAAAAAAACCAGACATTAAATGCTATCATTTTATTTCATTATTGTAAAAATCGGTTTAGGTTTGAGATTTATAGGTAGCACCAAATATCTATAGACAAAAAAATCTAAAAAACGCTATAATTTTTTTATTCTTCGTGGGGCAAAATTTTTGGAAACACTTTTCTCATGAAATCATATGTGTTTTATCGATATCCGTTGGAATTTTTAAAATCGGACCAGCTACTAACTTTTTGTCGTGATACTATAACCCCTTAGCTTCGCCTCGGGGCAATTTCTCAAATTTTATAATAGTTGAATGACTAATTTAATCTACCTACTTCGAGAAAACAAGAAAGAAAAAAATCAATATAGAGCAAACATGAAAAATATATTTTCGACATTTTTCTCAAGAATTGATCCACTTGAACTACCTGATATAAAGAAAACGTAATAATAACAATAAATAAAACTGATAATTATAATGATAAATGAAACTTATAATAATATTGATGATGATAAATAAATTAAAATAAGTATGTTAAAAATGATTATGATATTGATAATAATATTAATAATTTGTTGAGTCTGAAACTGTCTCTGACTTCAAGAATAATCAATGGAAATCTGAAAAAAAATCGGCCAAGTGCGAGTCGTACTCGCGCACGAAGGGTTCCGTACCATTGTCTATGCCCCCCTTAAATATTTATTTTATTTTAATTTTATTATTGATTATTAAAGTAAAAATACAACTGGGTATTTTGTGAATATTTCAAGTGCATACCTGTTTCCACTATTGATATCAAGCAAAAAGAGTCAAAAAATCGCGTTTGTTGTATAGAAGCCCTCCTTAAATATTCATTTTGTTTTGTTTTTATTACTTGTTGTTATAGCGGCAACAGAAGTACATAATTTGTGAAAATTTAAACTGTCTAGCTATCGCAGTTCTTGAGATACAGCCTGGTGACAGACAGACGGACGGACAGACAGCGAAGTTTTAGTAATAGGGTTCCGCTTTTACCCTTTGGGTACGGAACCCTAAAAAATGTTTCTGAATGAATTTCTAAACATCAGCTCCCTAATTATCATTTTTCCTAAAACAATTGATATTATTACAAAAAATATTCGCTACTGTAGGTGAAGACCTCACTAGGTCTTCTTCCAAAAAAATGATGCAACGATGTCAATATGAGATATTTTTGAGAAATTGGAAAATTTCAAATTATGAAGGATATAAAAACTTTTAATTTCAGCTAGAATATATTATCAGTATTTTTTCTGATATAAGCTCAAATTAATCTTCTACTATATATAAATACCACTGGGAAATTTCTAAAATTTTCCATTCTGGATTTCATCAGGTGATACCTCAGTTCATTGAAGTGAGGATAGATTACTGTCGTTAGTGGAGGTTCTATCTACTTTAAATCAGTCCTTCAGTAGATCATTGACGGCTAGTTATTTTCGTGAGAACTTAGGACCCTGGGGAATACCACTATAATTACATTTCTGAGGAACTTAAATACTGCCTGTATTGGCTCGTATAAAATGTTTAAGAGGTAATTCAAAGTAAGTCAGACGATGAAAATTACTGTAATGATCATCGACGTGCTTTCTAGTCCCAAGGGAACGAAATGTTCGAGTATCAAAACTTTTCCATTTTCCCTTCGATCTACCTCTCCATCAGTAATTTTCTTATTATTCAGGCGGGTCGCGTAATGCCTTACAATCATTCGAGAATACGAAAACATACCAACATGACGGAATGCTGATTACGTCTCGATTTAATACGATTTCGTCGCAGTTAAACAAACAGAAATAAAAGAGAAGGAATTGTTTTCTTTCCTCCCGGAGGAATATATTTTGGATTTGTATTCAAGAAATCAAACATCGTTGCAGTCGGGCTAATGATGCAGGATTCTTTACGATTCAGTGGGACTTTTGGAGATTCGTTCTACATTGATACAGATTCGGTAGCAAGGGTAATTTGCTGTGGATTTCCCGACGAATTTTCACTTGTTTTTGTTTTCCATTGAATATTCTATATTCACAATGCAGTAGATTACAACCATGTAGGTTTTATTGTAAATTATTTGAACATAGTGAAAAATTTCAGCCATAAATTTCTTTTTTCCGCAAACGTCAAAAAATTACGACTTTTTCAACCTCAGTTCTCAATGTTGAAGTTTGATTCCACAGACGTCCTTTTGTTTTTAATTTTTTGTCCGGCCGTGAGCGTACAAAAAAGTACACTTTTTTGTACTCTAACGTCAATATCAAGAACGTCGGGTGGCGTACAGTTGGGTTCCGAATCAGACATAATGCAATCTGTGAGAAAAGTTTTACATATTTTAATACAACAAGTCATTTCTTAATACTCGGGTACTTACCAAAAACACACAGTCCTATAATGAGTAGATAAGTGACTTTGAATGTTTCTGACAATTATTTTGTTGAGTTGTCGACTTGGTGTTACCTTGACATCTACAAAACCAGTAAGCAAAGCAATCTAGTTTTACGTTTCTTCACATCTAATCCTTTTTAAAAATATCATCTTAATTCTATCGTTTGAACACCGTTTGCGGAAAAAATCGCATGTTTTATTCGGAGAAAAGCACTTTTTGTGGCTCGACTAAAATTGTCGGCCTCACTGCGTTCAGCGGACAAACAGTTAAGTCTCGCCACAAAAAGTAACACTTTTACTCCTAATAAAACAATATACTATTTTTCTCCAGGCGTTATAATTTGCAACAAGAAGATAAATGTGGCTGAAAGCATTATTCTACTATTTCCTTTTCAAATTCTCACAGAAAAACTAAATTATTATGTTCGTTAATAAGAAATACTTTAGTAGTATTTAGAAGTATTTTATCGAACTTATCGATTATCGAACTTATCGATTATTATCGAACTAAAGATCAAAACACGTTTCCAAGAGTAATATTATACGAAAGAAGACCTGCCGAAGTTTGATCAATATTCGAAACATAGTAAGTAATAATAAGTATATCAATATTACACTTTGCTTGATTAATTCAATCAACCACAATAAAATATTCCAATCTTTTCTTGATAAGGTTTTCACTTTATCAAAATCAAGTAATGGCATGTTTGAAAAATCAATCTGTTAGATTCAAGATCTTCACAAACACATACACATATACACAATTTTCCGAAAATATATTGAAAAGATCCTCACGGATCAAAGCATTTAAAATAGTCTACCTGGAATAGTCTATTGAGGGTTATTTCGAAAATCTTGGAGAAAGTCATTAACAAGCAGTAAACTTACTTTCTTCTTGACAAAACGCATCATATTAAATTTGATCTTGAACTTCAGTGTGCTAAGTTAGAATATTTCGTGATACATGGTAGGTTGTCGGATCCGGCAGTGGTATCGCCGGGGGTACCCCAAGGCTATGTCATCGGCTCCTATACCTTCCTCATTCGCGTGGATATTTATTACCCCTTATTTATCCTTCAGTCTCTGATACATGGTAAGTTGTCGGATCCGGCAGTAGTATCACCGGGGTACCCCAAGGCTATGCCATGGGCTCCTATAACTTTCTCATTCGCGTGGATCATCTGAATAATTCAATGCTAGAAATTCTTCGACTGCGGTTTTCGCTTCGAGGAGCATATGGTATTGTTGATAAGATAATCATTTGGCACTTAGACAGCTATCAGATCCCGACACTATCGAAGCATGGCCCTGAGGAAAAGTTATGTGGAAGCCTTGTCTTTTGAGTTATGGTTCAATCCTTTACTATCGATACCTTTATTCACTCACTAGGCGCAGGTTGTAAAAAATTAGTAATTCTTGTTGCAGGTTTATATATAGAAATAGTTTCTACTATTTAGGCATCTTTTTCTCTATCTCACATTGGGCATAAACGTAATGCAGAGCCATTCCTTCACCCTTGCATCAATGACTTTTTATGGGTCAAGTTTTCATAAATATTTCTCGTAATTCAAGAAATTCAAAAGCATCTTCAAGTAGTATACTGAAGAACTATTTTTTCCATCAACCTTACATGTTAAAGTCGTAAAGATCTAACATTAGTTCATCTTCTGTTCAGACAATAGTGTCACTCATCTTCATAGCTGCCCTTTTCAACTAGCTCATCACACATATTCATCTGCAACAGATGAAATTCAGATCCAATTCGCTGTGCCTACCAACACGAAACCGCAATAGGACGTGAATCTCACGTACAACTTGGAAATCTTGATTGATTTATCATTTCCAACCGCTCTCATTACGTTGGCAGTCAGAGAAACAAATCAATGGAATTCGGTTTTACAGTGATGTTGCCTCTTTGGTAATTATTCACCCTACGCCTGCCTTCCCGAGGCGAATCGGTCTGGATTTACGCTACTTTATTGCGCCGAATGGATTGTCTGGATGCGGATGGACTCTGGACATTTTGATGGATATTGATGTTTGCGAATCGACACCGATTACTGTTCGGTAAATGAACCCTGAGGTTTCTGAATCTTGGTCGTTCCAAGAGAAAAACGCGAACGATGAATAGACGTATCTCGGATGAATAACTGGACGTTGTGAATTTAATGTCTTCTAATTTTGTGATGTCAAGGTTATTACCTTTGGGTCTATGTGATGCACCATCAGTTTTACCTTTAAAATGATTTGCCAGTGCCGTTTGAAATTCTTGATAAGATGTTCCATTCGGAAGCAAAATCGACCTGTCTAGAATTTTTCCCCCCTATCATTGAACATATTCCCAGTGGGATGTTTTCATGGGCGCCGGCAAGGGGGGGCAAAACGGGCATTTGCCCCCCTGGATTGAGAAAAACAAATTAAATTACAACAAAATTAAAATTATACATTCATTTTTCAAAAAATATGAAATACCGAAAC
The DNA here is from genome assembly GCA_030704885.1 of Cynegetis impunctata. Taxonomy (NCBI): domain Eukaryota; kingdom Metazoa; phylum Arthropoda; class Insecta; order Coleoptera; family Coccinellidae; genus Cynegetis; species Cynegetis impunctata. Next base: position 1,381,606 of record JARQZK010004334.1, read on the forward strand.
CTGTTGTCAATAGAAATACACAACCAGAGAACAAAACTCAAAATATAAACATATTTTTTCCAGTTTCTTATTCTTTGAACAATAACCGCATCCTTCTGGGGCGAAGCCCGTATTTATTAATTACTGCATCAATAAGTCCATAAAGTCTATCATGCTTCATAGTCGATCTTAGCCATGGCTTGACTCTTCTTAATGTGCTGAAGGACCTCTCAACGGTACAGGTTGTGGCTGCAAGAGTGTATCCAATTTTGATTGCTTCCGTTACAGAGGGCATATTGCCCAATGAAAATTGGAGCAGGTCGGTATATTTTAATTTTTCGATTTCTGGAGGAGTAAGTTCAAATAACTTCCACATCTCATACCAGGTTTGTGCCTCTGACAGAAAGTTATCCAGTAGTTTTAGAGGTAGCGGCTGCTACCTCTAAAAACTTTGGTTTTTGGATGAAAGTCAGATAAGTTGTATCCTTTCGAATTTTTTTCTGAAAATCGATCCTCTAGTTCGATGTAGACTGAAGTAGAGCTTCTAGATATGGAATGAAAATTCCTCTTCGATAGTATTCGCCCAATAACATTGATGGATGATTTTCTCGGTTAATCTTTTTAGATGCTAGGCGCGGCATTACCAACTCAATCCCCAACATTTCGGCGTCCTCTTCTGCTCCTTTTAGAATATTTTCAAATTCTGTTTTGCCGTCTTCTCTATGCTGATTATGTTTTTCATACAATGGATTTCTATATAAGATATTACCAAGCTAACCAGCAGGCACATTTTCATGTTCAGTATTTTTTCAAACAAAAATCAATGATTATAATTTGATTATTTTTTAGGTATTACCAGAATTATATAAAAAACTGATTAAAACTAGCATTAGAAATGAATTTGAAAAAGTAAGTTTTCACCAGCGGCGGTTAACTAGGAAGATACCCCCGGGTTCCCGTGTCTTGCCCACCCCCTGTCCTACTGACTGGCGGCGCCCATAGATGTTTTAATTAATTATTTCTATATAAGTACTTATAAATTTCAGAAGGCATATAAGAGTGTCTATAGAGTGTGTCCATGAGCAAATAATGCGTTTATACATCGACAATTGTAAATCATTCAAAGCTTTCATTTATTCTGTAAAAATCTCCATCCACAAAGAATCCCGTGACAATTTTTCGAATAAAATTTTTTTGGATTTTATAATATCGTTAACTCCTAAATCTATTCTTCAACAGTTTTGAATATAAGACACTTAACACAAGAAGTATTTGATACGAAAAAGCGTTTATACAGATCATTTGGTGCAGAATTAAATTATTTATTTGATTGAATACTAATTCAATTTACTCTAAATTTTACTGCAATGATAAGGGGAAATACAAAATTGAAGTTAAATGTTTCACAGAAACGGATCTGCTTTCAGTCTATTCAATTGAACAATAGAAGTAAATCAGCTCTTTCAACATGATACAATTCTCTGGCTTCAGATCAAATTTATCTCATCAGACTTCTCATTTCCGTCATGTTTTTTTGATACTGAGTCTAGAGTTCATGATGAATTGGAATTAGTAATTCTTAAGCTCCCTAAGAAACAATTAATGAAAGCATAGGAAAGTTTGTTAACAAATATTTTCGACATTGTTTGATTCTCTTCCTGTAATCCTTTATGAACTCTGTACATAACATTAATCGTATTCCGTTTTATTATATTGAGCTATTCTTGTCAAGTATATTATTGTTATTAGAAAGAATGTAGATTTTAAAAGGTTTTATTATGATATTTCAAGTGGAACTACATAAATATATTTTGATCATAGGAAAAATTTCAGTTTTTATGAAAAGGATATGAATAAATATTGATTAAAGAAATGAAATTATATTCATATTATGTATACAGCGTATTTTGGAATATTTGCAAAGAATTTCATTGGGCGATTCCTGAGCGAAAATTAGGTGAAGTCTTTCATTTATCTTTTTTCATATACCCTCCCCTTCAAAGTAGATACCTCTAAAATTTAAGAAAAAGATAAAGTTTGTTCATTTTTCTATTCTACAAATGACTGGGTTCTACAAATGAAACTGGGTACATAAGATCTACTAATGATATAACATTTTGTGAAAGTATTTTTACATCCAGAAGAAGAAAAAATTAATTTTTTATCCTACACTATAAGAAAGTTGAATTTTACCAGCTTTACGGAGGCGAGAAAGTAGACCTTTTCTCGGCTAGGCGGTAAAATAATTTTTACGTTTTCACGCTAGCTGGCGCTGCAGTTGACAATTGAATGTCAGTATAAAAATAAATATTAAGCAGTTGTCAATTCAATCATAAGTTGTCGTATTTCGAAGATTGTTTAAATAATAAAATAAGATCGCTAGAAAACTTTTCAACACTAACGATATTGCTGGGTCTTCTACTATGACTATGAATGAATCTACATATACTGAAACTGCTGAAATGACGACTCCTTTAATAGAAAATATATAGTCTAAGCAATAGGTATTTTTTTTGACATCGATTCCATCTGAAAACCAACTATGCCATCGTGAGCAGGGTAATTCATAGATTAATTGTGTTATGTTTTGGACACGCAAATACCATTATTTATTTTTTTATGAACAATTTTAACAAAAAAATCGTACTTTTATTACTTTTTCATTTATAACTAATAAACTGATGGAGTAATCTGGATAGTGTCAATAATAAATTTGTCAAATAAATTTGTAGATAATTAAATTACGAAGAGTATGAGACCTCGCCCGACTTAATCGGATGATTAGTAACGAAGATAACAATTGATAGCCAAAGAATTTTTTATTTATTTATTAATTTAATAATTTCGTTAATTTACAACTTACAGGTCTCTGCTTTTGCAAAAAGGTTGCAATGTTTAATTACTTAAAGTTAGTAAAAAGAAAGAACGCTGTACGATAATTACTGTTAACGTAATTGCAATTTTATGTATTTAACAGGACTAATTGTAAAATAGCTACTATCGACTGAGGTACTCGGATTTCAATTTTGAAAAAAGATTAATTAACTAGACGTAAAGTGCAATAAAACGTTCATCTCGGATTTTTAAATAAATTTTGCAAAGTTAGTTGAAAAAGGGCGCAAAAATGGCTCCGAATGGCTGACCGGACGAATATGGTGCAGTGGGGGAAGAAGGAGAAGAGGAGAACGCTTAATAGTAATACAATTTCGCGGCGCGCCGACGTTACTACTGCACCATATTCGTAGGGTCGGCCGTTCGGAGTCATTTTTGTGCCCTTTTTTAACTAACTTTGTAAAATTTATTTAAAAATCCGAGATGACCGTTTTATTGCACTTTACGTCTAGTTAATTAATCTTTTTTCAAAATTGAAATCCGAGTACCTCAGTCGATAGTAGCTATTTTACAATTAGTCCTGTTAAATACATAAAATTGCAATTACGTTAACAACAATTCTCGTACAGCGTTCGTTCTTTTTACTAACTTTAAGTAATTAAACATTGCAACCCTTTTGCAAAAGCAGAGACCTGTAAGTTGTAAATTAACGAAATTATTAAATTAATAAATAAATAAAAAATTCTTTGGCTATCAATTGTTATCTTCGTTACTAATCATCCGATTAAGTCGGGCGAGGTCTCATACTCTTCGTAATTTAATTATCTACAAATTTGCCATTGAAACTATCCGGATTACTCCATTAGTTTATTAGTTATAAATGAAAAAGTAATAAAAGTACGATTTTTTTATTAAAATTGTTCATAAAAAAATAAATAATGGTATTTGCGTGTCCAAAACATAACACAATTAATCTATGAATTACCCTGCTCACGATGGCATAGTTGGTTTTCAGATGGAATCGATGTCAAAAAACGACATATATTGTGCTCTGTTGCTTGAACTAATAGCAGACGTAAGGGCAACAGCTTCAACTACTTCCTTCTCTGAACAAGTTCTGTTATCAAATTTATCCAAGCAAGGAATCTCTTTTGTCAAATGAACTATACATAATCCGATTTTTAATGTCACTTTAAAAAATAATGCCTCATATTTATGAATTTCATATTATAAAATAAAATTTTTATAGAAAAACTCTTACAAACAATTATTTTTTAGGATAAAAAATCATGTGCAAACCATGGCAGTAAAGTGATTTTTCAGGCCTCAAGAAGTGGCCAGACTCGGCTGCGCCTCGCCTGTCCATATCTTCTTTCGGCCTGAAAAATGCCACTTTACCGCCTAGGTATACAATATACTATTTCATAAGTACCTATTCAAAATGTATAAACCTAAGAAGTTTTAAATATATCTCAGAATTTGTTCAAAATATCAACAAATCAAAATTTGTTTGAAATATTTCACATCTAATAGATGTTTCATCTTAATACATCAATCCTTGGTCGAAAATGACGGGTGACAGCTTGAATATACAGGATGATCAAGCTAGCTGTCCTACATAGATATTTCATATTTTTGAGAAGCTTGTACAACTATATGCTATATTTAATTGTGTTCAAATGGAATTTATTTTGAAGTTAATACATGCTTGTTCTGAGGATATCAATACAAAGTGCAATTTGAATCACGTTCATTTAATTTAATTTCAATTTGCATGTGCGAAAAAAATTCAGATAACTTGCCTCTTAAGTTTTCCATTGGAAAAATTTTTTTTGCATAGGATCACAATATATCTATTTTACTTCATACTCTATGTAAGTACATGAAAATATAACCCAAGAATCTTTCAAATATTCTGATTATAAAAATGATATTGATGTTTGCGTAATAGGAGTAGTTTGCGTAATAGGAGAAAGACAACTTGCTCTAAGGATATAACCCTACTCGAAGTTTCAATTCAAAATGCAATCCTTATTACGTTCGCGCTCTAATTTTTATTTGAAACTGCAAAGAAAACTCGGTATAACTTGCCTTTTACAATTTTTCTTGACAACGAAAAACATTTTTATAGGAACATATATAGGGAAAACATAATAAGCGATACGCCCCCTACCGGTGTCGAATATTACTAGAGCATGAGAGATAGATTGCTTTGTTTACATCTGTTTACGTGTATTTTATATGAGAAGTTGTTGAGTTTCATAGCTTACATACCTTTCCGAAAGCTGGACAATTCAAAGTTGCATTCCAAACAAAGTTGGGAAACAAGGAAATTATGGACAAAAGAAAGGTGTGGATTCATAACTTGAAGATTGAAAAAAAATGTCTGAATATAAGAGAGTTGTTCCTTACAGTTTACTGAGAATAATTATTTTCCCTGCAGTAAGTCTGTGGATTTTTCCATATAGAATTATACCAACTAATGATGTGCAATTTTCAGCTAACCGAAAACGTAGAGTTTTTGAAGTCCAATGCTATTCCAACGAAAAATCTTCCACTTTTATCGGAATCTGAACCTGGGCCATCATCCAGAGATTCTAGATTATTGTGTTTTCTTTCATGTAACAACCAGAGATACTTTTAAAAGAATAATAACAAATGATGTTTATTTGCACAACCAAAATAATAATTTATCATAACATCAAGAATATGAAATAAATTTGGACTCTATAGCTAGGTAAAAACTAAAATATTCAATTATATAATCAGGAAACAGAGATTCTATCAAAAAAACCAGACTCTCAGAAGTCCACCGTACTTTTAGGATAGCTGTTATACGTCAGGAAAATTCAAAAAATATAATAACTCATTACGTTCAAACCATTCAAGCAGAGTATTCATATTAATTCTTCTTTTATTTCATGTTGTTTATTTCAGTTTAGCTGGTAAGTACTTAGTTTTGTCTGTTATGCTCAAAAATTCTTCAGTTCGTAATGAAAGTAGACATGTCAGAGATATTTTCTTGAAACTATTGAAAGTTTTTTTATTTTTTAAATAAATAGGTGTTCTATCATACAGCCTTTTCATGAGGTATACATAGTTCCTTCAACCAATTAATTTATTCGTCATCTACTTTATTTTATTATTGATTTTCATGTTCAATGATAAAAACTCAGTGTAAATTTCAACTTGATGTAGGTAGGTTATCTACTGTTGAACAGAGATAAAATTTTCCTCAATCCAAACACAATATATCACAGGAAATTACAAAGTCTAAAAAAACACAAATTACGACGATAAACGTTCGAAAACTCAAAACGAAATGAACGTAAATACCATTACAACCAATGTAAACAAACAGCTAATCTCCCATGCTCTAGTACCGATATTAGCCGTTCCGGCGCTACGATTTTAATTTCGGACGCCTATACCTACTCTATGTAGATACATAAAACATAACCTCAGAATCTCTCGAATATTCTGAATATACCTAGATATTATTGGAAAACATAAACTTTGTTTTGAATGTAAATTTAATTGTAAACATGTAACTAGACTGATGAATTTCCAATGCAAATAAAATTCGGTATTACTTGCCTTTTACAGTTTTCTTGACAACGGAAAAAAATTGTATAGGATCATACATCTCTATGTAGATACATGAAACATAACCTCAGAATCTTAAATATTCTAATTATACCTAGATATGATTGGAAAACGTAAACTTCGGTCTGAATGTAAATTTAATTGTAAATATATAACTAGATTGATGAATTACCAATGGGTGATAAACAACTTGCTCTTAGTATATAATCGCAATCAAAATTTCAATATCAATTAAAAATGCAACCCTTATTACGTTCACGCTTTAATTTTCATTACTTGCGTTTTACAGTTTTCCTTGACAAAGAAAAAAAATTTTTATAGGATCATTTGTATATTCATAAATTTTATGTCCCAAGGAGGTCCTGATGAATTCGGTATTTATTTTTGTGCTACCATGTTGTTCATTTTGTCCTTAAACCTCTTCGATGTTTTGTGATTGTTTTGTATACATATTTTATATTTACAATTTTTGCTGTTTACTTTTATATACTTTGAAATTTTAGGATTAACTTAGATTTGAGTGCTTCTTATATTTCTTTGTATGCAGATCTGTTCCAGATCTACTAGTATAATTATGTATATTTTTTTCCCACCACGTACAAGCAGCATTTGTTGCTTCTGTGGTTTTTTAAAGTTTATTTGTAGTTATGTACCTACTATTGTTATACATGTTATCATATTATATGTAAATAAACGATGATGATATATACTCTATGAAGATACATAAAACATAACCTCAGAATCTCTCAAATATTCTGATTATAATTAAATCTGATTGGAAAACGTAAACTTCATTTTGAATGTAAATTTAATTGTAAACATATAACTAGATTGATGAATTTCCAATGGGTGAAAAACAAGGCATACTTACTGGCTGAATTTGAATTCGAGCTGGTCGCAGACGCAGCCCTGTAGTAGGGAGGTGAACCACCAGGTTCTAGTTTTCCGAAAGGCGTAGGAGTGGCCATCCGCCTGGTCACGTCCGGGGCTGGTGGAAATGCACGCTCGTCCTGTAACAAACAACGTCTCAAGGTCTTGTCCGAGCTTGTTATCGCGTCCGGACATGGAGCCGGGACGGCTTTATGATTGAATAATTGGATGTTGGAGGACTCGACTGGCACACTAATAGCGGGGTGCATCTGTTGCAGCAAGCGTAACACGTGTATTTTGGACTGTACGTTCGTGAAAGGACGGCCGATTCAATTCACACAACGTACGAATTGGGTGAAGTAATGATCGGACATGTTTGCCTTGTTTGCTGTCCGTTATATTGTCCTTTGTGTCGAGGATAAGGTTCGATCGGGAGGCGAATTTGGGTAGAACAATTCGACAGAGAAAAAAACAATGCTTGACATGATTGAAATTAAAAACCGAAATGTGCTTCAAATTTCGAAAATTTGAAAAAGAAAATTTCTCATTTTTTGAAATATATTACTTAAAGGTTAAGAGCTATTTTAAGTTCGATATACAATTATATATCCTACATATCTTACATTTATTATCATATATATACATATATATATATATATATATATATATATATATATATATATATATATATATATATATATATATATATATATATCTGTACCTCGGAGGTAAAGGACACTATGTCCATTCTTGGCGAAAACGGACTAACTACACAACAATATTATCCTTTGTATGATGTACACAGAGGTATATAACACTATGTCCTAAATCAATATTCAGCGAAGTTACGGAAATTTGACGGAACAAGTCTACTTTTATGTAGGGGAATACAACACTATCTGGACATAGTGTTGTATACTTCTATGCTTTCTTGCATAATTATAATGAAATAAAAACACCATCTGGACATAGTGTTCTATACTACCGCTCCACCTGGGGTATTTCCCACCAACTGAGAACAGATTGTAGGTTATTGATGCCACGTATGTATCATTTGAAGTTACCCTGATCGCTTGTGGATAAATTTTCTAATATAGATGGTAGAATGGATCAAAACTCTCGCGAAAAAGAATTTTTGATTTAATTCTAGACACTAGTACTGCAAGAATAGGTAAACTTTTTGTTAAACAGTTCCTATTAAAATGTTATTACTAACTTATCAAACATAACCTTAGTATTAGTCGTAGCAGTTGATTCTTCGTTTTACTATTGCTAATCTAGTATATATACTACATTCTACAACAGGTCTGACTCATTATCCCGACCAAGACAGGCATGAAGGAGATCCAATCTAGATTTTGTTGCTTTTAAGTCTGATCATAATCCTGTGTTTACTGTTTTTTCAGTGCCGGATTAGCTACGTATCAAGAGTAGCAAATGCTACAGGCCCCGCAAATTGAGGGCCCCGCGCTCCAACGCCTGTCTGTCAGTAAAAAAAAAATAAGTTTAGATAAGCGTAAAATATCTTCTATGCCTTGAACGCGAAGCGCTTAGGCTATGCTTCACTCACACCTAAAAATCTGAAACTCGATTTTGTCACGTTAAATCGAAGGTATAGGTTGTATAATACCTACCATGAGAAACGTTGATGTCAAAATCTGCAACAATAATTTTAAGATGTACCACATTTCTGAAAATTGAGCGCTGGGCGCACAAGTTATGTGTTTGTACTACTTGCCCTGCACTACTCACAAGTTTGTAGCACTGCAAAACTAACAAGGGAATTCCCTGACATCATCTATCCAGCTAGTCGTATAACCCGAACAAATAAAATAGGATTCTATTGATTATCAAACTATTAGAATTTAATGTACATTTATATTTGGCACATCGTAAAAAACTGTGAAGAGCTCTTTAGATGTTAGTCTGGCATTGTATTTTAGTTGGATCAGTTTACATTTCACCATATTATTGTAACACCAACACTTGTGACCCCCCGGGGGAATGAAAAAGAGTGGCCCAAGTTTCTTGTCAGTTCTCATGGCTCAACCCCAATCAGCTAACTGACCGTAGGCAAATCGGCTCAAATAGCTCTTTCACAAGTATTATGGATGCCATTTACTTACATGAATTTGAACTTGATTGTGCGTATGTAGCTTTGTAGTCGAGTCGGACTGACATGAAAATTATCAAAAAATGATAAAAAAGAGTAGCTGCAATTTTATGACTGATTTGAGGGCCTAATATCATATTAAGTTCTATTTTATGAAATGCAACGATTTTCAAGTCTGGAAAATTGTTTATAACAACGTTTTTGTGCAAAAAAACGTATTTTTTCAAATTTTCGATTATATTTCGGAAACTATAGGTTATGGAGAAAAGTGCTTTATATGCCAAATAATTGTCATTGAGAAACCTTCAAAACTAGACCTGCTAAATCAAAATCGATCAATTTGTTTAAAAGTTATAGCAAATTTAAGGCTAAAAAGGCGTTTTTTTTTAAATTTTTATAAACAAATAATTAAACATTTTATTGTTTCATTGAGGCCGTAAAAGTGTGAGTTTTCATGTATTTGAAAAGTGTGCGCAAGGTGGGCGATGTGCTATGAATAGTTGTTGCACAATTCTATTTGTTTATCCCGTTTTTGTGAAACTGACCCAATTTCAACCGTTTATTGTGGAAAAAGTTATCAACTTACAGACCTCTAGGAGGTCCCATTTTGAAGGTAATACAGTCTTCTTGTAATCGCCAATCTCAGAAAGTTAATTTTTTTTCGAAAACTATTTAAAAATTAGCAATAAACAAATCATCAAACTTCTTTTGTTTTTTTTTTAATGTGTGTTATTTTAACAGCTTTCCAATGGTACTACTGGTGAACACATATTCCTTATACTTTGCAAATTATCGCATTTATTTATTAACAAAAAACGGTTCAAAATGTAACATTTGTTTATTGCTAATTTTTAAATAGTTTCCAGAGAAAAATTAACTTTCTGAGATTGGCGATTACAAGTAGACTGCATTACCTTTAAAATGAGACCTCCTAGAGGTCTGTAAGTTAATAACTTTTCCCACAATAAACGGTTGAAATTGGGTCCATTTTACAAAAACGGGATAAACAAATAGAATTGTGCAACAACTATTCATAGCACATCGCCTACCTTGCGCACACTTTTTGAGTACATGAAAACTCACACTTTCACGGCCTTAATGAAACAATAAAATGTTTAGTTATTTGTTTATAATAGTTTTAAAAAAAACGCCTTTTTAGCCTTAAATTTGCTATAACTTTTAAACAAATTAATCGATTTTGATTTAGCAGGTCTAGTTTGGAAGGTTTTTCAATGACAATTATTTGGCCTATGAAGCACTTTTCTCCATAACCTATAGTTTCCGAAATATAATCGAAAAATTGAAAAATTACGCTTCTTTTGCACAAAAACGTTGTTATAAACAATTTTCCAGACTTGAAAATCGTTGCATTTCATAAAATAGAACTTAATATGATATTACGCCCTCAAATCAGTCATAAAATTGCAGCTACTTTTTTTTTTCTTCAAATGTCAGCCCGACCCGACTATTGATTGTATGTAAATAATATACGAACTATTTTATTACCTCAGTTGAAAAAAGCCAACCAGTTTGACTTGTAAAACAGTAATTTAAAAAATATAGGAAGTTTATTTCAAAAACTGGTATCATTACACGCACACAGATATACGTGTTCCTGCATAGTCGCTCCGGGTTGTCACGCACACAGATTTTCGGTTTTATTCTCTAATCTGAGTTTAATACCATAAACTTGAGAACCTAAAGCAAACCAAGTAACCAAGGGCCTCTTGGCCGAATTTGCTACTAGTCCCGCGCTAGCTTAATCCGGCACTGTGTTCTTTTATTGTATATGTGAAAATAAATGATAGTATTTACGAACCGTGTTAAATTTTGCTTATTTCTTTAATTTCCAAAAACACCATATGTCACATAACAATAAGTTGATGAGAGCTATACAGCACTATCTCCATCAAAAGTCATTAAATATAATCAAAATTCAAATTACGGTAACACAACTAAAAATATATCATACTAATAATCTCCTCATAGATTTTTGTTAAACAACTTCAATAAACAATTGAGAAAATTACGACGGAGTACAATAAATAAGTTTAAACTGTTCTCCTGTAAAGTTTCCTAATTGTGACATAGTGTCCTTTACCTCCGAGGTACAGATATATATATATATATATATATATATATATATATATATATATATATATATATATATATATATATCTATATATACCTATATATATATATATATATATATATATATATATATCTATATATACAGTGTGACTCAATTTTAATGGAAACACCACTGTAAAATTTGAAGTTGTGAACCGATGTGCAAATGTCAAGTACTAAAAGATCTATTGGGACAAAATTTGAAATGTTTATTCCAATTTTCAGGGCATATTACGATATTTTTTCTTAGTCGAAATTCGGGATATTTTATAAGCGATTTTTTTTATTGAAAAAATTTCCACGCCACTGAATTCAGCGTGACCCTAAATAGCTATGACCAAAATTATCATTACATAAAATATTATCATAAAAAAATATTCGTTCATAACAAAGTTATGAAAAATCAAAATTCGGAAACTCACACACAGGAGTCCCGAGAAAAACACCCAATATTAACAGATAACCATAGAAACATCTTTTAAAATGATTTCAATAATAAAGTGCTACCAGATAAATACTCTACAAACCTCTTCAGCACTCCTAAAGTCATCTCCCGAAAGGAGTATAATTTCAATTTTCTCTCTCGCCCAATCTTGCAGTCATGGCAACTGAGATTTAAATTGAAAAATCTATTGGGTCTCAGTTTTAGTTGATTTGCGTGAAAACTTGAATGTTTTTCCATTATTTTCAGTCAAAATATTTAAGCTTATTAATTTTGTTTATCTGTTGGCACTTTATTTACATGCCTATCTGTTGATATTCGGTGTTTTTTTGTGATTGTTAGGTGTAAGTTTTCGAACTTTGAGTTCTCATAACATTGTTATGACTGAATATTTTTTCATGAAATTTTGGTCATACCTACACAGAGGCACGTTGAATCCAGTAGCGTCGTAATTCTTTCAATGAAAAAATCGCTAAATTTTTTCAATGAAAAAATCGCTAAACAAAAATCCTGAATAAGACTAAGAGAAAATATCGTAGTATGACCTAAAGCTTGGAATAAACGTTTCAAATTATGTCCCATGGTAGACCTTTCAGTACAAGACATTTGAAAAATGAAGTGGTTGTAATCGGTCCACAACATATATATATATATATATATATATATATATATATATATATATATATATATATATATATATATATATATATATATATATATCAATAATATTCCGCGTGTCACTAAAATATTATATTGAATAGTCAGCATATTCATATTAATCAAAATCATATTATTTTATGCACCTACCTTCCTTTCAACCTACATTATATAATATAATTTATTAATTACGATAGAAAGTATTTACATTTACTGCATTTCATTCATTTCAAGATTTGTGGCAACGCTGCGGAGGCATGGAAAGGTATATTCTCAACGTTCATTATGCCTGCTACAGAAAAGCAAACAACGGTGCAAATACTCGGAATGAATACTTCATTGCAATAGAAAAGCAAAACACATGTAAATGGCAACACCGATCGTGACCCAGTCCTATACAATGTCGACCAATCACAACTATAGAATTTCGCGTGACATCGAGCGAACTCGTTGGAAATCGTATTGTCTAATGGCCGTCGTGTTTACTTATTTTTTTTTGGTTACTGAAGTTAATTCATTGACGTTTTAAAACTAAAGTTAATTTCAAAAATTTCAATGGTGACTTAGTGGAATATTTGTTATCCCATAACTTTAGTGTACTAAGTTATGAGGATAAAGTTTTAATAAAAACATTGCAACCTACCCCTGAATTAAACAATTTGGTGCAGCGTAACACAAAAAAAACCGCGGTTTTAATTCACGGAATTATGAGAGTCATCCTTGCCTAACCGGATCACAGGTAAAAAATAAATTATTTTGTTGGCAGTGTTTACTTTTTACTAGTGAAAATGTTTCTGTTTGGGGCTGCTTAGGATTTGAGGATTTAATTCTATACCTAGTTGAAAGTGAGGAATTTTACACCGATAAAGTAACTTTAAATACAGCACGCGGATTAATAACTTACAAGATAAGGAATTTAATATATTTTTTAAACATCTTTAAATTAATTTTTGAACAAACAGAAATAGTTTTTCAAATCTTAGAGCACAAGTTTTCAGATGTAATTTACTCACGAAATCGGCTCAAGTTTCTTTTGGAAAAAATTTCAGAATTTCGTGCAGAAGTTTATTTTAAAAAACTATTTTCTGTATTTCAAACTACTGATGATACGACTCAATTTAGCCCAAAACGAAAGAAATTCAGTTACGCAGATATGGAGCTTCACTCTAAGCAAATATTTTATGAAAGTTTGGATACTATTAGGGGTCAAATAGAAATAAAGTTCTCTGATTTGAAAGAACTGCATTTTTTTTTGAAATCACCTTTATTCATTAAATCATAATAATTTCTTTACATAATTAAATGTTACTTCTAAACAATGCCTGAGAGCAATGGTATCGATGTATTTAAACATACAGAAGTGTTTGAAAAATATTGAATTAAATTTAGATATAATTTTAATAAAAGAACTGCATTTCTTCGACTTACTCAATAAAAATTTGTTAACCGGATTTCCGGCTAATTTTCTAGATAACCTTTTGGAAAATTTATGTCAAAAATACACTTTTTTTGATAAGGTGGCCATAAAAAGTGAACTGTGTGTTGTTTATAATGACAATGAGATTTTGGGGCAAAATGAAAATCATGTGGGGACTATTAAATACCTTTTTGATAATGATTTGAATCAAGATTTACCTCAAGTTTATAAACTCTTATGTCTAATTGTTTCTATCCCGGTGACATCGGCTTCCGTAGAGCGCTCGTTTTCCACTCTTAAGAGAATTAAAACTTATTCACGAAATTCAATGAGCCAGCATCGTTTGAAAAATATTAGTTTGTTGTCTATTGAAAAGGAATTGGTAAAACTTTTGGCGAAAGACAACAAATTTCATGAGGATATTATAGATCATTTTGCTAACGTTAAAGATCGCAGAATCCCGCTAATCTTCAAAAATATATAATAACTTTTCATTTGCTCTCACCAGCTGTTAACAAATTCGTTAAGTAGGTAGGTACCTATTTTGTGAAAGAAAAAAAAATTGATGAATAGATGAATTGATTAATTGGCTGAGAATAGTTTTTGTGAATATTGTAAATAGGAGTTGTAGGTCTCAAGGTAAACACTCGAAAGTGAAAACAAATTAATAGCTTAGGGTGCTTGTTTTACTTTGATTTTCTTTAAATTATAAGGCGGTTGACCTTGAAATCCTAAAAATTTTTGCCTATGGTGTATTTTTTAACACCTCTTGTAGCCTCCTCAAACCAAAACCTCACGAGCCGCCACTGATATATATACATATATATATATATATATATATATATATATATATATATATATATATATATATATATATATATATATATATATATATATATATATATATATATATATATATATATATATACACATATGTTGGTATCCTTTCGGTTTAGATTTCTGTGTTACATTTGATATTCTTGGATGAGCACATTATTTTTTTTTATTGTTTGGAAATTAAGTTGATTGTTTGATTATGTAGATTATTCAAACTTTCTTTGGTGCTCTCATATTTATATGGTTAATCTTTGTACATTTTTCCTGTAAGTGGATATTTATCTATTTGGAAATAAATACTATTATATATATATATATATATATATATATATATATATATTTATGACAAAAACGTTGAGAAATTCAATTGATCAATAGAAGAATAATCAAATTAAGCTTCTAACAGAGGTACGATGGGCGACTCATGACATTTTTCTCATACTATCATACTCACACTTAATGTGTGTCTGGCGGGATGTTTGGCCCATACGATCGGTCTAAAGTATTGAAATGGTTCCCTGAGTATCATATATAAAATCATGTGTGAGAAAATAACTGAAGTAGGTCTAGTTTTTTTCCATCTTAAGCACCTAATACCTGGAAATTGGCCGTCGGCACAAGGTAGCAGGTATCTATACACTGAAAGTACATACGAGCACTACTTCATCCCTTAAATTTTATTACTGAGAAAATAAGGGACGTCTGGCGGCTCTGGGATCTTGCTCTAGGTCATGGGCGTAGCCAGCTTCTGGCCTAGGGGGGAGGCAAGTCAGATTTTTTAGGTCGGATCGTCCGCGGCTGTTTTGTCATACATACTGCACATACACACCTACATGAAACATAAGGTATATATAGTGCAGTGTGTAGGGTAATCAGCCAAAAATGATTCTACTTTATAGGTAGTTAAATAAATAAAAGTAAATAAAAGTGATTGACTATGCATGCGTTTTTATTTAATTTAAATCGCTTCTACTTTAAAAGTAATTTTCGAGGATCTTCTGCAAAACGGTTTATAACGTCTTCCGTGAAAAAATCGCCCATACTGTTTACAAGTTTTTTATATTCACTGAGCAAACAAAGTCCATTCAACCTGTCTTCAATCATTGTTGATCTCAGCCACGTTTTCACGCGTCTGAGTTTACTGAATGATCTTACAACTGTAGCCGTGTAATAAGGCATTGCCAGTAAAATTTCTAGGGCTATTTTCACTTCTGCTGAGATTAATTGCGTTATCTCCAAATCTGTGTACTCCTCCTGCTTGTTAACCCAAAAAGTGCGCCATAGTGCAGCTTCAGATGTGATCCCTTTTAATACATAAAATTTGGATACTTTGTCCATATACTTTCTTAATTTTGAAAGTGTAATTTTTATTATTTGAGCAGGGTGTAACAATGAAAAAGCGAACGCTGGTGAATGTTCTTTATCGAATCTTGCCTCTGAGGAGTATAATAATGAATCCAAATAGGGCACGTACAACGTAATTAGGCGAGTTCATACATGTTCTGCGAGATTTCCAGGGGGGGCAGCTGCCCCTACCTGTCCCCCCCTGGGTACGCCCATGCTCTAAGTGTTGTGTATGTTGATATAATTTAGAAGTTCTAATATGATAAGGTGTTGGGTAATGACTCAGTTTCAATCCCATTGGCCGTTCGGAACCGGCGTAAAACTGTAGGTTCATTGAGATAAAAAAATATATATAGTGAAAATCGAAAATTGTGGAATTTTATTTACAATATAATAATGGATTTTCATCAAGTATCGGCCAAATCTATCAGTTATTGTCTAGTTATAATTTCAGTTTGCTATTGAAGTGTAGTTTTTCAAACTATAATTTATTCCTTTCGATTCGCTTCACGATGCACTGCACTTCGCCGGAAAACTACTACCTGAGTGACGGAGCTTAGTGCTGTGTTTTTTACTCCTCTGCAAGCTTTACATAATGCACTCTCATCAAAATCCCTCCATTAGTCCAAGCACAGAAAATATGTGAACCCTGGAGACCATACGTCAGTTGTACGATTATAGAGATTAGCGAAAAACCTGATAAAAACCCCGGACTTTCCAACAAAATCCATGTCCGGAATATTGTGCTCATAATGACTGTCGACGTAGAAAACAACAGAAAGTTATCGAGATAACAAAAAACTCCATTTTCGTTCGATTTGAAGTTTTTTGTATTTTCACTTGATATGTCGCTCGTTTGATGAAAATTTATGAACAAAATGAAGGACTAATTGCTTACATCAACAAGAGTTTTAGATATAGTCTCTTAAACTCTCAACTCAACTCCTTTTGGAACCTGAATGTGGAATGCAAAATTTTTGTTGTAGATGTATCTTTATTTCAGAGAAGGTTATGAAAGAGATTTCATACCCTTGCACTATAGTGCCTTTTGAAAATTGTTACCTAAACTTACGAAACATGTAATAATGAAAATCGATGTCCCACCCAAATCTGACCAATTCTAGGAAAATTTTTGAAACATATTGAAGGATAAATTCATGTGAAAATGTTTATCTGGGACACTCTAAATGTCTAAGAAGAATTTTTCTTAGTCTACAATTATAATATGGAGAAGGTGAAGGTTTACCGAAACGTACATCATACAAATATCCTTTTGAATAAATTGTGAAAATTGTTGATAAGTGTTCGAGTATTACTTAGTGTAGTCTTTTCATAGGCGCCAGTAGGAATTTTACAAGAGGGGGGCAAGATGGCAAGACACTAGAGGAGTTGAATGGTATGGAACACCCTACGAAAGGAAAGGGAAATCCTGAGTAATATCCTAGATTTTTTTGAAATTATAATCTACTTCGAAGTATCTTAGCTCATCACCAACTTCTTTGTCATTTTTTGTTAATTTAGGTATAAGAATGTTGATTTGAAGTTTATTAGATATTTGACTATAACGTTATTCAATTGAAGATAGAAAATAAAATAAGGAACCTTTGTGTCTTTTTCAGTTAACTCGTTTGCAAATAATTAAAAAAAAAAACAAGATTATAATTATTATAGAACTCATGTATCAAAGATTTAAACCAAATGTAGAAGATGAAACTAACAAGTACAGTGTACTGCGTGTACAATATTTCTTTGCAATATTACCCGTGATGAACGAAAAGCAACATCGTTCACTACGCACCAGCATCATTACATAAGTGAAAAGAGTAGGATGATTTAGAAATATTTGATTCAGCCCCTATTTATATTAAAATTTGGTGAATAATGAATCACAAATTAGAAAATGTTCTTGGGTAAAATGGTTGTTCTTAGTCTGAATTTGATATAGATCCACTTTTCAAATTTCCAGGGGGGACACGGCGCCACCTTGCCCCCTCCTGCGGACGCCTTGGGGTTGTTCAGATATTACGTACGCAGATTTATTATAATTATTTACCCCCTCCTAACCCTTGTCAGCAAAAGTAAGCAAAGCTCTAACACTCCTCCCATGCTTACGTAAACATTGGTACCTTATGCAATTCTTTTTAATGTATTCTGTTTTTTTATTGATTCATAAGCAGCAGTTATAAAATAGGCTTAGGATAGAGGACTTCAACGCACATAATATTCATTTAAACAAACGTTATTGACATAGAGTAAAGTAAAAATATTATAATCTTATTAAGTACTATTACGAACAAAACAAACTTCTTTCGAGTTTTTGGTACACATATTATTTCCAATTAACAGTATTCAGTCCATGACACCCGAATCCATGATTCTAAGTTTTGGATGACGTTGGATGTTTGCTGCTCAATGTTATGTATCTGCTCACTTTCATCTGATTTTGGAATGTCTACATCGTTCTCATCATGCCATTCAACATCTTGGTGCTCTAAATTTTGAATAATGCACATCAGCTCATTAGCACAACGAGCAGCCACTCTACTAGGACTAACTTTCATATCATTGTGCGTGTTTACTTTTTTATCACTCGATGTGATGATTCAGTGAATTCATGGAAGCATAATAAAGACCACACGTTCTGCATGTTCGACTTGATAGCTTCAATGTTGCCTTCGCACAAAAATAATTTTAGGGGATTTGCAGGAAATCTTTGAGTGAATAATGTAAGCGTAGAGCTAAATTGACTGGAAGATTGAGAAATTGTCTACCATCATCCAAAACCAAGTCATTAACTGTTTGTTTTTCTTTCACTGGTGGTGGAAGAAACCTGTTGTCTAGTAATCTAAATAGGCCACTTCTCGGACGACAGCATTTATTGTTTCTACATTTTACAATTTGAAGCAAGCATTGGCTTTCACGCACATGTTCTGAATACCATTTAATGTCTGGAAAATCAGGAAGATCTTGTTCGCCTGGCCCGGAAATTGTGTTTGGTTTTCAAGCATAGACAACGTGTAAAAAAAATAACTACTGCTGACTTAATCACCATCTCGACACTTCCCACCCCCCATGTCGTCAAAAATAAGCAAAGCAAAGACCTCCTCGCCCTACTATAGTGCTTACATAATACTTGAACGGCCCCCTTTGAGTCTTTCCCAGTCAACTGCGACGTTGTTTGTTTAACACTTCAATAATCAGCAGTTTGATGTGACAATTAGAATGAAGTGCTTGTTGGTCCAGTTTCGTCCGCGAAATGGTTACACATTGTAGTAGACCTCGAAACGTACTATTTGAGGTTATGGCCGTTGCGAATTTATGCCCGGTCGTTTTGTCCAACAGCCGCACGCCACGAACCGACAGACGCAATGATATTGTAAATGTCTCACGTAATTAACGACGTTCGTTCCAGTGAAATATACGCAACATCCGTCGTAATACGAAAACGGGATTAGATATCGAGATTAGAGGGTCGGAAAAACTCATGCGAGGGCTGTGACCTATCGGCCGGATATCCGTGGATCCGTCATGGTCTGAACGATTAACTGGCTTTGAAATTATTCAATTAATTTGTTCTGGTTTGAACTGCTTTGGACGCCACAACATCGTTTTGGTAGTCTATGGCAATATCGGGAGAATTTTCTTAATATCAACATAAAGACCATAGAACTCAAATAATCAGATGTTTCAAAAGTTTGAAATTTTATTCAAAATAATAAACGATTTATAAAAAATTCACTTTTATTGTTGATGATTTATGACGCGCTTATAGAAATACTACATTTTTGACAGATGCTGATTGAATAATTATAACATTCTACAGATTGTTTATGTACAATTTCAATTATCTAGGAGCTTATGTAAAATATTTTGGGAATTCAATCCGAATTATTACCAAGAACTTCATTGTAAAATTATATCGAAAGTATTTGTATTTATTGATTTGTGAAGATTCTAGAAAATTTTATTCATAACCTTCATTCTTTATTTCAAATTTTGAGATTTATTGATTGCAATAATGAAGTGACTTGCATGATGTGAGACAAATTTTTATTATGAAAACTTTGAAAAAATATGTTCTGAAATTTTAATTGGAAAATTTCTTGTTTTGCTAATGTAAAAGTTTCCACAAGGTCAGGTAGAAGTCAATAATTTAATTATCAGATTTCTTCAATAATGCAGATTGTTATAGTACTGTGGTTTGAATTCCCTAAATATTTTACAGGGTGTCCCATTGTGGGTACTTTTGAATGGTATCTCCGTTATTTTTGAAGATAGAGGGTTGCGGTTTTCGCGACACTGTGCTACTTTTTCGTTAAACTGATCATGCCGTCAACAGAATTTTAATAGCCCTTTTAGTTTTTGAGATACAGGGCATTTTTCAAAATGTTGCATTTTGGGATCCGTTATCCTTCATCTTATCGAAAAGGTAATATAACACTCTTATAGATTTTTTTCCGTAGAATGCAGTGGTGTAGATAATTCTTGTTACATATTTACTATTTTCGAGTTATAAAGCAAATTTATGTCTTTTTAAATGGAATACCCTGTATATTTATAGTCTATAAAATTCGTCTTTTTTTCACCCTTTCAAAATTATAGGATAGCATAAACTTTTTCTCAGAAACGCGCAAATAAAGGACAATTTTCTGAAATTTTCCCAAAATGCAACATTTTCAAAAATGCTCTGTATCTTGAAAACTTAATAGGCTTAATAACCCTCTATCTTCAAAAATAACGGAGATACCATTCAGAACTACCCAAAATGGAACACCCTGTACATAAGCTCCTATATAATTCAATATCAAAGAGTTATTTTTTCTCTGCACTAGCTGATATAAGAACTATTTGTGAGGAGGCCAATGACTTTGACTTTATTGATTTGTGAAAATTTTATAAAATTTTATTTATAACCTTTTTTCTTTATTTCAAATTTTGAGCTGAATTAGTGATTCTCCTTAATGAAATGATTTCCATAATGTGAGGCCACATTTTCATTATGTAATATATAGTTATGCTCTGGTATTTTAATTGAAAAAATTTATTTTTTCACTAATTTATAAATTTCCACAAGGTCGGGTAGAACTCAAAAATTCTATCATCAAATTTTTTACATAAGCTCCTAGATAATTGTAATTATAAATTAATACCTGTATCTGAAGAATTATAATAGAGTTATTTTTTTCCGCACTAGCTAATATGAGAAATTTTTTTCAGGAGACCTGAGTATTTGGATTTATTGATTTCTGAATATTCTAGAAAATTTTATTCATAATTTTAATATAATAACTTTTATTCTTCATTTGAAATTTTGAGATGAATCGGTGATTCTCATTAGTAGAATGATTTGCATAATGTGTGAGGCAACATTTTTATTACGTAAACTATGGTTATGCACTGAAGTTTAATTGAAACATTTCTTGGTTTACTAGTGTATGAGTTTTCACAAGGTCTGGTAGAACCCAAAATTCCATTATAAAATTTGTACAAAAATGAGATTCTTGTAGTACTTCGGTTTGAATTCCCTAAATATTTTACATTAGCTCGTAGATACTTGCGATTTCGAATTAATATCTCTATCTGTAGAATTATAATAAAGTTGTTTTTCCTCACTAGCTGAAATTGTCAAATTCACTATATATATATTGTCAAAGTTAATATTAATTAACAGAATGCTTCTCATTCTTTCTCTATGAGTATTTTTAATAATACTTGTAATAATAATCAAGTTGTTTATTGTTTCATAATGTTCGAAAATAATAGAGTTCTGGGTTACTTGGTAGAAATAAATATGGTAAAATTTATTCCTTGTTTTATGCAGATTTGAATTCCACAACGCGTTATCTGGTTATTCTCAGTTTTGTGCCGAAAAGTTTTTTTTTCCCACTTGTAAATAATGTAATAATTTGGTTCTTGTTTCTTCTCACTAATAACTTCTTCTAGATTCGTAATAATTTTCCAGATTCCTTTCATTTTTTAATTAAATTTACGGAATTTTTGAAGTCATAGTGACAGATATGTAATACTTCTCCATATATATCAAAACTATCGAATCTAACTCCATAAACTCTCTATCCTGCTGCCAAACAAACTTCCCTGCTGTAACAAGTATTGTACCCCAGAGTACTCTGAAACAGTGTTTTTGAATAATCTGGATATATTCGAAAGATACTGCCATCTACAATTACTGGCATCTATAATATGCCGGAAATATCCCCCAAGTACCTGTTTATGATCCCATATATATTGAAATTTGAATAAAATTTCTTCAGTTAATTTTTATTCCTGGGAAGCTATTCCATCCATTTTATGGTTGACAATAAAAGAACAGTTTCAGGCAATTTTTCATTTTATATGTGACTTCATAATAAAATTCTAAAGGAAATATCACATTTGAATTGATCTGAAGCAACACAGTTGGAACAATGAAAAATTGTATTAAACTCTTGATATGTTTGCTCTTAATATATGACGCAGTTATCTCCAACACATTCAAATTATAATGAAACTACACAAACCATATCGACCTATTAATGTTAAAACAGTGATCCTGATGATGGCGATAGAGAGTGCATGTAAATTATGAATGTTCATAAATTGTAGATATTCTTATTATATTCACCAATAAGTAAAAAAAAGCAGTTTTATCAAGGTAAAAAATAGGCATAGTGTTTTCAACCAGAGGCACAGTGAAATGAAAGTTGAATTCAACTCACTGCGAATATACAATAAATGCGATTTCACTTATATATGGAAAAAGCCACGAAAACAAGGCTTTCCTCTCTAGGGAGACGAATGTAAAAATGGCGGAGGAAGTAATACAACAGGAAACAAATGTTAGAGAGTATTTGCGGGAAATGCAAAATACTTTATACTCTACTTTTGAACTGTAAATCTGAATTGTAGCCAAAATAGAACTCAGACATAAAAAAGATCCCCCCCACCCCCCCCCCCCCCCACCCCCCCCCCCCCCCACCCCCCCCCCCCCCCACCCCCCCCCCCCCCCACCCCCCCCCCCCCCCACCCCCCCCCCCAATATGATGACAAAAATATTTACAAACGTCAAAATATCAACAAATGACATGCCTACTATGAGAAGGAAAATGGAAAGTATAGGAGCAATGAACCGATTTTAAAATCGATTTTTCATTATAATAAAATAATTTTTCGCGAAAAATAAAATCTTGTATGCACTACGTCCGTTACCAGATCCTAACGCCCAACAGGCGTTAGGATCTATATAACGCACTTGGTACATAAATAACTATTCTTTAAGATTTCCTCTGAAATACTGGAAGTGAATTTAATTTCTATTCTTTGAATCTACAACAAATGATTACATCTCAAAGAGAACTCTTCTGTGAAATGTGCTCGAAAACCGTAATATCCAGGCCAGAACAAGTGTCTCTTTGAGCTGAAATTTATCGGTAACTGTAAATTCTGTGAGCAGTGAAACTTGGCCTGTCGGGCAATAGTTTTATTTCCAGTAGGGATTTCTTTGTGAATTGCTTACCGGGAAATATACAGACCAGGGGGAATCCAATTTTTGTATCTCTGTCGCTGATGGATCAAGACAGAATGATGCGGTGTCGGACGTGAACAAAATAAAGCAGGAAGTGACGATGTTGCATTATTTAGGATTTGCTGCGACAGGATTCTTCAGCAGATGTATATTTCAATCCCGTCTGACATCATAAAATAACACTTGCTCTCAAGATTTATACAAAATTCGATAAAAGTCATAAGAAATATACTGGATGACCTACGTTCACAATATATATATATATATATATATATATATATATATATATATATATATATACACACATACATATATATATATATATATATATATATATATAAATTTATATTTAATGGTTTTCGATTCCGTGTTGGTGTTTATTGTTTAATGAGAGATACTCTTATGTCTTTGCCAAGCTTTCGCAATTATTTTATTGCTTCATCAGGGCTTCTACAAAATTAAAATAATATATTAAAATAAGGTGTTTAACCCCCACACGAAATTGTTCTTACCGAACGTTGAGGTTATTGACGTAACATTGCAAACTTGCTACAATACATAACATTTCAATACTCGTAAAACACACAAACATACAAAAGGTCACTATATAAAATTAATCTTAAAGTAAAAATAAAATTACAATTTGAAAACACCTGATCTTTCTTTCTTGTGTGTTTTCAAATTGTAATTTTATTTTTACTTTAAGATAAATTTTATATAGTGACATTTTGTATGTTTGTGTGTTGTACGAGTATTGAAATGTTATGTATTGTAGCAAGTTTGCAATGTTTACGTCAATAACCTCAACGTTCGGTAAGAACAATTTCGTGTGGGGGTTATAAACACCTTATTTTAATATATTATTTTAATTTCGTAGAAGCCCTGATGAAGCAATAAAATAATTGCGAAAGCTTGGCAAAGACATAAGAGTATCTCTCATTAAACAATAAACACCAACACGGAATCGAAAACCATTAAATATAAATTAATAAAAATCCAACGATTCGTAATTAAATTAAGCAATATATATATATATATTATATATATATATATATATATATATATATATATATATATAAATATATTTATATATATATATATATATATATATATATATATAAGTATATATATATTTATATATAAATATAAATATTCATATTATATGACTATTTGAAAACGACTCACAGCACTCAATATTTATTTAACTAATGATACTACGAAAATTTCAAACGAAACTCGTCAATTTACATATCGAGGGGGACATTTTTTGAAGTATTTGTTGTCATATTATATTCAACCCCTTCACGCTCAGGGCAACTACCCATAATATTTCAAATAGGAACCCCCACTTATATTTTCATTGTTGAAATCCTTAAGTAATTCCAGATAAGGTGTTTCTATTTTTAATTTTTTTTCCTCAAAATTGCAGAATTTATGAATTTTTGGAATGTAATTTATAATGATAAATGAAAGTAGTGACATATTAACTTATAGCTATTATTATAACGAGATTATTATGCGATTTATAATAGTCGAGGACATTGCTAGGTGACGAGGCGACAGCCGAGTCACCTAGAAATGTCCGAGACGGTTTTAAATCGCTAATAATCGAGTTACATTCAAAGCTTTATCGTATCATTGACAACGGCGATGTGAAAATAAAAGCAACAAGATTTTATGTCATTTCATTTCGGCATTTCAAAAAGTCATTAAAACCATGCAAGATTTTTATATTCCTGACGATATATTAGCTGCAGCAAACACTATAAGGTTGGACTTGCTTCCGGATAATTCTAAAATCCATTATAAAAAATAATATCGGCAGTTTAGTGAGTGGCGAAACAAAGAACATATTCAAGGTGCAGAAGAAACGGTGTTGCTGGTGTATTTTGCAAAACTCTCTGAGAAATATTCTGCTTCATCCTTATGGCCGAAATATTCCATGTTAGAACTTAAGGAATGTGTGGAAAACGATAAATACGGCGCTTTAATACGTTTCATCAAGAAGAAAAATGTTGGATATACAGCAAAAAAGTCAAAAGTATTTACAAGAGAACAAGTCAACGAATTTTTGTTTTTTGTCCCAGATGAGGAGTTTTTAATGATGAAAGTTGCTTTTTTAATTGGAATTGGAGGAACCTAACGAACTAATGAATTAGCGAAGATGACCACTACACGGAAGATGACGTTTTAGAGGACAAGCAGACGCTAACGGCAAAGGTGTATCCATCAAGATTATAACTGTCAAAATATTGTTTTATATGTTCATCAAAACTAGTTCTAATATTATTTGGTATCTAACGTATTATGCTTTCGTAACTAACGTATTATATTATGGTAACTATTCTATTATGAGTAACTAAGGTTTTATGTAGGTTTTGATGCGTTTATGATCTTAATAATTATTAATAAAGATTCAGTATAAAAATGTCATAATCTTCAATGATACGATAAACTTATTACTTTATGAATTGTTCAAAATGGTCTCAATGTTTTGTAATCACAAGTACTGCCAAAATTCAAACTGTTGTTCCAACTACCACCTTTTTTACATAGATATTCTTTGTCTTTTCGTGGTTTTTGAAAATTTGCTCATCTCCATAAATTCTGCAGATTGAGTTAGAAGGTTAAAATTTGGAAGTGATATCGAATATGACCCTTCATGGGTTTCAACACTTTTCCTCAGTACGCGCTGCACTTCGGAGCGACTAACTTGTTGGCGAATCGCATCTCGATCTGCCTCGTCCGCACTTACTACACCATGCTCTTCGAGATGATAATTTTCTACTAGCTTCATGCTAGCTTCACCTGAAGCGAATAGAATTTTTCAACGTCATTTTCTGACTTTAAGACTTCTGATTATTTTGAAAACAGCCATATTTTGATATATCATAAGAAAAATCTACAGGATGATACTTCAGTGAAGTTTATTTTTTGAATATTTTTGCGTCTAAAAATTCTAGTTACCCTAGTTCATGATAAGAGTGCAGTGTAACTAATATGAATTTTAAAAACGAATGATGAGCGAATATAGACTTCATTGTGTAAGGTTTGCATGGTAGTAAGTATGATGGCGGAAAATTTTGGTGAACAGTCGACATCAGGGAATGATTTTGGGAGCTTTCGTTTAGTTTTTGATTAAAATTAGTAGTTTCGGAGATAAAACGATTTTTGTGAATTTTTAGAGTGAATTAATATGGGTATTAGATTGGCGATTTATGCTCGTAAGATGCGAATGCTTTGATATATCATTCTAATATATATATCTGCACACGCATTTTCTTTTGATTTGGTGCTGTTGTCAAAACACATGAAGTTTTTATATTAGTTCCACTACTGGAATTAAAAAAAACTCTATGGTAACAACTTCAGAAAAAAAGTACGTTGGGATCAACTCGAAGGAGCTTACATCTTTCAATACAACAAATACACAGACCCTATTTTTAGGGTTTATTCTAATCATAATGGAAATGAGCAAACTAAAAAGTAGAAAACAATTTTCAATTAATCTAAATTAAGAATAGTGTAATTAACCAAAAATTTTCTTATATTGTATAAAAGCGAGGGCTTTTAGTCAATTGTTATAATATTTCAATGACAGATATTGGTAAAACTAGAATCATTATGGGAATATCTTGAAATGTACTCCATGCTTTCCTACAATAAAAGTTTTTTTGTTAATCACACCATTCTTGATTTAAATTCATAGAAGATGATTTTCAACAGTTTAGTTTGATTTCGTATTAAATCGTGTTTTTTAGTTTTTTAAACTATAATTTTTTTCTATTATTTAGTTCTGCGAACAACTAAAGTGTGTTTTACATTTGTTCAAACTATTATTCATCTTTGTTTTCTTTTGATCTGATGCTGTTGTCAAAATACATGAAATTTCTGAATTAGTTCAGCTGCTGAATTTGAACAAACTCTATACTAACAACTTCGGAAAAAAAGTACGTTGGTATCACCTCGAAGGAGCTTACATCCTTCAATACAACAAATACAGATATCCTATTTTTCCCGCATGAAATTTGAATAATGTAATTGCACTTCAATGTTGAAATGGAATGTCGCAGGAGACATCCAGAAAATCAGCATTCGGAATTCAAAATTTGGTCCGAACTCCGAGACCTCCTTTTCGATTTCGTAATATGTTTTCCGCATAAGCTGCATGCTTAGATGTCAGCTTCGGAACGCGGAATAAAAAGCTTTCACGTTGCATGATTTTGAAGTGAACATTTCCTTGGCAAATTCTAACGACCACGGAGTTTCAAAGCGGTCGGAAGTTTCCCTGGAAATTGCTCTAAAGACTCGTTGTCTTGATTGTTATTATTTCAGAATAGCTGCTAACTACGTAAGCGGCTCAATGATCTCTGCGAAACTAGAGACGCCATTAAATGTTTCAGAATTGAAGCCGGGTTCAGTCTGTTTCAGCATGTGAGCTAAATTGACGATTATCTACTTTGCATCTCGTTAGTACTAATTTGCAGTTTGTATAATGTTACTGCAAACATTCTGAATTGATTTGAAAGGTGCAAACTAACTGAACAATAATAATCCTCCTATCTATGTATAACTGATGTTGGAAAAGGAAACTATTTGGGCCTTAGTGATCGGTCTTTTCCGGGAGTATGTTGACGTGATTTTCGAAAATTCTGAAGACTTTATCTGTGGTTTTGTTTTATAATATATATATATATATATATATATATATATATATATATATATATATATATATATATATATATATATATATATAGTTTTGTTTCTTGAACCACGAAGTGTATATTATTTTTGGTATTTTCTTGGAAATAAGGTTCATATAATATTAAAAGTCAACCATTACATGTTTTTTAATATTATATGAACCTTATTTCCGAGAAAATACCAAAAATGATATATATATATTTATATATATATATATATATATATATATATATATATATATATATATATAAATATATATATATTTATTTGTGTCAGAAGCATCATAATTTATATAATAAGTATACTAAAGCTAAACATTTTTTGCCCAGAATCGGGCGACGTCAATTGCGTTCGGTTTCGCTGCCATAAGGTCCTCTATGGTACATCTAGCAGGGCACAGTGGGCAAGTGTACATATGTTGCGTGGTTTGCAGTTCTCCACAATCGCAGAGATTGGAGTCCACAGGGTGGCCCCACTTATTTAGGGTATCTCTCGATCTCGCCGTGTCCGTCCGCAGTCTATTTAGCGCCTTCCAGATTTCCCAGGTTTCACTGCCTCCTGGTGCCAGTTCTTCATTCGGCTTCATCCAATGTTGGTTTGAGGTCTTCCTCCAAAGGTCCACTCTGGTTTTAGGTTCCAGGTAATCTTCTGTCGATCTCAGGAAGCTTCGCCTTGATTTTAGTCGCTGAGGGGCCGGTTGTAGACCGTGTAGGGGGTGGCGTTCATATTCTGCTACTTTGGATCGTTCTTTGAGTGCAGCTGCTTCCCTGGATGGCAGGGGGAGCGATGCCAGATAGGTGGTGGATCTTGTTCAGGGGTGTCGGCTTCAAGCATCCGGTGATGATTCTGTTTGTCTCGTTGAGGGTGACATCAACTTTTTATTCGTGCGCTGAGCTATACCAAACCGGGCATGCGTACTCGCCGAGGTGCTGAGGTTTTGAGAAGTCTGGGTTGGGCTCCCCAATTAGAGCTTGTCAGCTTGCGGACTATATTGTTTCTTTCGCAAACTTTGAGTTTGGTGTTGAGGCAGTGGCGCTTGAACGTTAAGGCTCTGTCCAGTGTTACGCCCAGGTATTTAGGGTTAGGGCAGTGCTCCAATGGTACTACCTTCCATTTGATCTGAAGTTTTCTACCGGCATGCTTGTTCTTGAGATGAAAGGCATACCTGCGTTTTTGTTGGATTTGGCTTCAGCTGGTTATCTCTGTAGTACGTATCCAACTCCACTAGGGCCGCGCTCAATCGTTGTTCCACCTCTTCGAATAATTTCCCTTGTGCTGTGGTTGCCCTATCGTCTGCATATATATAGCTCATTGTTCCTTCAGGGAGGGGTTGGTCGTTGGTATATATGTTGAAGAGTAGTGGTGCCAGCACGCTTCCCTGTGTGTGTGTGTGTGTGTGTGTGTGTGTAGATATATATATATATATATATATATATATATATATATATATATATAATATATATATATATATATATATATATAAATATATATAAATATATATATATATATATATATATATATATATATATTATATATATATATATATATATATATATATATATATATATATATAATTAATACTTTAAATCTAGCCTCCTTTTGCCGAGTGCCCAATATAACCTTTTATAAGATAAAATATATATATATATATATATATATACTTTTTCACTATATTTTGTTAACATGACAAATGTTTCGCCAATACACAGTGGCGTCTTCTGATGTATAATACATACTAACTTTTACAACGAAAATATTGAAAGATGATGGAAGGGAATACACAATAAGAATGGAGAAAACCTAAACGTAATCATTTAGCAGCACAATGATGGATACCCTCCAAAAATAATAGATAATATTTTATCAAGAAGATTGTATAAGGCTGCCATAATTTAAAGTGTATCCGAACGTGATAGATAATTATATAGAATCATAAATTGCCAGAAATGTATTATAAGGTGATATGTAATTGTAATCAGGCAAACTTTTTTAAAAGAAATTTATTCACGCTACACTTTCGAGGTTAGTGTTTTCCTCTTCTTCAGGCTAAAAGGACATGGTTAAACATATAAGAATCACAAAAACTTTCAAAACTTACTAGAATGAACAACAATTAATTGTAAACTAAAAAGCATATAGTATGAACACTAAAAAACTTTTCTTAAAAATCTTTCTTTATAAATTCAACAATCAAAGAACCTCTATCTGAATTAAAATATCAATTGTCAAAGTAATACACAGATACACTGTTATAAAGTAAAGCGGATCACAGACAAACACGTAGAAAACAACACATTAATAATGGTCTTATGTAAGTATTAAATAGCGAGCTAAACGATAAGTACGACAACGCAACACGTATGCTCAAGATTATTAAAAGGTTAACATTTATCAATTAAATTACAGTATAGTTTACTTAAACTCTCTATATCAGATCTACTGTTGACTGTGTTATATTTTTTAATAAAAATCATTTCAGCGAAAAATCTCTTTTTGTAGTTATTTTCTTTATGTAAAATTTCTACGTTATCTATATTTAAGTTGAACCAATATCTACTAAATATTTTACTGAATTTATGTGACCAGCCAATCCATAAACTACAACAAAAAATAAAATTAAACAAGGATACAGAAAAATTATAAAACTATATAGTCCAGAATTTATTGCGGATAACATACAGATATTAAAGAGAGATTTATTAAAAAATAATTACCCACGAAAACTAATCAATAGAGTGATAAACAGCCTTAATAGTGAAAGATTGACTCAGAATACGACAAGCGATGCTAATGAGATAGTTAGATTTGTGAAGCTTCCTCATATACCTAGACTAACAATGGCTTTAAAAGCAATATTAAAATGCGATAATGTTAAATTTGTCACTGTTAATGAGTGTAATTTTGACAGGCTATTTTTTACAAGGGTAAAAGACATAATTCCTAAGAAATGGGAATCCGATTTGATTTATAAAATTGACTGTGAAAATTGCGATAAATGCTATGTAGGTACTACGTCGCAACATTTAAGTTCTAAAATGGCTGGTCACATAAATTCAATAAAACATTTAGTAGATAACTAGTGAGAGGCTCCCCCGCCTATTAAATAGATCCGTGAAAACTATAGATCGATGAAAATATAGTTTCCAGAACCACGATGAGTGCAAAGCCTGACCCTGCCTCTGTCGAACGGTACGCGACGCGTCAAGTGCTGAGCCCGTCCCTGCCTCTGTCGAACGGGCGCGCCATCTGCTCACGGTCAATCGTAGTTTGTGCGGAATCGGTAGAATACTACTATACTTCGAAACTTCTCGATAGAATTCGACCCGTCCAACTGTCGGCTCGAAAGGCGGTCACGTGAATTGAAGTCCATGTGAAGCGAAAATACTTCTTAAGGGTCGGAAATGCAGCCGTTTTCTCCAATTTCGGAGAAACGTCAAACTTTAAACGTTCGATATCGAAAATCGGCGTCTCGGATCGAGGCGAGACGTAGCCTAAGCACTACGGAAAGGACGTGGGCGATCGACGGGGCCCTTCGGGCCCCGCGTTTCGGGGCCGATCTCTTTATCTCGGCTGTATAAGTTTGCCATAATGCGGCCTTCGGCCGCCTGCATTTTGGGAAGTCCAAAATGGCAAACCAATTATTTATTTAGTATTATATATAATATAAGACAGCATTAGTTGAACATCATCTTAACACTGGCCATTGGTTCAACTAAAATATAGATAACGTAGAAATTTTATATAAAGAAAATAACTACAAAAAAAATTTTTTCGCTGAAATGATTTTTATTAAAAAATATAACACAGTCAACAGTAGATCTGATATAGAGAGTTTAAGTAAAATATACTGTAATTTAATTGATAAATGTTAACCTTTTAATAATCTTGAGCAAACGTGTTGCGTTGTCGTACTTATCGTTTAGCTCGCTATTTAATACTTACATAAGACCATTATTGATGTGTTGTTTTCTACGTGTTTGTCTCTGATCCGCTGTACTTCATAACAGTGTATCTGTGTATTACTTTGACAATTGATATTTTAATTCAGATAGAGGTTCTTTGATTGTTGCATTTATAAAGAAAGATTTTTAAGAAAAGTTTTTTAGTGTTCATACTATATGCTTTTTAGTTTACAATTAATTGTTGTTCATTCTGGTAAGTTTTGAAAGTTTTTTGTGATTCTTATATGTTTAACCATGTCTTTTTAGCCTGAAGAAGAGGAAAACCCTAACCTCGAAACTGTAGCGTGGATAAATTTCTTTTAAAAAAGTTTGCCTGATTACCAATTACATATCACCTTGTAATAGCTAATGATAAAAACTTTAGATTATTAACTTATATAGGTGACCCAACACTCAAAATTTCAACCTTTTTGTCAAATCGAAATTTAAAAATAGCATTCAAAACTCAGAATACCATTGGCAAACATATTAAAAATTCAAAAAGACAAAACTACACAACAAAATAAATCAGGGAACCAAAGCTTGTGGTTCATGTCCTATAGTATATGTTGGCCAAACTGGCAGGAACTTTGGAGTTCGAATATCAGAACATAAAAGAAGTTACGACAAGAAAAAATTAGATTCTACTTATGCATCACATCTCCTAGAACAAAAGCATATTTTTATAGTGAATTTGAAATATTACATTACAAGCTCTTGAAATTAATTGTTGAAACAATCCAATAATTTGTTAAATGACCAATTAGATATGAATAATTCACCGTTGTTAAATCTCTTCTAGATGTAATATTGAATACTTTGTTGTGTTTTCCCATGACATTAACATTTTGTACATTCTACCTGCTAAGTGATTACGTTTAGGTTCTCCCCATTCTTATTGTGTATTCCCTTCCTTCATCTTTCAATATTCTCGTTGTGAAAGTTAGTGTGTATTATAATTCCGAAGAAGCCACTGTATGGGCGAAAAAATTGTTGTCATGTTAACAAAATATAGTGAAAATCAAAAACTGTGAAGTTTTATTTACAATATTATAATGGATTTTCATCAAGTATCGGCTCAATCAATTAGTTATATATATATATATATATATATATATATATATATATATATATACTTTCGTATTTTTTTTCAATAAACAGTCAACATTTCGCCATGAAATTCTTGACTTTCTCAAATTTTTTGAAAGATGGAAATTAATTTGGCGTTCATGAATTTTAAAAACACTGAAAAAGCGTAACACAGACAACAATGCTTCATTAAATCTTTAAAGGCTGTGGCCTTCTTCAGTTACTAATTACTTCCTATTCAGTCTAATATCAGCAGTCAGGTCTGCTAATATTAGGCGACAAGGGCAACCACATTAATTATTTGGTAAAAGGAGAAATTTACGAATTTTTGAAAAATCGAAAGAGAGAAACTACCTATGCTAATGAATTTCTTACTTCTGTGACTTTTTTTGAATAATAATAGAACTTATTCAATGTTTTCAAACTCTTGCTTCGAAAATCGCCATCTATTTTTACATATAGATAATTTCCAAATTAAAGACAAAGTGTCGAAAGGAGTCAAATTCAATTATTTAGAATTAATAGATTTTTGAAAACTAAATCATAACACAAATTGTAATATCTTGCTGAACGACAAGATTGACTTCATTTATTCCCCTATATTTGATATATTCAAACCATAATGAATCTCAACATTATTTAAATTATCAAATTGAAAATGCTATGTTGATGGCCTGCCTTTAATGTATATTATTAGAAGGTCATTATTTCTGAGAACCTTATCAGAATCTTCTGGAAAGGTACAACCTGTATAAAAGACAAAAATTTCTTTATAGTTCTCAACTCAATCTGCCTGATGAAGGTCCTATGAACGAAATTGCTATAGCAGTAAATATTTTTAAATGATATGATGTGATTATAAATATTGGGAAAGTTTTATTTTTGGTAGTTATACAATATATAATTGATGATATCCATGAATCGATTTTATAAGGTTGAATAGTCAACTGAAAATTAGGTTCTCACTTATCATTTCACTACTACCCATGATGTTATGCTGTAAATGAATTTCCACACACGAGGTTCTCGTTTTTTTCGCACTCAATTATATATTGATCATCATGCTTCATATGTTGTTCATCCAATGTACACAAAACTGAAAAAAAAGGGATCTCATCAATCTCCCCAACTATACCCTCGCACTGATTAATTAATTCCGATGAGATTTACGGCCCTAAAAGGCCAGTGAAGCCCTTTATCAGTGATCGACATTCAAAACTCCCATTGTTTTTCATTCTGGATCCTAGATTTTTCCGGCATTGCTTGAAAAATGATCTTTTCCATTTTCATTGGATAAATTAGGAACAACCAGAACTGCCTGTGATATATGGGGCTTTAAGGAATGAAAGAAGAACGTGGAATTGGGATTCATAGAGAGCACTAGGGATTATCATTCTTAATGAAAAACGATCTGCGATGGCCTCCAGTGTGGCAATATTACTAATTCAAAGATTAAAGCTAGTATCTTTTCTAACGATACACGGAAACAATCAGCAAAATTAGTTTATATTTTAAGATGTATTTCAAATATTGTGAAGAATTAGTTAGTCCAGCTGGATTCAATAATAACTTCTATAATATTTCCGAAAAAATTCGAGTTCAATCGCATAAAGAAAATAGCTTGCTATTTATGATATAAGTGTTAAAAGTGATACTTCACTTGGTGGAGAAGTTTGCGAAACGAGCGCACACTCCACGAACAAAATAAAGTCACTGGTAACACAAATATCATACACTATTTTTTGAACACCTTTCCTATTTTGGTAACAAAATAGAAGTCGAAATCGCACACTTTTGATATCTTTTGACAAATAATTATTTTTTATTTTTTTAATAAGCATCGCGTATGTGTGTAACCATCGTAATTAGTAAGTGCCAAAAACAGTTCATACACAGTTCAAAAAGTGTCAGTCGATAAAGATACTTATCCAAATAAAAGTGATGATTTTTTTTACCAATGCACATTGAAGAGGGTGCAGAAAGAGCCACACTAGAAATGCTGCCAAAAAAGTCGTACGAAATTGCATATACAAATTTTTCTCGCCTGGTGTAGATTCAACAACATTTAAGGAAACCTCAGAGAAACTGCCTTTGAAAACGTACGTTTATAAGGAATTTTTTTAACACAACGAGTTAAAAAGATTTTTAACACGAGTGTTAAGAAATATTTTCAACACTATACCTTATAAACCTACACTTTTAAAACTCAAACAAGGCAATAAAAACATCACTATTAATGGCTGGTATTCAAAAAATTTGTTTCCACATCTAATTTTTCCTATACTTATATATAGGTCAGTCTGATAAATGATTGTATCTTTAGTTAGAATATGTATATTTTCCTTAATAGTTTAGTGTTGAGATTTATTGAAAATCACATGCACATGAAATTTTTTGTTCATTTATAATAACTGAGAAATGGCTCGTCAAAATTCCAATTCTAAGTTGAGAAGAGATATTGCTTTCTCTGTTGTCTTCAAACGTGATAAAAAATGACTTAAAAGAAAATTTTCAATGTTCCATAATGAGATTTGTAAATTGGTTCAATCAAATTAGGACTTATATTCAGAAATTGGAATGGAATTTTGATTCAATCATATTAAATATACTTATATGTAATCATAATGAAATATAATTAATAACAATTTTCACATATATTTGTCGAAAATGTATAACTTGCCTTTCAAAGTACTGACTAAAAATGTTATAATTCTTCAAATACAAATGTTCATATATAATCTTAATTATCTAGAAGATTATATAAAATAATTTGGGAAATCAAACTGCATTGTTGAATAAATTTATTGAGGGACCAATGCAAACATTCTCCCAAATACCGCGATTTTGTTTACTCCGGAGACTCTGTTTTCAAATATTTTACATTTATTATTAGTCGGAACGCTATATTAATACTGCTTCTCTAAAGAAATTATTTAAGCTTTGTGGTGGGAGTTCCAACATAAGTTTAAATTCTTTAGAAAAGCTTTTCGAACATTTTTTTGTGTATCATATTTTTTTTTTTATAGAATATCGTAACAGTGAAACTTGAGCATTGTTTGATTCAAATCCTATTATTCATGTTTCAATCTATTGAGAAGGGAGGCCTCGTCACAATTTACTTAAACTTATGTTACATAATTAAATATTGATATAATATATTCATATACTTATAAATAATATGAAAAAATAAAAAAAAAATTTGAAAAAACACGCTTTAATAGAAAAGCAAACTTCGAAGAAGAATACAATTTTCAATAAATTTAAATTAAAAATAGTGTCATTCTCAAAACAATTTCCTTTCTACAATAATAGAAATTTTTTTGTTAGTAACACTATTCTTGATTTTAATTTATTGAAAATCATTCTATACTTTTTAGTTAGCTTTTTTATTAAATCAAGTTTTTTAGTTTCTCAAAACTATTATTTATTCTCCTCTTTTCAGTTCGGTTATCTAAACAAGTTTGTTTTTTCAGTTTTTTTCAAACTATTATTCATTTTCTATTTTTCAGTTCTGCAAACTACAAGAGCGTGTTTTGAATTTTTTCAACTATTATTTATCCTTGATTTTATAGTTTTTAAAACAATGATAATTTCGTAGCAACGAATAATCGACTTTTTGTTCTACTTGGCACAAAAACACAAACGGGTATCGGATTTGGAACATCGCATAATGGGACAAACTATTCAAATTATTGCATCCTCATCAGTTCTTAGATAAGTGTGCAAAGTTTCAAATCAATTCGACGTTTTGAAAGGGGGGAAAATCACCTTCGGCGACCGAATCAAGAAATTCCGTAACGAAAATAAAACCTAACACCCCCCCACTCCGCCTACCATGTAGCTCGGCTGAGCGTTCGCTTAACGTGTATGTAGGTCTATTGTTGCACGGATCGAGACGAGCTGCTCCGAAATCTGATCTGGCTGAAGGAGTTAATCCCAAACTCAAGCTGCCCGCCTCCCTGACACATACTTCAGGGAGGAATGAAACAAGTGTGTTTCCTTTTTTTTTTCCTTATCATATCTTCATAATGCCACACTCACCGCATGTGTGCTCCGTAAGTATACATGTAGGTATATATGTATACATAGGTGTACCTATGTACAACAGTGAATAGCTATATATATTACTAATATTATAACTCCGAATATTGATATAAATATTGCACACGTTAGCGATGTTGATGTTTGGCGCTCATTTGTTGGAGATATTTGTGCTTGCTTATGCAAACTCAGAAATGGCCTACACATAGTCATGGTAGCAATTTACATTTCTCCGGATCCAAAACTGGACACTGGAGAATATATGATATGTTCTTATTTCAGTTACCATGAACCTATAGTTTCAATGATAAAAATTCCTGAATAACGTACATGTATTGTAAGATAATAAGAATATTTTAAACGATATTAACTTCTCATTTATTCGATAAAAGAAAAAAATTTGTTTTCCCATCGGTCACCACGCTAAAAAAGTGTAACTTGAATTAATATCAAAGAAAAAACTT
This sequence comes from Cynegetis impunctata, assembly GCA_030704885.1. Classification (NCBI taxonomy): domain Eukaryota; kingdom Metazoa; phylum Arthropoda; class Insecta; order Coleoptera; family Coccinellidae; genus Cynegetis; species Cynegetis impunctata. The sequence goes on from JARQZK010004334.1 coordinate 1,419,594, forward strand.
GAATTAATATCAAAGAAAAAACTTGAATTAATATCAAAGAAAAAAGAAAAAAAATGAAGGACACCCTACTGCGTAGCACTAGGAATGATAAAATCCCTAGGCGCATGAGCATGTCGTCAATATTTTTTGAATGTATTATATAAATTAAATAATAATGAAAGTCGATTTTACGACTGAAATGAAGGAAAATTGCAATAAATGTATTAATAATTCGATATTACGAATCCGTGAAAATTTAGCAAAAATATCCTATCCCGGTTCATTTTGCTGCAAATTATGAATCAAATTGATGAGATGGGAAGCAGACACAGACGCAGAATCAAGCTGAAACTATCAACGTCGCTTGGTTACCGTGGCACACAGAGCACTTCGACGCATGTTTTGTAGGACTTCGTACATATCGACCTTGGCGCATGCACATGTCGTAATGCCTATCTAAAAAACGCTCTAATTTTTTATTCTTTGTTGGGAAAAATTGAGAACAAAAATTCTCTTATGAAATCATATGTATTTCATCGATATCCGTTGGAATTTTTAAAATCGGACCAGATCCCAACTTTTTTCTTGAAACTTTAGCTTCGCCTCGGGGTAAAAACGCTATAATTTTTGATTCTTCGTTGGAAAAAATTTGGAATTAAAATTCCCTAATGAAATCATATGTATTTCATCGATATCCGTTGGAATTTTTAAAATCGGACCAGATCCCAACTTTTTGTCGTGAGACTATAACCCCTTACCGTGGCACACAGAGCACTTCGACGCATGTTTTGTAGGACTTCGTACATATCGACCTTGGAGCATGCACATGTCGTAATGCCTATCTAAAAAACGCTCTAATTTTTTATTCTTTGTTGGGAAAAATTGAGAACAAAAATTCTCTTATGAAATCATATGTATTTCATCGATATCCGTTGGAATTTTTAAAATCGGACCAGATCCCAACTTTTTTCTTGAAACTTTAGCTTCGCCTCGGGGTAAAAACGCTATAATTTTTTATTCTTCGTTGGAAAAAATTTGGAATTAAAATTCCCTAATGAAATCATATGTATTTCCGTTGGAATTTTTAAAATCGATATCCCTTGGAATTTTTAAAATCAGACCAGATCCCAACTTTTTGTCGTGAGACTATAACCCCTTTAACTTCGCCTCGGGGTAAAAATACTGCATAAATAAAAAATAAATAAATAATTATAATTGCATCAGATGATAAAAAATGCTTTGCAATAGCTTGACCGCGGCAGTCCCCGAGTGCCCCCTTTTTTTTTACAAGAAAAAGGACTTGCTCCAGTCTATTATAGAATGAGAGGAGAATCATTTTTATAAATTTGTTGAAATGTATCAATGGAACGTCTTATAAAATAATTATTGCCAAAGTTCTGGATCGATCTGATTAATTCATATGCAGTGGCAAAGTAAACCAATTTGGAGAAACAAACAAGGCTTGTGTAATGGTAATTATCGTGTCAATACAGCACTCTGATGGAAGGGTATAGGGTGCAGAATTAGTTGCGGAGTAGATTGAGATCCGATGTGTGCTCGAATCGGCTTGAGGATACCATTATCGTACGTTATAATAATCACCAGTGATCGTATGTGTCAGATGATATTATGGATGCCTGTTCGCTTACGGTATGACATGTCTATATCTGAACCGTAATTCTAGCATATACAATTTCAAATAACCGTGAGAGATCTTGAGGTTGAAATTGTTGTTCACATGCTTCGAAAGTTCTGAATTTATATGTCTTCCATTATAGGCATATATGTAAAAACCTCGAAATGAAAATTGAAAAAGACGAGAGGTTTGGAGAGACAACTAATATAAATCAAATAGCAGGAACAATGAAAAAAACAAAAACTTCAAAACTTAATTAAATGCAAAAAAAAACTCTATCCCAGCGAGCTGCATTAGAAAAGCAGGTTTTCAAAGCGTATCCAGTTTGAAAAATTTATTTTTTCAATTATGATTTTTGTTCCAAATCCAAAAAACAAAAATTGCGCCCTCTATCGTGTAAACAATATTCATTTTCTCCTCCGGGGGGTCAACCCCTAACGAATTTATATCGAAATAAATACCATTCAAGATATCATACGAAACTACCTACATTCAAAGTTTCAACCCTATGGTCCCAAAATTGCGCCTTCTATTATGTAAACAAGTTTTGTTTCCTCTCCTGGGGGGTTGACCCCCCAAGCCATTCGTACCAAAACCAAACCCATCCAACATGTCATACGAAACTACCTACTCACAAACTTTCAATCCTATTGCTTCAAAATTACACCCTTTATCATGTAAACGTGATTTATTTCTTCCCCCAGGGGGTCAACCCTCCAACCAATTTGAACCAAAACCCATCCAAGATAACTATTGAAAATACCTACTTACAAACTTTCAACCCTATTTCTCCAAAATTGCGACGAAACAAGATTTATTTCCTCTCCCGGGGGGTCAACCCCCATATCCAATTCGAACCAAAACCAATCCTATTCAAGATATCATACTGAACTATCTAGAAACAAACTTTCAACCATATTGCTACAAAATTGCGACCGTTATCGTGTAAATAAGATTTGCAGGTTTTCAAAGTGAATACCTGCTAAAAATGCCGACGTACAACGTACTCATGCCAGAAGTAAAACTTCTTTGGCAAACTAATTTTTAAATTTCGTTTATATTTATACTAATCTAAAGGTTTAGATTTCCGAGAATTATGATATATAATGTTTATGTATAAATTCAACTCACTGTTTACATACTAATGACAATGTAAACAAATAAAAAAGATCTGCGTTCACTATTGTACAAGACGTTATGCGACAGATTTGACATCTAAAGTTCTAATATTTAACTACTAAACGAATACATCAACAAATAGCGTGTTTTTTTTCTCGTTCTTCCTTTCTCTCTCGATCTCTCACTCGCTCTCTCCCTCCTCTCGCTCCATGGCTATGTGCTTCATGCTACGTTCGCCCTTTCTCACCCTCTCTCAATCGGTCTCGATCGCTCTCTCCCTCTTCTTGGACAGAAACGTCCCACATTTTCCTGTCGTGTTTCATTCGTAAGAATTTTACCCTCATGCGCGCAAAGAAGTTTCACTTAAAAAAATTGGATTATGGTAAAAAAATTGTAATTGAATTATGAAAATAAACATTTTATTATTGGTTATAATAAAATTATAAACTAATTATGAATTGACTGATATTCAATCTCAGTAATGATTTTCTTGTGCTAACTAAAGTAGATACAGTTTCTCGAAACAACTGCATCGGTAGTGGTATTGTATCTTGTTGTAGATTGTGATGGATTATTGTCGATTCTTAGATCGAAAACATCCAAGAGAAATTGTAACAATGGCTCTGAGTGTTTATTAAAGGATTTATTAGGAAGCCTTTTGAAACTATCTCTAAGAAAGCAAAAAATCTCTGATCTATAGTTCAACAGTTATCACACATGTCCATGTTCAAGCAGTCAAAAATGATTAATTTTCTCCTGCATAACTAATTAAAAATTCTCGAAAAAAAATTTTTGTCGTCGGATTATTTTTTATAAACCTATACAGCAAGTGCCTGAATTTTTTCATTTCTTAATTTCCATATTTAATATGGTTAAATAATGTTTACTGTTGAAGTGTCCTAAATGGGCGTTACTTGCGTAAGTCAGATTTTCCGTTTTCGGCCGTATTTTTACCCCTTTGAGAAAATTATAAATATAGGTCTGTTACGGAAGTTTTTTTTAAAGAAATTTCTTCCGATTTATGAATCTTTTTTTTACAACAGTTTTTGAGATATTTGCAAAACACCAAACCCCTTTCTTTTTTATTTCAGTAATTTTTCTCTAGTTAAACTTTATTTTTTTCAAAAAACATATGGATGCTAGTCCCAATCGAATGACACTTTACTCATATTTTTCCGAGACTATTGAAAAAATTTGAACAAAAAAGCACTTGTTGACTAGACTATTAGTGCGTTATGGAGAATTATTTTTATTGTTTTTTTTTTGTTTATATGAAGTACCACGGCTAATAGACATCTCAATATTTCTATATCACAGAAAATGAAGAATTAAACATTATAAAACAGATTACTATCAATAATGTATATGTATATCAATTTAAAAAAAAATTAAGAAAAGAAGAATATCACTTTAACAAAGAAACATGTTTTATCGCTCTACAAAGAGGTTTTAATCATTTCGTTTATATCGTTGAACCTTATGTCAATATCACAACACGATAAACTCTTTACCCCAATATATAAAGAAGAAAAAACCAATAACAGATAAATACTCAAAATCAGGTTTTTCTAAATTGGTCATGTGGTGAATGTAACAAAATAAATATTGGTAGAACACACAGCAACTTCGGAAAAAGAGTAAAAGAACATAGTTCCTCTTTTGAAAACATTGAGAGAGATTCAATTTATTGCAATCATTTATTTGTTGAGAATTCTACACTGATAACAGATTTCCATATTTCACACAGATAGAGATAATTTAAATTGAACTTTTGGAAAGAAAATTAACAGATTTGAGAATTCTGATGAATTATTGAATAATCATAGGGACTTGATGGTTTTCCTTACCATATAAACTGTGTAACCAAGATTTTTGTATAAAGTTATATCTGATAAAGCCACCGTGTGGTGAAATGTTGCATCATAAACTATTCTTCAATCATCATTTTGTCGTTTTGTTGGTTGAGTTTATACCGTATTTCAGAAATAGATAAGGAGAAACAAGACAAATATGTCGTACATATTATGGAAAACAACATTTTCGTGAACATTTCAAACGTATTACAGTAATTCGTGAATGTTTTCGCTATTTGGTTGTTCTCACAAAAGCTTTCGAAACGTACACAGACCAATTTTCCCAGATGAAAAGTTCTCATGGCAGTTAGTACGCGATATGCATTTCGATAAAGGAAAATTTGTTCCCATAATCGAATTCAACAGATAAAGTTTCATTTTTGCAGCTGCCATAACGGATACTGGAGTTTTCTGGAAGTTTTGAACTATCTTGAATATATGCATCTCCAGAAATTATTGCTACTCACAAAAGTTCAAGACGAAATCACTTCGATAACTTCATCCTTCGATTTTTTATACCATTTGACGTACGAGGAAATTTTACATAGTATGAAATTAAGTCAATTCTGCTATCTGTTCGCTTAGATCAGAGGTTCCAAAACTTTTTTTTCTTATAGACCACTTTGAAAATTTTGCTGGTTCCGGTGGACCTCCTCCAGCTACATTTCTACCATATTCCCAAAACTCGACAAAAAATGTGAAGATTAGATCTAACTATGGAAATTTGCGTTGCGGCTGAGTTCCAACCAAGAATTAACAGTTTTCGAGAGAGAAGTGAGAATTTATTGGTTAATTAGTTAATTGATTGTGCTGTGAGAGGAGGTCTAAAAAGCAAAGTTGGCCAATCAAAATAGTGTTTTATACAACTTCACTTTTTTGACATCCACTAAAAGCACAAGAAACCAATCAATTCTCACTCATCTTATTCAGAAAATAATCTTCAAAACTGATTTTGAAGTCATCATGCAGGGCAATTAAATGTTGAACGTATATCTGAATATTCTCATTAAGGCATTCTACTCTTCTTTTCGAAATTCAGGAAACAAATGAGTAACGTTCATCCTTGGCATTCGTATGCCAAGGTATATTGGTAAAGAATCAAACAGGTTCATGCAAGATAGCAAGCACACACGCCACAAGTTGTATTTCGTCCCTTTGCAAGTCTGAACAAAAGTTGTGGAAGACGGAGAGCGATGTTTTGCAAGTGTCGACACGATGTACTGAATATGGAATATGCTAGTTTTTATATGTAACAGTCGCTCAACTACTTAAAATATTATCTGCCTACATTGATAGGTGAAATCAAGCCAACATTTCAGTTTTTCACTATCGAAACTAGATAAATTTTCGTGAACCCCCACTTACGAATTGTGAACCCCCATATTTTTGTCACGCCAACGTAGACCCCCGTTGAGTCTCCCGTGGACCCCTGGACCACTTTGGGAATCAATGGCTTAGATCTTTCAAACTACTCAACGGATTTTAATGCATTTTCCAGCAATAGATAGAAAGATTTAAGAGGAAGGTTTATATGTATAATAAATACATATTATAGCAAAGAAAAGCCGAAAAAATTAATGTACTACGGGAATGTGTATCTTGAAAAGATCGATAAAAAAAGTACGCGATAGTATATATTTATCTTCTAAGGATAACCCACATTAACGATTTTTATCTTTCACTCATTACAGAAAAATATGTGTTACTAAGCAAGCTATTTTATACAATACAGTATCATTTCTCATCCAATTGAATAAATTACATACGTTGTAAATTTCATGTAGATCAAAACTGCCCTTAACAGCATTTCATTAAAATGGATATCTCAGAAGATATCAGAGATTTAAAAAGCAGTAGTCGACGGGCGTGGGGTGTGCCGATGCCGTGTGCCTATATCAAAAGCGTCTATCGGTGTTCTCCATCCAGTAAAATCAAATTATCCGTGCGAAGTCCAGACAGGTCGGTAGTTATAGATATTTAAAAGTTCATTCAACCCTGCAATCGAAGTGATAGTTGAAATTTTATTACTTGAAAAATTTTTGTGTATAACTTGAATCCACCACCATCTTCGAGAACAAGACAGCTTGAATTTTCGAGTATTTACCTTATTCAGAAGAAAGGTTCTGTTTCAAGGACCTTGAAGGGCTGAAAGAGGTCACGAAAAGCAATAAGCGCCTTAATTTCAAAGCAACTCAATACTGAAATAGGAAGCTGAAAATATATACCTACGTTGACGGTTTTTCTCACAATCCATTGCGAGGAAAATTAAAAGCCTGATTTATTTCAGCAAATAACTTGACATCTTATGATGTATGGGTTTGATTTTATTGGGTTATAGCATATAGTAGGTTGGATAACTTAACGATTGCCAACACATGGAAGTTATTGATGAATTTGTTGCTTATTACTGGTGTTATGTGTATCACAAAGAAAAATGAAAGTGCGTTTTTAGCACCATTTTAGCACCCATTTTAATAAGCAGGTTTTCACTTTGAAAACCTGCTTATTAAAATGGGTGCGATTAGCAAAGTTGGACCTAGGACCAAGATAGTTTTTCGTTTTATGACTTTTTATGATGCTTGGCACCAAAAACTCAATTTCATATATATATATATATATATATATATATATATATATATATATATATAAGTATATATATATATATATATATATATATATATATATATATATATATATATATATATATAATATATATTAATATATTTATATATATATATATATATATATATATATATATATATATATGTTTGTAAGAGCTTATGTATTTTCAAGTTGTATAATAATAAATAGGTACTTTCGTATGATATCTTGGATGGAATGGTTTTTGTTTCGAATTGGTTGGCGGGTTGACCCCCTGGGGGGAAAATAAATCTTGTTTACACGATAGACGGCGCAATTTTGTAGCAATAGGATTGAGAGTTTGTATCTAGGTAGTTTTGTATGATATCTTTAATGGGATTGGTTTTGGTTCGATTTCGTTGGGGGGGTTGACCCCCCGGGGAAGAAATAAATCTTGTTTACACGATAAAGGGCGTGAATCTTTGTTAATAAGTAGTTTCGTATGATATCTTGAACAGGATTAGTTTTGGATCGAATTGGTTGGGGGGTTGACCCCCCTGAGGGAAACATAAATCTTGTTTACACGATGAAGGGCGCAATTTTTAAGCAATAGGGTTGAAACATTGTGAATAGGTAGTATCCTATGATATCTTGGATGGGATTGGTTTTGGTTCGAAATGGTTAAGAGGTTGACCCCCCAGGGGGAAAATAAATCTTGTTTACACCACAGAAAGTGCAATTATGAAGCAATATGGTTGAAAGTTTGTATCTAGATAGTTTTGTATCACGTGGCAGGCGATCGTGGATACCGTGAGGGACATGGGGGTTAGTGCCTACCTGGTGGCCACCGTGGAGAGATGCTTTACGCGGCCCCGGTGTGGAGGGCGGCGCTGAAAACAAAAAGGCATCTAGAAGCGTGTGTGTCTGCGCAGAGGAGGGGCCTTCTCAGGGTGACGTCGGGGTATCGCACCGTCTCTGTGGAGGCGGTTCAGGTGATAGCGGGCTACCCGCCCATTGATCTGATGGCGGCAGAGGCCATCTTCCTGTACACTGTTGGAGGAAGACTAGCGGGCAACAGGAGGATGGCCAGAAAGAGGACCCTGCTCAAGTGGCAGGAGCGCTGGAGAGCGCTGCAGGGCAAGGCGGCATGGACCAAGCGCCTTATTGGGGATCTTCGCTCCTGGATAGCCTGCTCCTCTGCTAGGTCCAACTACTTCTTTACCCAGTTCCTGACCGGACATGGCTCCTTCGGTACCTTCACTGCAAGGATTGGAAAGACCCTAATAGACTTGTGTGGGAAATGCAAGGTTCCGGACAGCCCGGAACACACGATATGGGCCTGTGTGAGATGGGTACGGCACCGAGCGGGCATTTCCCGGTACCTAGGTTATTTCCCAGAGGTGGAGTAAATCATCGGTGCGATGACGGAAAGGAAGGAGGCTTGGGACTATATTTTCAGTGTCATTACCCTAATAATGTCTGAAAAAGAAAAAAAGGACAGGATGAGAGAAAACAGCGTACCAACGGCAGAGTCTGGAACATCCGCAGACTCGGAATAGTTTCCTGCACGCTCAGCGGCTGACGGTATAAACTTTTGTTTAATTTCCGGCAGTTGAGGCGTCTCGTGTTCTACGGGAAACACGGAAAGGGGTTTTCAGTCGGTAGGCAACTTCCAACAGCCATCCCGAAATACTCTAGCCTACATTTCTAGAGATCTGTCTACAGATTTTCCCCTCTCCACGAAAAAAAGGTAGTTTTGTATAATATCTTGAATGAGATTGGTTTTGGTTCGAATTGGTTCCCCTCCCTGGGGGAAGAAATAAATCTTTTTAACATGATAAAGGGCATAATTTTAGAGCAATAGGATTGAGTGTTTGTGAGTAGGTAATTTCGTATGATATATTGGATAGAATTGGCTCTGGTACGAGTTGCTTGAGGGGGTTGACCCCCTAGGAGAGAAAATGAATCTTGTTTACACGATAGAATCCGCAATTTTGGAAGCATAGGGTGTAAACTTTGTATGTAGGTAGTTTCGTATGATATCTTGGATGGTATTTATTTCGATATAAATTGGTTCGGGAGTTGACCCCCCGGAAGAGGAAATGAATATTGTTCACACGATAGAGGGCGCAATTTTTGTTTTTAGGATTTGGAACAAAAATCATAATTGAATAAATAGATTTTTCAAACTGCTTTTCAGTTCTGAAAACTTGCTTTTCTAATGCAGCTCGCTGCGATAGAGTTTTTTTCATATACATCCCAATTGATGACGTTGGTTTAGAAAATCTAGCAATCGCTAGTGTATCCGAGATTCATCTCAAGGATCGTATCAGTCACTTTGCTCATTTTCATTGGTTCAATTTTGAGGATTTTCAGATATGAGGAGAAACCTAAAACTCACGAAAAGCATGAAATCTCGACATTACAATGGTGGCGGTTGAGGAAAATGCTTGTAATCCCAAATATATACATTCCTAACATAAACTCAATTCACGGACCTAACATAAACCTCTTAACTTAATTTCCTAAAGCTTTGGAAATGCATAGTATCTCAGAGAATAGGAAAAAAGAAATCGCTATATAAAAATGGTGGTGGTTAGAGAAACAAGTTCATACAATCGCACTTTTTTAACATCAACGTAACCCAAGTACAAGTATTCAACCTTCTAATTCAATTTGGAGTTTGTTTGGTGGTGCAAAAACCGTTTTTTATTCAGCTCCATACACCAAAAGCCGCACAAGGCTAAATTTCAGATTGTTGTAAAACATTTAGCAGGGCCGGCCTAAGGGGTGTGCGAAGTATGCAGCCGCACACTCAAGCCTTTTGGAGGGGCATTAAATTGACCAATTTTTGAAAAAAAAAATTATATTTATATATATATATATATATATATATATATATATATATATATATATATATATATGTTCGTATGTATGTGCTTATGTAGTTTAGCGTTGTTTATACGATAACGGGCGCAATTTTGAAACAATAGGGTTGAAAGTTTGTAAATAGGTAGTTTCGCATAATATCTTGGATGGGATTGTTTTTGGTTCGAATTGGTTGGGAGGTTGACCCCCCTGTGGGGAAAATAAATCTTATATACACCATAAAGGTCGCAATTCTGTAGCAATAGGGTTGAAAGTTTATATCTAGGTAGTTTTGTATGATATCTTGAAATGGATTGGTTTTGGTTCGAATTGGTTGGAGGATTGACCCCCTGGGGGAAGAAATAAATCTTGTTTACATGATAAAGGGCGTCATTTTGGAGCAATAGGATTAAAAGTTTATGACTAGGTAGTTTTGCATGATATATTGAATGGAATAGGTTTTAATGCGAATTGGTTGTGGGGTTGACACCCCAGGGAAATAAATCTTGTTTACACGATAGAAGGCGCAATTTTGGTACCATAGGGTTGAAACTTTGTAGGTAGATAGTTTCGTACGATATCTTGAATGCTATTTATTTCTATATATTTTTTTTCGTTTCTATGAAGCGTACGCACCATATATGAAAGCATTCATCCATCGCTCATTTCTGAAGTTAGTGGTAATTTCATATTACATTGCCAATATTAAAGATATGAGTTACATAGTAATATGAAAGTATTGAACAACCTCGTCTCCATTTTTTGGATAATCAGTTTTATTTTACTTTATTCAATTTTTTTATTTGTCGATTGAATAATTAGTTTTTCTTCACATTATTTTCCCTATCTTTATATTTCATTAATATTCAATATGGTTTTTGTTTTAGTTTTGGAATTTTTTCCATCATGTTTAACAATTATCCCAATACACAGTCCTCTTTGTTTTTTGTACTTCCTTTGATTCTATAATTCAATTTTTACGTCTCTGAAAATTATGGTACCTACCTAAACTTCTTCCGAATTTCTTCTCACATTCCCATTCACAAATTTTTCGGTTATATTCTCTTATTTTCACTAGTGTAGCTACGTTAGTTCTTGTTTGATTATAAGCAGTTTTTCACTTTGCAATCCTGCTTATTAAAATGGGTGCGATTAGCAAAGTTCGACCTGGGACCAAGATAGTTTCATGACTTTATATGATGCTTGGCACCAAAAATTCAATTTCATATATATATATATATATATATATATATATTTATATATATATATATATATATATATATATATATATATATATATATATATATATATATATATATATATATATATATATATATATATATATATATATATATATATATTAGCTAGGTATTTATTCTTAGAGTAATTGCAGTATAAGCATAAAAAAAATTGCAACGTTACCCAGAGTTAAGCTTTCATTAGTTTATTCGACATAATAGTGGTTATAGTACAAGGAAGAGTACTGAACATATCAAGTAAATCAATAAAGAATCAAATTGTCATACATAAATTTAATGTTCTACAAGGCGCAAAAGTGCATAAAAACTATGTTTTTGGACCTTAAATTTCAAACAATTCCATACCCCCCAGGCCACCGGCAGGGGCATAAAACTTGAGTCTAGCACACTTGCAATTTTCGCCTTAGGCCGGCCCTGACATTTAGTTGCATATTTTTTGATAATGGTTCTGAAAGAGGTTTGTAGGGTTGATATCAAGTTATGCTTTTTCATTGCTGCATTATCAATTCTTTCATTATTTGAAGCCATTGAATATCACAGAATTTGATTGTAAATTTTGTTCTAATATTCAAAGCGATTCATACACGACAACCAAATTGTCATAATTAATTATCCTTAGTACAAACGAAATTACACATTAACAGTGATTAATGGTCAGTCGAGTTTTGCTGTTTAACAATTATATCAACAAAACTCGATTTGTTGTCTCATATTAATGAAAGGACTGTGTTGACTAATGTTATCATTTTGTTTCGCTAATTTGATGATGTCATATTTCTAGCGAAAGAGAGGTTCATATTTGATGAGACATGAATTGAGGGGCATCGTCGAACTGTGAGAATTACTGTATCTATAGGGGAGAGGAGGGTAAGATGGAGAGGGCGGGTAAGATGGTTATCTGGAATTTCTATGTTATGGAACTAGGTGGTAGCACTTGTTGGTCACGGTATCATGTCTATGATACTTCTTTATTATCTGCAGTTATAGAGCGGCTTGCTTTGCGTTTTTCAGTGACCATTAGGAATTTTGTTTTTACCGACTTGACGCAATAAAAATTTCTTTTTTTCTGTTAGTGGATTGTTTGTATTTGGTGAGTATTTTTATAGAATTTTCTGCATTATTTCGTTACTGTTTTTATTAAGGTATGAAATCCATTTGCAGTAGTTTTTGACTGAAAATGTTCAAGAGAGTACGTCGTTGGGTAAGATGGAGACGTAGGTAGGTGGATAAGATGGTGATCTCCAGCTTACCCTTCAAGACAGTCATCTTCAACTACTCAGTTTATCACTGAGCCATCGAATTCTATCTTCACTTTGCCAACTGCCTAAAAGAAAACATGCAGAAAACTAAGGCAAAAACCTCCATCATTACATGCCACAAGTACACCCGTCAAAAACTACTTAATAATGCCCCCCTTAAATATTTATTTTATTTCAATTTTATTATTTATTATTGAAGTAAAGATACAACTGAGTATTTTGTGAAGATTTCAAGTGCCTACCTGTTGCCACTATTGATATCGAGCAAAAAAGTGATAAAAAATCGCGTTGGTGTATGGGAGCCCCCTTAAATATTTATTTTACTTTGTTTTTAGTATTTGTTGTTATAACGGCAATAGAAATACATAATTTGTGAAAATTTTAACTGTCTAGCTATTGCAAGAAGTGCCACAATTGGTACACGCAGCTTGCACTGGGCTGACTAACGCAGAAGCCAAACAGAAGTCTTGGATTTGTGTTTTTTGTTCAATAAAACGCTATTCATTCTAATGCTTTTTCATTCATATAGGTCCAATTATAGTCTTATATCAGTCAGAAAAATTAGTCGCCATCTTACAGTAGTATCCATCTTAGCCGCGACTTTGACATAGGTGTCAAAAAGTTGAATGATATAGTGAATGTCCGGTTTTTTAGCTCTACAAAAATTACAAAGTATTACTGAAATTCAAGCGATAGCAGTACATTAGAAGGATTCATAGTTTCACTATAATTGGGGATGAAAATAAATAAAATCCCTTAGGGTCTCCATCTTACCCTCCTCTCCCCTATTGATCTTTCCCTGATTTTGTCACTCTCCGAAGTTCTTTTACACGAATTACGTTAGATTTTGACCTTCCCTCGGCCTGTGTGCCGCACGCACACTCTCATACTCGCATAGTATCGAGATTCGAGCAGACGACCTCATTGACAAATTATAAGGAGCTTCCTCCGAATACAGCAACAGATTGTTGTCAGGATGCTATGAAAGATTTGTTAATAACCGGTTACACTCTTCTCTGAAAGATCTTGGTCTCTTTGAATTAAAAAAAAAGACTTAAGCATTTTTATTTAAGAATTAAACTTGAATGAGTTATTAAGAATATTTCGTTCGGAATATTCAGTATAAAGAAACCATATATGCCCGATTTCACAAACTAATTCCTAAAGTTAGGCAATACTTAAATCGGATTTAGCAATTCCTAAGTGCAATTTGCGTTTCACCACGCGTTAAGTAATGCTTAAAGACGATAGGAAATACCTAACGTTAGGTCTGCCTAGAGTATTTAGGAAATGTTTAAAATTATTATATTTCTATCATTTTTTCTTTTCTTACTATTCTTTGTCAAATTCACAGTCTAGTATTAAACAGAGGTACCAATAATATGTACAAAACTTTCCAAATCAAGTTTTCAACAAGGTATTTCTTAACTAAGAATTTCTCAGGTTGGTGAAATCCGATTTAGGTAAGTATCGGATTTAGGTATTTCCTATCGTAGGAGTTACTTACTTAGGAACTTCTTTACATCTCGTTGGTGGAATCGGGCATTAAAGTCATATTTTTGGGGCTTAATAAAGTAACAGATTTACTGCATTAAGCTCCTTTTTGCAGGAAACTACACTCAAAGTTTATTTCTAGTGTTTTTTTTGTTTAGGAAAATTCTATACTGCAAAAGAATAAATTTATTATTATTATAAGAAAATAGGATGTTAATTAGGTCGTTCAAAAGATGCGTATATTAGGGACTACAGAAAACGTAAAAGAATTTTGAAAACACACAAAAAATTTTGATTATCTTTTCCGGTATTCTAACCAATACGAACTTTTCTAATATATTGATTTTCAAGCGAGAACAACTATAAAAACCCTCGAGAGGTGGACCGACGACGAAGACAAACCTAGTTAACTACACCGCCGCAGAGCGAGGCGATCTATGCGCCCTAGTACATGTTGTGTTAAATTAATCAATCTATCGTCTAGTTAAGACTCAGTCTAGTTCGAAGTGTGGAAGACGTAAAACACGTGTCACGGTATCTCAGACCGTAAGTCACCTAATTCGAATTTTAGACCGACGTCACCGAAGTGAAGCTATTCATTTTCAAAAAGTAGTATTTAAATTTTTCATATTACAACCTTATATTGACTTAATTCGGGAAAATGAGTTACGAGAAGAATCAAACTTGGTTGCAGAAACTTATGAATGAAGTTGAGTAAGATACCGAAGAAGGAAACACTTATCTATATGACGACAACAGTGATGATAACAAGAATGACTATATTGAGCGAAGAGATGAAGATTCTGAAAGTGATCAAGAGTTTGGTGATAATATGACAAATCTAACCTCGGAAATAGAAGAGGAAGTCTCTGAGAGAGAAGAGATTAAAAAAGGTCAAACAGAAGTAGAAAATTTTTTTAAAAAACTCGGACAATCTGGCCTATTTTACATTGGTTAAAATAAAACTACCCTATGGAAGAAACATTGCCCACCAAAAAGCATGCGAAATAGTAGGGCTAAAACAAAAAACATCATCACTCAGTTACCTGTTCCAAAACCACCTACCTGAAATTTGATAGATCCTGTGGAAATTTGGAAAGCTTTCTTTGATGAACCTGTTACTGAAAGTATTGTAAAATATACAAATCAGCACATCCAACAATTTGCAGTTGGAAAGTATACTAGAGAAACATATACAAGACCGACTGACGCCATGGAAGTGGAAGCGTTAATTGGCTTGTTGTACCTGGCTGGAGTTAAAAAAATGAATAGACTGAATTGTGAGGAACTTTTCAGTACTGCTGGGGATTCACCGGAACTATTTCGCTTGACGATGTCACAGCAACGTTGGCTTTTTCTTTTAAGACATATTAGATTTGATGAGCATGAAACAAGGGATGCTAGAAAAGCTTTAGATAAACTTGCTCCAATTCGTGACGTCTTTAATCAAATAAACGAAAAGTGTAAAAAAAAACTTCAGTCTTTCTCATCACGCAACCATAGATGAAATGCTAGTGGCGTTTCGCGGTAAATGCTCATTTAGACAATATATACCTTCCAAACCGGCTAAGTATGGTATTAAAATATTTGCATTATCAGATGCTATAATGTTTTATACAGCAAATATGGAAGTCTATCTTGGCAAACAACCCGATGATTCTCCCTACGCCTTTAGCAACTCGGCCATTGATGTAGTAAATAGGCTCGTTGAGAATATTAGTGGAACAAATAGAAACTCAACTACAGACAACTGGTTCACTAGTATAGATCTTTGTGAAAAATTACTACAAGAACACAGGTTAACCCTTCTAGGGACAATTCGCAAAAACAAGCGACAGCTACCATCCCAATTTATAGATTGCAAAGATCGGCCAATTCCATCAAGTATGTTTGCATTCAGGGATTTTTATTTTGTTATTTTATTTTGAAATAAACGTATATTCTAAAGATATTGACAGGTTGTTTAATCATAAGAGTAATTAAATATGATATATTTGTAATTTAAATTGTCGTTGGAACTCATCTGGGCCTATCGGTCTCTTGGACCGACGTCATCGGAGATGTACAAATGATCCACGTCACCTCCCAAGGGTTAATAGGAACAACTTATATATTCGTTTCTGTTTTGAATCTTATATTGTCTCATCAGCAAGTAATACATATTTAGACAAGTAAATTATTTGAATTGTGTAATCTGATACAAGTATTTTCTGTTTACATACATTCAGTGTACACGCGATTAGACTGTTTACTTTATACTGTCAACATACAATACCGAGAGAGATAATAGTGAGATCATAATATGATCGAAGTCGAAAATCGTAATAAGGGGGTCTCAGCAAAGAAAAATTGCCAGGTTTGTGTTGTCAATACGTGTTGATGACAAAAATTTCTGTAATTATCCTGTGTTAGCAACAAAAATTGTAAAACAATGTTGGAAACCGTGTTTCTTTTCTTGGCAGTAAATATCAAAAGAATAAACTTGGTGAAGATATTCTTTCGTTTTGTGGGTACGCTTCCAGTTGAGAACATTTGTTGGAAACAGAAGCATATCTCTCATGTGGACGAACGAATTAATCGATACGCTTATTGATTTATATCACTTATAAAGTGTACTATGGGACTCAACTGATGAAAATTATAAAAATATAAAGGAGGATGCATGAAATGCTTTCAGTTATGCAATGGGGCTACACGAACTTGAAATACAAAAGAAAATAAAAAATGGCACAGTTTTTCAGAGAGAAAAAAAAATTGAAAATGTGTTGTCTTCTATCCTCAAAGTATTTAATAGTTCAATTTCTCCATATACTTATCTTCCTTTGAGGCTTGGTCGTATTAAATAATTATGTTTGCGTTTTTTCTCGCACAAAATAATAAATACTGCGGCTGCTTGCATATCATCGTCGGTCGGAGACATTGCAGATGGTGGAGACAACTTGTTGTCAACTAAAATGTTTCTTGAAGTGTTGGCAACTTGGTGTAGACACAGAAAAATAAAACTTGGTGATTTTCTGGAGAGTAGCGAACAGTTGTAAACACTAAAGTTGCCAACAATTTCGGTGGAAACGCACAATAAATAACATCGTTTCTGACGAGTGCCCCCTGGCCGCACACGTTTCATTCTAATCAACAACTTGTCATTATTTGCTACTATTGTGTTGAAGTAGCAGGTGGAGAAATCGAGGAATACATTCTCTTATTTCAATCGTTTTCTCATAACCACTTTTGTTTACTCTCATAGCAACCCCGGTAAGTATATCAAAAAACACTGGTTCAAAATTGAAAGAAATGCACAGTTGAATAGAAAATGATAGAAGAATCAAAAACATAAATTTGAAGCTGTTTTCATTGTCTATTTAACTGTGCATTTATTTTCAATTTTGAATTATTACTGAGATACCTGCCGGGGTTGCTATGAGGGTAAACAAAATTGGTTATGAGAAAACGATTCACTCGACCCCTCTTGACATTCGAATTTTTAAGGGTAGGTCTGGGCTCTTTGCGGATGTATATATAACTTTCCAATTGCCATTAAAAGTTGATCAGCCTCAATATTTTTAATAGGAGATATTTAGGACTTCCGGTATATATATATATATATATATATATATATATATATATATATATATATATAGGTATAGGTATAGGTATGTACATATATATATATATATATATATATATATATATATATATATTATATATATATATATATATATATATATATATATATATATATATATATAAATATAAATCTACATAATTAGATATAGATATATATATAAAGATATACATATATATAACCTCTTATTTCGGAACTGACAAAGTTATAACGATAAATCGAAGGGTGCCAAAAAAATACCCAACAATATCGTCCTGTTGAGTTGTTTTTAATATCACATATAATGTGAATTTGGTGAATATTCAGCATCATGATTATTTTAAAGTTGATTTTGTAACTGTAGCCCTGAAGAAATCAATAAACGTTGACGAAAGCTCGGATATTGCCTTGAGAGTATAGAGTATTCTTTCATATAACTGAAGCCTGAACTACCTCATTGATATTTATAAGGGTATATATATATATATATATATATATATATATATATATATATATATATATATATATATATATATATATATAACTGAGATTGAATTCTCGCATATCACTTGGTGAAACATCATAAAGAAGAAAGATTGAACTTAAGATAAAGCAACACTTGCCTCAAGTTTCTCTATCTAAATATATAAAAATAATTATGTACTTTATTTAACAGAAGAGGCTAGTCGACATGTTTCGAGTTATGAATTTATTATCAAGAATAAATACAGACGAGTATTACATTTTATTTTATAAAACAGACAATATTAAATTTCATACCTGAAAATTGATAATGAGTTCATAACTCGAAACATGTCGTCTAGCCTGTTCTGTTGAATACAGTACCTATTTATTTTTACATAGTGAAACTTAAGCCGAGTGTTGTTTTATTTTGAAGTTTATATATATATATATATATATATATATAAATATATATATATATATATATATATATATATATATATATATATATATATATAAATATATATATATATATATATATATATATATATATATATATATATATATATATATATATATATATATATATATGATAATAATAATAATAATAACAATCTTCATTTTGTAGCATGTAAAGCACATCTACAACATCTAATGCTATACATACAACTAAACAGTGTCAAAAAAAGGAAACTTTCCCACCCCTACTAATCATGAAACAATCATCAATTCAGATACTCTAGCAGGGAGGTGTGTTTTAATTTAATGAGCATATCTTTATCTTCTTTAATTTTTTATGAATAAATTAAAGTTAGTAATTTTCTTGACATCATCCAGTAAATTATTATACACTCTTATACACATATAAGAAGGATGTTTTTCAGTTAAGTTCAATCTATGCTTAGGATAATTAAAATTTAGAGTTCTTGTCTCATATTTATGGTCTGTCATATGTATAGTAAAGCTAGGTTTGTTTTTGAAGAAAACTATTAGGCATTCCTGCAAGTAAATACCATTGATTGTCGAGTTATCTTAAAATTCTCTTTCGTATGACAAACAATATTTGTACCTCTAAACTATAAATATATATATATATATATATATATATATATATATATATATATATATATATATATATATATATATATATATATATATATATATATAAATATATATATATATATATATATATATATATATATATATATATATATATATATATATATATATATAATATATATATATATATATATATATATATATATATATATATATATAATTATTTATTCGAATTGTTAAAAACAACAATCAAATATTTAAAACCTATTTTGTACATTACGTGGGTGAAGGTTTCTGTGGTTCCCTTCCCATCTAATATCAACAGACCTGTCTGTTGATATTGGACTAAATGGCACGCAATTAATAACTGAAGACGGCCACAGCCGTAATGAGAAATTTTTGAAAAATAGATAAATAGTATCCTATTCTTTGACTTTTGACTTTTTAAAATCAAAATAATTTGAACCTATTTCGAACATTACGTGGGTAAAGGTTTCTGTGGTTTCCCTTACCATCAAATTAATAACAGATTTGAATGTTAATATTGGACTGAATAGCACGTAATAAATAACAAAGAACGGCCACAGCCGAAAAATTTTAGTGAAACAGTAGTCTTTTTCTATTCGAAGCTTTTTAAATCAATAAATGTCAAAGAAATTTCAATCTTTTCAAAAGTTTTGATAAAGCCACGAATGTCGTGGCAAAACGTCAACTTTTTAATAAAATCGAGTTTTTTGAGATTCAACAAGCCTGTTATTGCTAATAATTATCCAGAGATTATATATATATATATATATATATATATATATATATATATATATATATATATATATATATATATATATATATATTGAAAATGGATGAATACTACTGATGAAGTCATTGCAGAGTGAAATATAGACTGTCCAATGTTTCCGTCGTGTTCGTGCTGACGTCGAAAGTTCTAACATCCTTCGCTTGAAGGATGAATGGGAATCCCATTTCGTCAGGTCTCATGGAACCATCTCTTTCTAAGGGGGTATTCGATTAATGTATATATATATATATATATATATATATATATATATCTGCGAAGGTGTGTCTTAATTAACTCATTGGCACTGACCATTTCGTTCGATGGCGTGAGTTTATTTTGTTGTATCTAAATTTATCGTGAAGCAGAGAAAAAGACAAATGGCGCCTCAATCAAATCCAACAAACAATGGTGTGTCATAGATTGAGAGAAGACCATTCTCATG
>JARQZK010004334.1:1445000-1480000 GCA_030704885.1 Cynegetis impunctata
AACCTCCCACTCTTTTAACCCCTCCTGTTGAACTCTTTCACAATAAAAGGAAAAAAAAATTTAGTATGAGTTATCAATAATCTAAAAATGAGAGAATAACCAAATCTGCAGGAATACAAATTTTATATTTTTGATAGTTTCTATGTGAAAAATTTATAAGTAGGCCAAGCGCCAGAGCAAAAAAACACTGTTCGTGATGCAATCTTATACAGAATTGATTTGACTCTTGGAAAATGTTTAGGGGTGTCCATTGAATATAAATCCACGTTGGCGTCATGTGGGGGTGGTCGCGTTAGCCGCCATCTTGGAAAAAATACGACATAAATAGTGAAAATAGTTAAAATCATTTCCGTAGATAATAACATTTTCTACAACTTTTATTCATGACTTTTTTCTGTACAATTCATAAATATTTATTTGTAGCTTTCTAAACTTTTTTCAATTTGTTTACTGCTAAATATATGGTTAACGGTTGATGATACATGAAAAATGATAATTACCAAATTTGTAGAGCATAAAATTTATTATGAATTTTATTTGAAATTTTTCCCGTGAAATGTATACTTTAAGGACTATAACACTATAAATGCCGAGTAGAGGCAGAATAACCACGAGATTATAATGCTGTATATTGACACAGGGGTCGCACTCGACTTCATCGCATTGAAATTTTTGTAGCGGCGTCAGTTCTGTGTTCTGTATTACAGCTTGGAGTGAAAGCATTTCGTATGATAATATACGGGGTGCAAGGTTTATCAAGCTATAGCTCTAAAAGTATACTTTTCACGGAAAAAAGTTTCAGCTAAAATTTATAGTAAATTGTATGCTTTAAAATTTTGGTTATTACCAATTTTTATGTATCATGAACTGTTAAGTATATATTTAGCAATATACAAATTAAAAAAGTTAAGAGCGCTATAAATAAAAATTTCTGCATTGCGCAGAAAAAAGCAATGAAGAAAAGTTGCAGATAATGTTATTATCTACGAAAATGACATCTACTATTTTGTCGTACAATACACGGTTCACGAGATATTTGATAAAATGTGTTTTCCAAGATGGCGGCTAACGCGACGATCCCCGCATGACGCCAACGTGGATTTATATTCAGGGTACTCCCTGAACATGTTTCAACAGTCAAATCAATTCTATAGAAGATTGCAGAAAAAAAATACGCGGCGCTTGGTCTAAAGAATGAAAGGTTTTTTCGTCGAATTCTAATGCAAAATTTAACTGAATTTTTGAACCCCAATATTTTGCTGCAGTATTTTATTCCAATCTCACCTTCCTCCAACAAACACTAGAAGAGCTCTGAGCGAGAAAGGAATTGTTAACTTCACCAAACGTTAAAGGAAGTCAAGCGGTTTTAGAAATGTGCCATTACTCATCCTTTATTGCCTGGTGTGATAGTTATGTGTAGCAATGCGTTCTCATTCTAACCGTACTTCTTGACTTAATCTTTTTCCCAGCCAACGGTTCGATATCTCCTAACAGTTCAATAAAGTGAACTGCCGCTATTCACCGAAAATGGCATGAATGGGCCCTTTTCAGTGGCGGCGATGAAAAGTCACTGCTTGAAAGCCAGGTTTGGGTCAATAATTTCCAAGTAAGGCAGAAATCCATTCAGTGTCTGACCTGTTTTGCATCGAACTCACATTACACATCGATTTAGTAGACCGAGTCGTGAAGAAGCTGTTATCCATGTCCTCTATGTATAGAGCAGATTCGAAGTTGTTCATATCACTGATGAACTTTGAGTTAAGAGGCACTGAGAGCAAATTGAAAGGTAACGTGATGATTGGACAACCTTTTGAGGAGCATATATCACAAAGATATTACATCGTTACCGTTGTTATTACTACGTAATAATTTTCGAAAATTAAAACAAGATATTGAAAGAAATAGTACCTAAATATTTTTGTATTGAATAGTTTCCATAAGTTTATAATAATTGGTAGTTTCTTAGAGACAAATTTTTGTATGAAAATTAAACCGGCACATTCGCCATTTAGTACAGATATGTAATAGGCATGACGACAGTATCAAAAAATTGTCGATTTAATGCTTTTAGGGGAAAATTCATATTGAAAAGAATTTGAAACAATGCTTTAGTCTCATTTAAAAAATTCAGATTATTAAGATTTTCAATAAAATAAAACATTAAAATACTGCAATCCGCCATTCTGACTGAAACACCAATCACAGCACTTGACGTCACGCTTAGGTAAACTCTGCTGTCAATAATCCTCAATCATTGTGTTTCGTTGCTGTGAATACTACTGATTACGCATTTGGATTAATTTTTTATTATTTTACGTGTGGTTTATCGACTCCACACTACTATAGTAATGGAACCAAGCTTTGATAAGGCAAATAGCTCAAATTTACCCAGGATTGATGTATTAATGTTGGGCGATTTCCTCCCAACAAAAGAAGAATTTTGCTCGTCTGAGTTTAGAAACGTAAGAACTTCCTTGTGAGTGAATTGTAATTATCTTTACCCTAGATACATCCAATTTAGATATAATCACACCCGTTTCGAACTCATGCGAGTTTATTTTACTTTCATAGGTTATTTTTATAAAGAACTTGTCATTGTTTATTTTTGAAGTTAGCTCCCTCACAGCTTGTAAGTTGCTATTTTAGAGTTAATAACATTTTAAGACCCGATAAAACAACTACATTTCTGTAACTAATAAGCATCTACTGCTACTAGTAGTATTTTTCCCCATAGAAAACACCTAAAATCTGATGAATCACCAAGTCAATGTGTATGTATTTGTTCTAATCAATTTCAATTATTTTAGGTCTTCAAGCAATCAGTTATGAGTAACTGAAAGGGGAAGGAAACATTTGTACAGTAAAGTGCAAGATTTGCCCAGAGCAAATATGTATATATATATATATATACACACATATATATATATATATATATATATATATATATATATATATATATATATATATATATATATATATATATATATATATATATCGTTCGGGTTTCGGCGTGCGAGCTTTATTCACTTATTCACTTATTTCTTATTATTTTCTTGTTTGGAACATGTACAAATACTTTGCTGAGTGTTCTTATTGATGTGTTTTTACACTGCGGTACTGCACACCATTCATAATTTTTTGAATTCATTTTTATCACACGAATGAATTTGATGTTTTGTTCACTTTCTTCGCTACGCATAGACACAATGATATGTTTACCTAAGCGTGACGTCAGACCAACGCCATGACAAATGCGAGCTGTTTTCGCGCGCTATTGAAATAATATTAGAAAAATGGCTTTAAACTTCGTTAAACTCAAGTTTATTACCGAAATGAAGGTTTTTTCGTGAATAGTAAATGTGTATCCACATTAAGGAAGAGTATTTCAAAATCATTCGTCACGCCTATTGATATTAATAAATATAACACCTTATTATTTTAAGCAGATTTTCACTTTGAAATTCTGCTCATTAAAATGGGTGCAATTAGCAAAGTGGGACCTAGTTATAAGATAGTTTTTCTTTTCATGACTTTTCATGATGCTTGGCACCAAAAACTCAATTTCATATATCTCTCTCTCTCCCTATATATACACGATAAAGGGCGCAATTTTGAAGCAATAGGGTTAAAAAAGTTTGTAAATAGGTAGTTTCATATGATATCTTGGATGGCATTGGTTTTGGTTCGAACTGGTTGGGGGGTTGACCCCCTAGGGGGGAAATATATCTTGTTTACACTATTAAGGGCGCAATTTTGAATTAATAGGGTAAAAAGTTTGTAAATAGGTAACTGCATTCGATATCTTGAATGTTATTGATTTTGGGTCGAATTGGTTGGGGGGTTGACCCCCTTAGGAGGGAAATAAATCTTGTTTTCACGACAGAAGGCGCAATTTTGTTGCAATAGAGTTGTAAGTTTGTATCGAGGTAGTTTTATATGATATCTTGGATGGAATTGGTTTTGGTTTGAATTGGTTGGGGAGTTAACCCCCTGGGGTAAGAAATAAATCTTGTTCATATGATGAAGCAATAGGATTGAAAGTTTGAGA
Source organism: Cynegetis impunctata (assembly GCA_030704885.1). Classification (NCBI taxonomy): domain Eukaryota; kingdom Metazoa; phylum Arthropoda; class Insecta; order Coleoptera; family Coccinellidae; genus Cynegetis; species Cynegetis impunctata. Next base: position 1,449,049 of record JARQZK010004334.1, read on the forward strand.
GTAGGTAGTTTCTTATGATATGATGGATGGAATTGGTTTTGGTGCGAATTGGATGGGGGTTGACCCCCCAGGGGAGGAAATGAATCTTGTTTACACGATAGAAGGCGCAATTTTGGGACCATAAGGTGGAAACTTTGTTGGTAGATAGTTTTGTATGATATCTTGTATAGTATTCATTACCATGTGAATTAATTTGGGGGCTGACCCCCCGTTAGAGGAAATAAATCTTGTTCACGCGATAAAGGGCGCAATTTTGTAGAAATAGTGTTGAAATTTTGTAAGTACGTAGTTTCGTATGATATATTGGATGAGATTGGTTTTGGGACGAATTGGTTGGGGGGTTGATCCTCCGGGGAGGAGATAAGTATTGTTTGCACATTAGAGGACAATTTTTGGATTTCGTACAAAAATCATGAATGAGTGAATAGATTTTTAAATTGGATACGTTATGAAAACCTGCTTTTCTAATGCAGTTCGCTGCGATAGAGTTTTTATTATTATATTATTGGACAACCTTTTGAGGAGCATATATCATAAACTTATTACGTTGTTACCGTTATTATTACTACATAATAATTTGTATATTAATATGTGAAGAGAAAAAGTTTAATTTTTCTTAAAGATGTGTGACATTTGGTATAGTTAAAGTTTATATAGACAAAGAGTAGAGGAAGCTTGAATTTGTATATAATATTCGTTACAAGTACAATAGCTAAAACTTCTAAAAGAATAGTTTCGCAGAAATACTACTTTTTTGTCATTATTTACGCTAATAATATCAATGTTATAGTTATTAACGTAATAAGGCCTATATGTAGCAAATAACGGATGAGGTTGGATATTGTAATCCGAGGCAAGGCCGAGGAATATAACTAACCGAATCCGTTATTTGCGTATCGGCCGTGTGTCGTTAAAAAATTTTCGTAATCCCGTTGAAAGATTATATTTTGATTCCGAAGAAAGAAAAAACCCCGTACCTCGCAATTCTTATAGAAAAATTCCAACGTCGTGCACTCTGTTGTCATGGAACAGTTCGACAGTTTTATAAACAACGTCAGTTTTTGGTGTACTCAAGTTCGCTTTAACGACGACCATGGATGAAATTGAGGAACAAAATCAAGTTCCTTTAGAAATATTGGGAGAATCATGTGCAGTGCAGCGAGTGTTGATTAACTACCGAAAATAATTCAAGAGCGATATCAAAAAGAATATGAAAATTTTGAAATGTGGCGTAAAAGCAAGAATGTAAAGGTGTGAATGAAGATGTATTATTAGCCTATGCGAAATGAAAATCAGAGGTTTATTCTCCTAACTCGATGTGGACCAAGATTTCAATGTTGTTATTGTAAGCAGAATGATGTTTTGAAATAAATATTTGAACAAATGGTTTCTTAATGGCCGCCGGCCGTTATAAAATCATAACGGCCGGCGGCCGTTAACACTGACTTTTCAATTGTCATCTGAATACCGTTAAATCAAAATAACAGTATGGGATTACGAAAAATATATAACATTATTGATGAAAGACCAATTCATGGATAATCACGATAAGTATAGAGAATAGACTCTCACAAATGATTCTTTCAGAGATTTTATTTCATTTCAGTAGAATAATAATTTCATATATTTTGGGAGCCTGATTTTAGAAAATTTAAGTTTCACAGATTGAAATTATGCAATGAAGTTAGTGTCTTCTGTTATTAAAACTTTATACTGAAAAAATGTTTAATTTATAAATCAAGACTATGTCTAGAAAAACAAGTTGATGCTAGAGGTTTAGTTTTACTGAATAATTCTTTGCTTGTATTAAAACAACGATTAATAACAATTTACACCTCAGTGAAACTTCAATTTCTTTAGATGCTGTGTGCAAAATGATTAAATTTTTCGGATATATATAAAAATACAATAAATAACAAATTGGAAAGAAAGGGCAACTACAAAGAAAGTAACAAATAATTATTTAGAGAGGAACTTTCATGCTTAACTTCTCGTCAGGTAGTTTATTCATTTTGAAATAATCAAAATGGCGGTAAATAATGATTAAAACCACAAAATAGATAATATGATAAATGAAGAGAATTTCTAAAATGCGATTAGTCAGGTATAATCCTTATCAGAGATAATATCAAATATAACAGACTTACTTAAATCGGAAATTCAAGTACTCAAATAACTTTTATCTAAGCACATCAAAATTGCTTACCGTACCGACAATAACAAAGTAAATATTATAAAAATTCAATCAGAAGTGTATAAATATTAATTGTTGATAGTAAGGGAATTTAACTAAATTTCCTCGATCTTTAAAGATTTATAAAAACATTCAGGTCTATTGAATAGCCAAAATGATGAGGCACCCTTTTTAATCTTTTCAAAATTACGGAACTACCTGACTAGTAGTTCAGAATTGATTTTTCCTCTCTTACTAATTATTTCTAACCATCTTTGTACCTCTATATTCATTTTATTCAATTTATTATTCATTTCTTTCTTGTATTGATTATATCCAAGAAATGTAATCATTTTGCCCTCAGCATCTGAAGAAGTTGAAGTTTCACCGAAACTCGTCATGCGTATTTTATTAAATGAACGTGTAAATTGTTGTTATCAACCACTCGTTTAATATATTTATTAATTTATATCAAGTATAGGCCTTTTAAACCATTAACTCTTTATTTGGATTGACATTATTTGAATTGAAATACCATTTACTTAGTTAAAGGTCATATTCGTCTTAAGAAATAAAAACTAACTTTTAACAGGTTGAAATAAAATATATTGAGTAAAAGCATCTCGTACTAAATAACAGTATTGTAAAAAAATCTATTTAGACGAAGAATTGAACATAACAGAGGGGGTTCCTGGAGAAACCAAATAAAAATACAAGCAATTCATTCAGAGTCATTTGTAGGTATATTAAAAGGATTAGTTAACGACCAGTTTGAACTGAACCCTCTCCTGAATCGTTTTAATATACCTACAAATGACTCTGAATCAATTGCTTATAGTGTTATTTGGTTTCACTAGGAACCCCTCCATTATTTTTAATTTTTCATATAAAAAGATTGTTTTGCAATGTTTACTACGAGATGAAGTCAATGTTAAGACAAAACTCGTTTACTTCATATATTTTATTTCAACCTGTTCAAAAATATTTTTTATTCCTTCATAAAGTCATTAAATTATTTCATGGAAGTGAATATTAACTTATTTGTTCTTCAGTTCCTGTGAATCTATATTTATTGATCAAAATAGCATATGTCGAAGATAATTTTCTTCATATTTCTCATTAATTAAATGAAAAGTTCAACTCAATTCAATTTTATTAAATAGCTGAATCTCAGATTTACCGAAACAAACCTGACATAAGATTTCATCAAATTCTTAAAGTTTCTCTGTATATCTCTGTATATTAAAATTTCATGAAACTTCTAACAAACTACAATTTGCACTGTGGGCAAAATCTAATAAACTTTTCGGAGACGAGAGAATGATAAAAATAGCAATTTCGTACATACCTGACGTTCAGAATTTCAATTCAAGAAAGAAGCCTTACCAGATTTTATCTAAACTTCTCTTTATCGCACATCCGGACATTCTTTTCTCATCGCAGCATACAAAATTTACTGCGGCAACATAGCAAATCTTTACGGCGAAGTTTGAACTGTATTCAGTCATCCATTGTTGAATCACAAAAGTTTTTGAGTTACTGGAATCACAGAAATGTTTTCGATCTTTCGCCTAACATTCCGTTATGTTTTTTTGTGTGAACTTTGAAATTTTATCGCGAAACTTCAAACTCAAATTTGATATATGAACAGAATATTTGGGACTTCACTGATAGTTTCGAAGAATGAAAGGTAGCATTTATTTAGTTATAGATCCATTTGAAATACTTGATTGAATAATGATAATGAAAGGTTCATGAAGTATGGCCTTGAAAAATAAACTTGTGTTATGGAATTGAAAAGAAGGATGGAGACAGACAACATCAATATATAATTAGTTTTTAGTCGTATTATATCCCATTAAATACATTCTATTGCAGTGTATTGAAGAAAAGCAGTCAGGTATTTTTCTCATCCGTTTTAGAACTCGATTAGAACTATATATACGTATATATATATATATATATATATATATATATATATATATATATATATATATATATATATATATATATATAGGCTTGCCATACGTCCAGTTTGACCTGGACAGTCCCGGTATTTTGCTCTTGTCCCTGTGTCCCGCCCGGTTTGATCGATGTCCCGAAAAACGGGTGTAAGATGTAAAAGGTAATGAATAACGGCTGTGAGTAGTTTAATAATTGTAATAACAGCCCTATGAGAAGGATGAGCGCTACCTAGTGGAGAGGTGTATGTACATGACTATCACTTTATCGGGCAGAGAGACTTTTGTTTTGAAAGCAAAGATTAACATTGTCAATTTAATTAATTGATTTTTTCAGATTGAAAAAAAAAGGTTTTTTATTTTACACTTCTTTCTAGTTAGTAGACCCCCCTCCCGTCACTTTCGAGGCTTGAAAAATGGCCTAAAACACCTCATGACGCACTCATCGGTAAGGCCATCCCATATTAATATGTCCCAGTTTTACTCACTGAATATATGGCAGGCCTAGATATATATATATATATATATATCTATATATATATATATATATATATATATATATATATATATTTAATATATATATCTATATATATATATAAATAATATATATATATATATATATATATATATATATATATATATATATAAATATATAAATATATATATATATATATATATATATATATATATATATATATATATATATATATATATATATATTTCCCGGTACATATTGACATCTCCAGCGGCTCCTATCGAGTCGAATGAGTTGGAATTTGGTACCTGGGATTGTTTACATTTTAGAACGATCAAAATTTGGATAAATTTCTGCAATTGCCGCTATTTTTACGTAGATATTTCTAATTTTCAAATGAATATACTTCCCGGTACATATTGACAACTCCAGCGGTTTGTATCACATCAAATGAGCTGTTTTTTTGAGATATTTCTTGTTTTTCCATGATTTTTGAAAAATTGCTGAACTTCACAGCTTCTGCGGAATGAAGTTTGGTACGTAGATTGACCTAAGATCTTTTTTTGGATTCAACTCTTCTTCTCAACAGCTCTGCATTTCGTGGTGACTATTCCGTTCAAATTGCATCTCGATCAGTACCCGATGCACTTCGCGAATTTTTTTTTACGATATAGGTTTGAAATTTGGTATTTTGGTATTGTTGAGGTGCGTTCCTTTGTTGGCTTAAATTTTTTTCCTCAACCACAATACACTTCAATTCGGTTTGATATTTAAGCGTGATTTTCTAAAATATAATTCAATTAGTTAGAATCTTATCTCGACGGAATGCATCTTGCTCGAAAAATACGACTTTAGTGATGGAGATCAGCTGCTCACATTTTTTTTCATATTAAATTGCAACCATTTTGTCTATCATTTTATGAATGAGTTTTCGAAAATTGAAACTAGGTATTGAAAGAAATAGTATCTAAATATTTTTGTATTGAATAGCTTCATAAGTAGATATATAACAATTTGTAGTTTCTTAGAAAAATGAAAATTAATCCGGCACGTTCGCCATGTGCTAGAGATACTTAATATTAATTAACATATCACCTTATTATTTTTATGTTTCTATATTCGTAGTAGTGTATAGATTCCTCCAGTAGACAAACCATAAAGAATTGAATCTCTCTAAAAATAAGTCTTTTAGTTTGACCACTCCGGCACATCCAACGTTTTATATATCAATAAGCTCAGTTAAATGAACATGAAACTCAGTAATCACGAGATTTCAAGAGATTGAATGCCTAAAATTATAACCGACTATTCATGGCGATGAATATGCATAGGTATTTTATAACCCAGGTAACAAAATCATGAAAATCGGTTGCATAGTTTCTGAAATAGTATATTGTTTTATTAGGAGTAAAAGTGAAACTTTTTGAGGCGAGACTAAATGTGATGCCGACAATTTTAGTCGAGCCACAAAAAGTGTTTTTCTCCGAATAAAATATGCAATTTTTTCCACAAACGGTGTTCAAACGATAGAATTGAGATAATATTTCTAAAAAGGATTAGATGTAAATTAGATTGCTTTGCTTACTGGTTTTGTAGATGTCAAGGCAACACAAATTTTACAATTCAACGAAATAATTGTCAGAAACATTTGAAGTCACTTATCTACGCATTATAGGACTGTGCGTTTTTGGTAAGTACCCGAGTATTAAGAAATAACTTGTAGTAAAATATATACAATTTTTCTTACAGATTACATTATGTCGGATTTGGAATCCAACTGTACGCCGCCCGACGTTCTTGATATTTTGGATTGATTGGGCCGATACTTAGTGTAAATTAATTAACATATTAAAACAATGGTTAAAAATAACAATTTACACATTTATTATAAGAAATAACGCATGACGCACGTTTCGGTGGAACTTCACCTTCTTCAGATGCTAATGGCAAACTAACTATGATTCTCTGTTATATCGAAAACAAGAAATGACAAATTATGTAGAAGGGGTAAATACAAAGATGGTTACAAATAATTATTAGAAAAAGGAAAACCAATTCTGAACTGCTAGTCAGGTAGTTCGGTAATTTTGAAAAGATTAAGAAGGGGGCTTGAAGTATGATCGGTTTGGCTATTCAATAGGAGACCGGAATGTTTGTTTTTATTTATCTGTAATGATTCTAAAAAATTAAGTTTAATTCTCATACTTTCAGTATTTAATATTTTAAAATCGAAATTGAATGTGTGATTTTCTTGGATTAAATGGTTTGCATAAGGTGAATCCGACTTCTTGATATTGCCGTGAGAGTACAAAAAAGTGTACTTTTTTTTACGCTCACGGCCGGACCAAAATGACGTCTGTGAAATCAAACTTCAACATTCAGAACTGAGGTTAAAAAAGTCGTAATTTTTTGACGTTTGCGGAAAACAGTTGTTTCTGTATAGCCTGACCTGGCGCATTCGCCATTTTGTTTATTATTATATTCAAAACTGTTTTTTTGGCATTTGGAAAAGGTTTTTTAATATTTTTCATACGAAAACACTCATAGGTATATTTATATCATTCATCCAGTGAAATAATCATAGCAGTAGGTCATGTTGTTTCAGAAAAATTCAGTAGTATATTCGTAAGTTATATGATAAGGACATCTAATTTTTCTTAAACAAATTGGTTGTGTATCTACAATAGTTGGCCCTTTAATTTGCCGAGAACTCATATTTTCGAAGATATATATATATATATATATATATACATATATATATATATACATATATATATATATATATATATATATATATATATATATATATATATATATATATATATATATATATATATATATACAGGGCCGGATTTAGGCATGGGCCACATGTGCCCGGGCCCAGGGCGGCAAATTTTGAAGGCCAGTTAAATTTTGCTAAAAAATCAAGAGCGTTTTATGCGGAATTGCTTTCACTCAGATTTATACACTAATCACTCAACGGATATTGAAGCTCCTTCTTTGTTGTTGTTGAATGTCATCATTTGAAAGGTCTGTGCAAAGAAAAGACATCCAGTACAGAAGAAATATTGCTGTCACAATTAAACAGATATATTTTGTCAAAAGATCTCCAGGACTTATATCTAAATGTAAGGGTAGCTCTTACGATGTTTTTGTGTATACCAGTCAGCAATTGTGCAGCAGAACGTTCATTTTCTACTCTTTCACGAGTAAAGGATTATTTAAGATCAACTTTTGGCCAGAAAATGTTAGTTAACTCAGCTGTTTCAGCCATAATAAAAGACTTGAGAAAAATACTTGACGTGTAAGCATGACTTTAATGATATCATTGATATAGTCGCTAATATTAAAGCTAGGCTTAAAAATTCTGAAAACTTTTGAAAGTTTCACTATGAATTGAATGTTCAAATTCTCAATAAACAGTTTTATCATTGAATCGTTTTCGATTTCTTAATTTTCCATGTTACAATCCGCTTTAAAAAAAAAACAAAATTGATTTTTTTTAGTTTATGTTTATAATCTAAGTGGTTTCAAAATGAGTGAAAAAAATATTCATTTCTGAATGGATGGTAAACAATAATGAGACAAAAACAATATGAAGGACGACTGGGTTTCTTTAAAATCTCGTGGGCAACAAGTGACGAAACATTTAACTTTTCCTTTAATCCATATTTTTCCGTTAATTATGATAACAATAATTGTACTATGTTTAGTTTAAAAGTTGAAAGGATATCTTGAGGAGTAAGAAGAAATCATAGATTCTCTGCAAATATTCCACATAACAAAGTACTAATTAGTATTATTCCTAGATCATAGTTAGTGAGGTTATATAAAGCTAAGACTTTATTAAGATGATAATTTATTTTTAAGATATTGATGTTCACATAGTATTATTTTAGGTCTGGCAAATTGTCGCGTTTGGGAGGCGGGGGCGGCGAAATGCTTCAGGCCCATGGGCGGCAAATTCGTAAATCCGGCTCTGTATATATATATATATATATATATATATATATATATATATATATACATAAATATATTACAATTTTTTCAACTGAATTCATATCTTTATAATTTTCGCTTGGCATTTCAGAATGTTTTCTCATGGAGAAGGTATTTTGTATTAATTAATTATATAACAAAGCAATATAGTTTGTAAAAATTGATAGAAGGCATGACCTGCTGATTGGTGAATTCGCTATTTTGCATTGGAAAATATGGTGCCGTAGCAGCCTTGACAGCTAGTTTATATATATATATATATATATATATATATATATATATATATATATATATATATATATATTATTAAATAAGGTTAATGGGTTTTTTTTGGATCAATATAATAAAGTATTAAGTGAAACTACATTTATTCTTGGTCGACGTTTCGGTTCATATCTGAACCTTCTTCAGGACTCTAAAATTATTAAGACAAGCTATTCTACAACATTTTTTTACAATTACAATTAAACAAACTTACCGAATAGTTGAGTTTGAAAAAATCTCTTTTGTTTTATTTCTTGGCATAAATTGAGCATGAAACAAAAAGGTAACTGCTATTATATAACAAGGATTGAATCTTGAATGACAAACTTCACTTAAGAGGGTACTTCAATTCTTTCAATTCTTACTGTACAAAGGTAATATAATTCCAGATTACAATGTTATGACAGCAGAATAAAACTGAGGTTAGAACACAGAATTAATCTGAAATCACAGAGACATCACGGATAATTCTCTATATATATAATATATATATATATATATATATATATATATATATATATATATATATATATATATATATATATATATATATATATATATATATATATATATATATATATATATATATATATATATATATATATATATATATATATATGAAAAACTTGGTTCTCGGGATGAACCGCGTAAAAGATTTGAAAAATCTCTGCCATTCCTCGATGTCATGGTCAAAAAACTTCCATCCCAAGGCTTCTCCTATTCAGTTTATCGTAAACCCACCCATACAAACCGTTATCTGAACGCCCAGTCTCACCACCATCCCTCTCAACTTAACTCTGTAGTTAATACTCTAATCTACCGCTCCATTCGACTATCTGACGACGAACACCGTGAATCAGAACTCAAGACTCTAAAACATATATTATTACAGAACGGTTACAACACATATAAAATCAACAAGAACATACGCAAACACACAAACATCACCCCACCTCTACCACGTTCCAATCCCACTGACCAAGAATCTACACCTAAATTATTCCTTCCTTACATCAAAGGAGTAACAGATAAGATCGCAAGATCTCTCAAAAACACAAACATCCAAACAATATTCACCACCCAACAAAAACTCTCCCATCTAATCAGATCCGTCAAGGATAAAATTCCTAACGAAAATCACGGTGTTTATGAGATTCCCTGTTCCAATTGTCCTCGTTCTTATATAGGACAAACGAACCGACGAATTCAGGTCCGTGCCAAGGAACATTCACTTTCAGTAAGACATTCAGATATCACCAACGCCCTTTCCCAACATCACACCCAAACAGGCCACATTATCGATTTCCCCAATACAAGAACTATTGCTCCCGTCCGATCATTCAAATCCCGAATATTTCGTGAAGCTGTAGAAATAGAAAAACGTCCAAATTGTTTGAACACCAGAGATGACAGTCACAGACTCCCATCAGCATGGAAGCCGCTTCTCAGTGGTCGCCGTGTCACACCCAATCGGAGTGCATCCCGCACTGATACCGTGCGTGAATACCCCATTGACGTCAATACTACGTCAATAACTACGTCAATAACTACGTCAATACTAAGTCTTCCAGATCCAATCGTATAGGTAAAACGTGCATTAGAGATATGATCGTTTTATTTAAGTGTTAAAAGATCTCAAAGTGAAAAGTAAAACTATAATTGTTCGTTTCTGTCAAGTTTATATTTTGTGAATGTGGTTTATGATATGTTTATGCGATGACATGACATATTATGTAAATTTGATAAAGGTTAAAATAGTAACCGAAACGTTATTAGAACAATTTCAACATCATTTCTGTTTTAAACTGAACCAGAAAACCCAATAAAAGAATTATTTACAATATAAATAAGATGGTTCATGAGTCAGATACATATTCAAATATATATATATATATATATATATATATATATATATATATATATATATATATATATATATATATATATATATATATATATATATATATATATATATATATATATATATATTTATGAAGAACAGCTTGGACCATTACTCTCTACTTCATTGGCCTATATTTATTTTCGAGCTAACTAATCGTTCTTCATCAATGTTTGAACCAGTTGACATTCTGAATATATTAGTTGATTGACTCCTGTCGAAATAAGTTCATTAATTATTGATTTTATGTCGGGTGATTAAGACGTCCATTAATTGAAACTGATGTGGAGCCATCTCTAGATATCTATTTCAATCCTTTTTTTTCGGTTGAATTCATCAAATGAAATTAATCCTAATTGAAGCATTGAGATGCAAGTATTAATATTAGTGATATTTGACATTACAATAGGTCGAAGTTAGAAGTAGTAATTTGCCAGGGTTTCGTTAATAAAGCACAAGAAAAAGAAATGAAAGCATTCCTACTATATGGACCAGAGTTTGCCAGGTCTGTTATCTTAAAAACGATGCTTGAATAATTTGTTAATCATTAAATTCATTGTTTCATTCTCGAAAATAGAATTGTACAAACATTACGGCGAATGTAAATGTATAATACAACAAGAGTATTAATACCGAAAATATTTGAAAACCGAAAGTTAGTTGTCCTGGGATGGTTTCATACTTCACATTTGTTATTTTTTTGCCAAAAGTTGTAGATTGGCTATCAGATGAGAATAATCGATGAAATGGTTAGTTGATCTTTCTACCAAAATTGTGCAATGGTAAAATAATTTTTCACACACACACACACACACACACACACACACACACACACACACACACACACACACACACACACACACACACACACACACACACACACACACACACACACACACACACACACACACACACACACACACACACACACACACACACACACACACACACACACACACACACACACACACACACACACACACACACACACACACACATATATATATATATATATATATACACCCCATACTTCTGAGATGAAAATATATAATAAACAGCAATTAACATTTTGAATGTTTCACATTTCATATTTAATATTTTCGATACTAGGGACTTCGTAAATAAATTTCCTAACGAAATATGTTTTCAACGCCAACGAGTTCACTAGCAAACTCCGATAATTGATATATTCACAGGAAGCAATTCTGCACGGCATGTTTCATTAATAATTTGATGCGGCTTCAGGCAAAAAAATAAAAGTTGCCTGATATGAGCAAAATCGAGTTTCAGTAGGTTAGTTTAACGATGATATATACGTCAATTTGTTTGAAGCGGTGTATGAAAATAACTGGAAAATTCCATTTAATTTAACTATGAATGTAATATCAAATTAGACTATGAGCAGGGGGAGCTCATTTTACGGATACATATTCCAAATTAATAAATACAATATTCTGTAGCAATGAGTAATAGTCATAATAATAATAATAATAATGGTTTATTGATCCTGTAAGACATATTATTACATGTATAGGACAAGTCATAAAGATATACACACAAAGATTACGTCATTCAAAAATATATTCACTGAAATATAGCTGTAGTAATCTTTTACATTATAGAAAAATTCCTTTAATAAAAAGTTTTTCACAGTCTTCTTGAATTTGTTTTTCTGAAGATTTTGAATACATCGTGGTAAATGATTAAAGATCTTAATACTCTGATAAAGTGGAGACATTTTAAACTTAGTAGTTTTATGAATGGGAAAATACAACTCATTCTTATTTCTGGTATCATGTAAATGAAAACTAGAAATTTTTACAATACTATCCTCATTTTCTTTCACACATATTAGACATTTAAATATAAATAAAGCGGCCAAAGTGAGAATACTATTGTCTATGAAAAGGGGTCTGCAAGTGGACCGTGGATGGCAATCGAACATTAAACGAACTATTCGTTTTTGAATGACGAATACTCTATTAACCTCTGAAGAATTACCCCATAGCAAAACATTGTAAGATAGGGGACAATATACCAAAGAATAGTAGACGTTAATAAGAGAATTTAGCGGAAGAAAACTTTTGACTCTACTTAACGCGTAATAGGAGCTGTTGAGTTTTCTACATAGGGTATCAATATGATAATGCCATTTTAGACATCTATCAATGTGTATACCCAGAAACTTAACATGGTCATTAGATGAGATAACCGTATCCAAATGCTGAACAATAAATGTTTCACTCCCAGAGCCAGATACACTAAAACGATTCCGTTTTATTGACATTCATCTTAATTCTATTATTGTGACACCACTCGATGAAACTTTGCATAATGAGCTCACACAGAGATCGTAATTCATCTAAAGCCTCACCTGAAACCGCTATAGAGGAATCATCGGCGAACAGTATTATCGTGATAGTCCGGTGTAGTGTCTTATTGGAGTTGAGTAATTTGATGAAAATTTTCCTCAAGTTTGGTGGGATGTCATTTATAAATAGGAGGAACAATAGTGGTCCAAGGACAGAGCCCTGAGGCACTCCTAATTTCAAGTTTCGCTCACCTGAACAACGATCATCAACTCGAACGGATGCGACTCTATTTTCGAGATAACTCCGAATCCAATCGTGAAAGATACCCCTGAATCCCAAGTTATAAAACTTGTATGAAATGAATTGATAAGATTTATTTTTGATTTTCAATAATAATGATTGAAAACTTCATTATGATTAAGAGAAACATTTTCCATTCATTTGTTTATTCATTTTATATCAGAAAAATAAAATGTCCAAGTGCGAGTCGGACTCGCGTATGAAGGGTTCCGTACCATTGACTATGCCCCCCTCGAATATTTGTTTAATTTTAATTTTATTATTCATTATTAAAGAAGAAATACAACTGAGTATTTTGTGAATATTTCAAGTGCCTACCTGTTGCCACTATTGATATCGAGCAAAAAAAGGAAAAAAATCGCGATTATTGTATGGAAGTCCCTTAAATATTTATTTCATTTTTTTTCAGTATTTGTTTTTATATCGGCAACATAAATACATAATTTCTGAAAATTTCAACTGTTTAGATATCGCGGTTCTTGAGATACATCCTGGTGACAGACAGACGGACACACAGCGAAGTCTTAGTAATAGGATCCCAATTTTACCCTTTAGATATGAAACCCTAACAAGCAGACAATACGAATATTATAGAAAACCATTCTAGGTTAATAGTGAACAAAGTTTAAATTAAATGTGCATATAAAATGACATTAAATAACAGTGCTTATTTCAGGTTGTACAGAGATTAGTACACAAAAGTAGAAAAAAAAATGAAAAAATTAATAAAAAATAGAATTCACAGAAACGAAATCTAAATTAGATTTTTCAGGTATTCGAGTGTTAATTGATGAAATAAGTTAATTTGTTTTCGAAATATTCTAAGTGTTTTGGGATCTCCTTCTTCTTCTTCTTCTTTAGCCTGTTCTCTTCCACTCCTGGACATAGGCCTCCTCCATGTTTTTCCACCATTGCCTGTCCTGTGCACTCAAGATCCAGTTCTTGCCGGCTTTCCTCTGGACATCGTCTCTCCACCTTGTTTGGGGAAGCCCGACACTACGCCTACCTTCTCTGGGCCGCCACTGCATTATGGTCTTTGTCCACTTGGTGTCATCCCTGGCGACGTGCCCTGCCCAGCGCCACTTGACGGCGATTCGCTCTATGACATCAACGACTCTTGTTCTCTCCCTGATGATCTCGTTTCTGACTCGGTCCCTCAAGCTTAGCCCCAGCATCGCACGTTCCATAGCCCTTTGACAAACCCTGAGTCAGTTCGCAGTGTTTTGAGTTAGGGCTATAGTCTCAAGGCCGTAGGTCATGACGGGTAAGATGCAGGCGTCGAATACTTTCCGCTTCAGGTTTATGGGCATGTCCGGTTTTCTGAAGATGTGACCGAGTTTTCCAAACGCAGCCCACGTCAGGCCAATTCGTCTGTTGATTTCTGCGGTCTGGTTGTTCTTGTGAAGATTGATGTTGTGGCCAAGGCACACATACTCTCCAACAACTTGAAGCGTGTGTCCATCGAGTGTCACCTGGATGTTATCTGGGCTCATGACCTTGGTCTTTAGGAGGTTCATCTTCAGGACTACGGACTCCGAGGCTTACTTAAGCTCTCTCAGCATGAGTTCAAGCTCGTCAGCATCGCTGCTCACCAGGATGATGTCGTCCGCGAAGCGCAGGTGGCCCAGAAACTTCCCATCGATATTGATGCCTTTCCACTCCCAATGCAGCTTTTTAAACAATCAGGGATCACCTAGTTACTGAGAATCATTAAACATTTTTAAACTCAATCATCATGCAAAAGATATCTTGCTGAACGATCAAATTGACTTGATATATTCTCCTATATTTAGTGTATTCAAACAATAATGATTTTTCTAAAAACATTTTGTTGTACAAATTGCGGAATTCCACTCGATTAGGCCTTCTTGAAATATGTTCCTCTTCTCTATTTAGGTACCTGCAATAATTCTTTCCCACCCGTAAGCGCAAATCTATAATTATATATTCAGTTCTTAACTCAATCTGCCCGACGATGGTCTAGTGACCCAAATTGCAATCGCAGTGTTATATTTTTCAAGGTATTTTTGTGATAATAAACGTAGTAAATTCAAGTTTTGTTTTTGTTCAATATTGTTTTCTGAAATTAAGATGGTTTTTATTTATAATTACTAAGAATCCAGTGATGTAGTCAAATTTTAAAACAAAAATTGACTAGTATACTTCTGCTATTTTTGACAAAAAAACAAAACATAGAGTGCCTTGGAAATGAAATTTCCAAGACATTGATGGAAAAATGCGTATTCTACAGGTTCCATTTGAAATGAGTCACACTGTATATATATATATATATATATATATATATCTACTATATATATACAGGGCTATTCAAATTCGAGTATATGCATGGGGATTTCGATAACGGTAAGAGATAGAGGTATGGTTAAATGGGGGCAAAGTAGCATATTTCAGAGGTCAGTTATATGGATAAAAAAAATCTGATCTAGCTCCTTTAGTTCTGGAGTTATATAGGAAAAATTTGAAAATTTCGAAATCCTTTTTTTGCCTATATCTTTTTATTTAATGAATTATTTTCAAAACAATTGTCACTTTGCCATTGCCACTTTTTATAAGCTATCTAAATATCTGAATAAAAATTATATACAGGGTGTCGTATAAATTGGGCCACCCTCAACTTTCAATTTTCAAATACGGACCTGTATTTTTCATTGCTTTTTTTTGAATGCCAAGAGTCATGTTTTATATTGACGTAGTATTTTCATCTGAATTACAGAGTGTTCTGGAAATATTGAACTATTATCAGTAAAATTTCAAAATTTTTTAAAAATTTCAGCTCTAATTAAATAAATATCATAGAATAAGGTATAAAATGCCTAGGATTTGGAAGATAATCAACATTACTCGACGAAAAATGTCTTCTTCAAGAATTCATCCTCATTTCAGTTCACGTAACCCATGATCAATGTACGAAAATGCGAAATTCTTCCTAGTACGTTTATGTGCATATAATCATTGCCCAAACAAAAAAATGTTCGACTGGCAATCTTCGTATTACAGACACCAATTCGGAAATATTTCATTGTTACTCACTTTCCGAACTATCTACATTTTTCAGCTAATTCATGGGCATTCTGTTGCTATATACAACAATTTATTATGATTAAACTATTTGAATTATCATAGTATGCTTTGGAAAATAAATATTTATTTCACCTCACTTGTCATTATTTTGACAGTTTCTTGGAAATTATCGTTGGTATCTAATGAAAAATCTGTTAGTACTGAAACTGGGTTTCCCCATAGAGCAGAAAAGAGATATGATTAACGTTTTCTACAGAAATAGTAGGAGCATTCATCTTTCCGCTTGACTTTTTTTATGGGGTACACTAAAAAATAGAATATATCAAAAGGAAATTGAAAATATAGAAGATTTAAGAATTGAAATCATGAACGTTTTCGCATTACTACGCCGAAGAGATATTTTCAGAGCGAATAATAACTTGAAAAAACGACTCTGTGAATATCTGGAACGAGAAGATCGTCAATTCAAACATTCATTTCGATTATGATTACTTATAATGACTTATTTCAATTCTAGATAATAACTAAACATGTTCTTATGCGATAAGTTATTCAATATGAAAACCTATATGATCAAATACAATGTTATGCTTGTGACAGATTATGTTTGTGAGTTCTCAGCAGAATACGTACAACAGATCTTCCTCATACCTACTGAGGTGAATCGACATGGGGATCAATAATTATTCTACCAATGCTACATTATGGTAAAGAAATAAAATGTCTTTCAGGAATGTTGATTTTATTCTATTGTTATTCCGAACAAGTAGTGAGACTAGATAATCTGGAAATTCTGAAATTCATTTTTCTTAAGGAATCAATTTGTCTGATTCACCTCTCATTCTCTGATATTATTCAATTAGAGTTGTTATGGAATTAAAAAATGATGAGATATCACTAGTATTAGTTCAATATTCCCAAAACACTTTATGATTTATATAAAAATAAAACGCCAATATGAAACAAATATAGATAGTTCGAAAAGTGAGTAACAATGAAATATTTCCAAATTGGTGTCTGGAGTATGAAGATTGCCATTGGAAGATTATTTTATTTGGGCATTGGATTATATGCACATACATGTACGTACTGGGAAGAATTTCACATTTTCGTACATTGATCATGGGTTGCGTGAACTGAAATGTGCATGAATTCTTGAAGAAGACATTTTTCGTCGAATAATGTTGATTATCTTCCAAATCCTAGGCATTTTATACCTCATTCTATGATATTTATTTAATTGGAGCTGGAATTTTAAAAAAATGTTGAAATTTTACTGGTAATAGTTCAATATTTCCAGAACACTCTGTAATTCAGATGAAAATACTACGTCAATATGAAACAAGACTCTTGGCATTCAAAAAAATGCAATAAAAAATACAGGTCCGTATTTGAAAATTGAAAGTTGAGGGTGGCCCAATTTATACGACACCCTGTATATAATTTCTATTCAGATATTTAGATATCTCAGAAAAAGTGGCAATGGCAAAGTGACAATTGTTTTGAAAATAATTCATTAAATAAAAAGATATAGGCAAAAAAAGGATTTCGAAATTTTCGAATTTTCCTATATAACTCCAGAACTAAAGGAGCCAGATCAGATTTTTTTTATCCATATAACTGACCTCTGAAATATGCTACTTTGTCCCCATTTAACCATCCCTCTATCTCTTACCGTTATCGAAATCCCCATACATATACTCGAATTTGAATAGCCCTGTATATATAAATATATTTCCAGCTGAAAATGTTCGTGCGAGGTGATATACCTTATAGATAATCACAATTATGAATCAACAATAGCACATAGGAAGGCTGAATCTCAACTAATAATTACTAAATTATGGCTGCCACGTACATAGCTCCAGAATATCACGGCATGGCCAATAACTCAAACCATAACAGCTTTTAATTGGTAATTACGCTGTGAACGAATGTACATAACGGCTTCAATTTTCTATTCTCTAAATTGATATACTATTAACTACTTCGAGGTTTTGTAGAAAACGTTGCATTGCAGAACATTTACGTGTGGTTATATCTCATAATAAAACACAGGTATTAACCATTTTGATAATATATTTTTAATTTAGTGCATGTCGCACGTTTTGAAATACCTTCTACTTCTTCTTCATATTATAAGTGAATAATTGATAATATTTTCTTCATACAAATATATCAACGTACACTTGTAATTTGAAGTAACTACACATTTAAGTAAGAGAATTAAGAAACTCAAGCCGAACTGCTAACTAGTGATATATTGGCTTACTTGAATGAATTTAACGAAGGACTGTTTTTGAGCTTGTGAGTAATTCAATTACACTTTTCTATTCTTTATATTCTATAGTTGGAAATTTGTGTTAAATTATTATTATTAATCAATCATTTCTGATTAACAAGTTCCTCAATGTTTTATCAATGAAAATTTTCTTACAACTACCGTATTCAATTTTATATAGGTAAGTACTCCTGACATTTTTTGATGTTTTTTGTTTTATAATTTTTTAATATTTATTCACTATTCCCCCGATAAAACTTTTCACAAGAAGATTTCGTTTATTATGAAGTATTGTAAATTCCAAAAGCACGTCCATTTTAAATTTGAGGGAATATGGGTTCAAATTTTTATTTGTTTTGTAGTTGTCTTCTCTCGTAGATCTAAGATTAATAGTATATTACATAATAAGTGTGGTAACTAGGTTTTTAGCACACGCTAAGTGAAGTTTGAAAAACGAGCCGCAGGCGAGTCTTTTCATTCACTTAAGTGTGCTAAAAACCTTTACCACGCGAGTTATGTATACTATTTTATCTACAACCGTTCGTTTTGATTAAATACAAATTAATCATAGTCTAAAATTTCCCAACTTGGTCACCAGCAATGTTTTAACTTTTTTTATTGTTATGAAAATTAGGATGTCATAGCGACAAAAAAAAGCAACGCCACTTTGAAGTTGTCACTCAAAATGTCAGTCGAAAATATGGAGATTTCACGGCTAGTTGAAGCTGCTACGGCGAACTTGCTACCACAGAAATCCGGAATTCGCTACGAAAAGGCCTATGATATGTTAATCGAATGGTGCTCCCATAAAAATCATTTCAATAAAAATTCAACAAAAATTTGTTTAATAATTTTTTACCGCACTAGTGCGTTAAAATGATTTTTACCGCACTAGTGCGTTAAACTGATTTTTACCGCACTAGTGCGCTAAAGTAATAGTTACCGCACTAATATGGGTGTGTAAAAACATAATTTACGCACGGTTGTAGATAAAATTCTTAAAATCAAATCACACCATATGTAAGAAAGGTCTTTTGACACTGAGTGAGAAAAATGAAAATGGATGGGTTGATTTTTGTATTTTGGGACATTGCATAAATAAAAACCATTTCATAGATTAAGATAATCCAGAGATATTTCATTTACTAAACAAGGGAAAGAGGACGGACCTATTAGAAGCTTTAGATATTACGTGTGCCAGCTCCAAGAACATACTCATCACTTATGACCAAATAGACCTTATATACCAATTCATTAAAGGAGTTACATGAATAGATAGATTGTTATATTTTCAAATCAGTTAGAAAACTCTTGATATTTGGTTAAAAGCCCGAAACATATATGTCGATATAAATATAGCAATTTCAGAGAAATCAAGTATTTTACTTCAAATAGTTGATGGAATCCGTCGTTTCTACGTGATAATTTAACATGATGAACAAAAACAAAACTTGAATTTACTACATTCATTATCACAAAAATATACTTTGAAAAATATAACGCTGCCATTACTTCCAAGTTGATAACAACATTTTTGAACAATCTAGTGGGCTGGCTATGGTTTCCCCCTTAAGTTCGCTTATTGCAGACATTTTCATGTCACATATAGAGAACATTCTATTCAATTCTACAAAAGCATCACATATAAGTTTTTGGCATAGATACGTTGATGATGTAATTGCTTGTTTTAAAGGCACCGCGAGATAATTAGATCAGTTTTTGAATTATGTTAATAGCATTCACCCAAATATAACATTCAAAATTGAAAAAGAATTGGATCGACAGATAAATTTCTTTGATTTAACTATCTTTCATAATAATAAGACTTTTAGTTTCGATATATACTGAAAACCAACTTTCACGGATATATAAATTCCGTAGGATACAAATCATTTTCTTTACCATAAACATTCAGCTTTTAACTCAATGATCCACAGAGCATTTTCAATTCCATTATCCGTACTAAATTTAGCAAAAGAAATTTCTACTATAAAAATAATTGCTTCAAATAATGGTTTTCATACAAGTTTGATAGATAAAATGATAAACAAGAAACGAAGTCAACTAGCGTATAACAGCATATATCCTCAATCGAAAGTAGAAAAATCGGAAAAATTCACATCACATATTTTGGTCCTCTTGAAGAAAAAGCTGCTAATGTCATACCTAAATGTAATATTAAAATTGCTTTCAAACCTAAGACAAAACTCTCTGGATTTTCATTCAGTGCCAAAGATATTACTCCAAAATTTGAATGTTCAGGAGTTTATGACTTGATTTGTCCTGTATGTAAAGGAGTGTATATAGGTCAGACTGGTCGATCGTTCAAGACAAGATTCAAAGAACACCAATAATCTTTTTTGAAAAATAAAACGGATTCAACGTTTCCAAATCATTGCCGTGAAAACCACCACCCGTTTCTACAAATAGATAACTTTCAATTTATGCACAAATTACCGAAAGGAATTAAACTAACTCACTTAGAATCATTGGAAATTTTTAAACTTAATTATAATGTAAGAGATATCTTGCTGAACGACCAGATTGACTCGATATATTCTTCTATATTTAGTATATTCAAACAAAAATGATTTTTCTGAGAATATTTTATTGTGCCAATTTGTGAAATATGTTCCTCTTGTCTATTTAGGTACCTGCAATAATTCTTTTCCACCCGTAAGCGCAAATCCATAATTATGTATTCAGTTCTCAACTCAATCTGCCCGATGATGGTCTAGTGACCGAAATTGCAATCGTAGTGTCATATTTTTCAAAGTATATTCTTGTGATAATAAAGGTAGTAAATTCAAGTTTTGTTTTTGTTCATTATTTTACTTCAGTTGATTTATAATTCTCAACATCACACCTGTGAAATATATGGGTGGATTTGGACTATGAATCGTGAGATTGAACAAATCCGACTTACGAAGAATATAAATTATTCACCAACGCAATATGTTCGTCATGTAAATTCTCAATGATTACAGGAAAGTAGATATCGTAAGGTTTCTAGACAATCTAGTCGACGGAAACCGGAATCAAAGAAACAATTTCGAACGATAGAAGTTGACATCTCCGGGGTCTGGAATTGAAGCGTCGCTGTGTGATTTCTCGCCTATTATACGAATTTTCGTAGAAAGGAAATTTTCGACTCGTCTTTGGAAACTCATCTCATCATTTCTCATGAATAGAAATGTAATGCTGATATTCAAGCATATTCAAACTATCGTTAGATTCAAGATACTGTGAAAGTTACATTGCATATAACACAGAAAATTCTTTAATGAATGATATAGTGAAGTTTTCTTTAATGTGGAAATTTATTTTATTTATTGAAAGAGAGCGTATCCCAAAAGCACTTACATTATCTATATATTAATAAAGAATGATACATGAAGAGTAAAAGTCTATATAGAGAAGGATGAATGAATTTTATAAGTTACAAATACAATAAATGATATTTCTGTAAAAATGAATATCGCTGCTGACGTACTAGCACAAAATTTGCTTCTAAACGTGTAATTGATTCTGAATTTTGAAACTGCGTTTTTACCTAATAATGGTAGCCTATATAAGGAGTGCCTTAAGAATCATGGCCCCTGGGTGTCGTTTCGATGATCCGCTAAATGGTTCCTAAGAATTAATTGTCGTAAAGTTGGCGTTTTGACAACACTGTGGAAAAATTCGTATGTTCGAAATTTTCATAAAAAAACTACCGTGGAAGGTAATTTTCTCGGCCGTGGAGGGTACCTTTCGTAATAGCTGAGGCCTGATTTCTTAGAAATGCAGGTCTTAAACTGCGATTGCAATTTCGGTCACTAGACCATCATCGGGCAGATTGAGTTGAGAACTGAATACATAATTATAGATTTGCGCTTATGGGTGGTAAAGAATTATTGCAGGTACCTAAATAGATAAGAGGAACATATTTCAAGAAGGCCTAATCGAGGTGGATTTCCCAAATAGGTACAATAAAGTGTTCTTCATTATTGTTCGAATACACTAAATATAAGAGAATAATATATCAAGTCAATCTGGTCGTTCAGCAAGATATCTTTTACATTATGGTTGAGTTTAAAAATTTCCAATGATTCTTCTAAGTAAGTAAGTTTTTTTTCTTTCGGTAATTTGTGCATAATTTGGAAGTTATCTATTTGTGGAAATGGGTGGTGGTTTTCACGGCAATGATTTGAAAACGTTGAAACTGTTTTATTTTTCAAAAACTATTGTTAGTGTTCTTTAAATCTTGTCTTGAACGATCGACCAGTCTGATCTATAAACACTTCTTTACATACAGGACAAATCAACTTATAAATTCCTGAACTTTGAAGTGATATCTTTGGCATTGCCAAAGATAACTTTTAAATTATGCACAAATTACCGAAAGGAACCAAACTAACATACTAAAAATCATTGGAAATTTTTAAACTCAATCATAATGTAGAAGATATATTGCTGAACGATTGACTTGATATATTCTCCTATATCCACTAGCCCTTCTTCAAATATGCTCCTCTTGTTTATTTAGGTACCTGCAATAATTCTTTCCGACCTGTGAGTGTAAATCTTTAATTATGTATTCAGTTCTTAACTCAATCTGCCCGATGATGGTGTAGTGACCGAAATTGCAATCGCAGTTTTATATTTTCAAAGTATTTTTGTGATAATAAACGTACCAAGTTTTGTTTTTGTTCATCATATAAATATATATATATATATATATATATATATATATATATATATATATATATATATATATATATATATATATATATATATAGGGTGACCAGACGGCTGAAGTGGAAAAAACGGACACCTCTCCCGTTCCCCCCCCCACACCTACGCTTCCCCATGTATCCAAGTAGCGACACGATTCACAGTAGAAAAACGCACATGAAAATTATTAGATTAAGCCTCGCTAATTTTGAACACTAAGCTCAGCCTAGAGATTTTACGAAAAGCTCGCTGAATTCTTCGAGCTTTAATGAAAATCTATACGCTAGACCTAGTAATTTTCATCAAAATTTGTATGAAAATCACTGGAAGCTAGAAGTTTTACCAAGAGCTGGTGAAATTCACGAAGATTGTAAAATCTCCAGGTTGAGCCTAGTGTTTAAAATTGGCGAGGCTGAGCCTGGAGATTTTACTAGCAGCCAGTGAATTTCAGGGAAGAGCTCAACATTTTTGGAATTTATGTAATAATGTCACGTGGGATTTGGGAAATACGTTAAAAGTTAATGATGCAACCTATTTTTTCGTCAAAAACGCGAAAAATACGGACATTTTACAAAAAATACGGACTAACGGACACAGAGCTGAAAAAACGGACATATATAGTGATAAGTTTGCTCAATATATAAATATATCATATAAAATGAAGGAATTTCATCGGATGCATCACCCATACACGCTAGTATATCAGATTTATACTTGCAATGACTTCACCTACAGAAATCTGGTACACCCGGATGGTTAACGCCAACTGGGGAACGTGCCATTTATATCTCCAGGTAACGTTATAATTATTGAAAATCAATGAGGATTGCAAGCCTCGCGAAATAACTGAACGGACTGGCGGGAAATCTAGTTAACATTTTGACGCATCTAAAAGATCCAGCTGAATGGACGTATTAGTCGATTGTGCAAGATAATTACGAATCGGCGCTCAGGCAATACTTCCATCAGTTATTAACCCTGTCGGACGATTTATTTTTCGCTATACGATCGGTTCCCGTGAAATTCGATTTGCTCGGCCTCGCGCGCATCATATTTTGACGAATCGACATGACAAATAGTGGGTGCAAGTTGTGATTGGGCCAGGCCAACCGTGAAATTTTAATCAGAATCTCTGCACTTATATTTCATCGCAATCACTCAGAATTTTCTCGGTTCCGATTGGGGTACAGCAACAACACCGAGATCTAAGGACTCGAGGCTGACGAATGACGTCACAACAGGCAGGCAGACCCGAAGTCACATCGTTGTGCGTTGGATAACGCGAACCGCAAAAGCAATAGGTTTTTTGAAATTTTTGAAGGGATTTCGGTTTAACGAGGGTACCAGTCGTCAACTAAGCACTTCTTTGTACCCCATTCGATTTTATTATGGAAAAACGAAATTTCAAAGCAAATACCAAAACTTATGTGATCAAAGTATTCTGGACTGGAAGTAGGTCAGTGTCACGATTGGTTACTCTATAGTAAACTGAGAATGTTTAGTACACCTTATATTATTGTAAACATCACGTATGGGCAAGGACGCACATCAGCATTTTGTTGTATACATAATGCTATATGAATATATATAAGAACCAGAGGAAATCTGGAGAAGTAAGTAAGACGGAAAGATAGACTCGTCACGCTGCCCGAGAGGTTAGCGCTAAGTCTATATTCTTTAATACTGTACAAATAAAGACTAAAAGTATAGTATGAACCTGTGCATCATTTAACACCCAGGACCAGTCATTACATGGCGATCCTGCCAGTTTTATCATTGGAGTTAGAAAAAAGTGACAGTTAGTGAACAAAAATGGGAAGAAGAAGAAGAAATGATCATCGCCCATAGAGGCTGGATGCTTCGCAGTTCCGGAGATGACGACCCAGGCCATCACGACGATCGAAGGACTGAGTATACTGGCTGTGAACGAGTTCCGCAGGCAGAAACCGCGATGTTGCAGGAGATTAAGGTAGGATCTACCCTTGTGTAAATGACAGAGACATACGAGTTATGGACGTTTAAATATGTGTGTAAATATGGAGTGAGATTGACATTGTGTTTGTAAAAATGAAGAAGAAAAAAAAAGAGACAATATTTTTTTTCTAGAAGAGACATTGAATTGTTTTTTATTATTAGTTATTACATTAATGAATTTTTCTACATTAAGTTTGAGTTAGATTATGTATAGATATATAAATTATGACACTGACCACTAATTATTACCTGACCTAATTATTTATTTTCATTGTTATTAAGCCTATTATTAATTTCGTTATTAGATTTAATTTTATTAAACCCCTATTATTATTAGTGACCTAGTGAACAGACACTATGAATAATTTTTTTTTGGAAGAAAAAAAAAGAGACAGTTAAATTAGGTATGTTTTCTTATTAGTTAATTTCCGGGAAAAATTTTTTTTCTCTCCCCGTTAAAGTTAAGTATGATATAGGATGACCCCCTGCTTTTGTTATATAGCACTAGTTATTATTATCAATTGTAATGTGTTAGTGGGAAATTCTTCTGCTGTAGATAATTATTGCTATTATTTTTTGGAGCTATTCCTATTCAGGATTATGGAAATTTTATATATAGTGTGCAATTAGAGAAATAAGTAATCACTCGTTCTGTTGAATATGAATTGTGTGACATTGACATAAGTATTATTATAACATTGCTATTATGATAACATGAGTAATCTGATGACACTGACCGGCATTGACTCACTATCGAGTTACTATTGTTTGTACGAATAAGTGGTTTATTGAATGGATTTGGAATCTGGCGATCTACTGTGTAACAAATTGAAGGAAATAAGAACTTATTTGATAAAAATTGGACCAAAACGACGGCTTGAAAGTAGAGACATTGTTGAAACTAAATTAAACGAATCAAATAAAATTTATGAAGAGTGCAATAAATATTTTAGATCTTTCGATACTAGGAGAGTAGAGTCATCTGACCTTCAATTAGTTATAGATGAGAAAGCAAGAATCAACAATATTTTCCGAAGAATGTAATATATATGTCAAATATTTCGAAGCTAGAAAATTTTTTTTATGATTATGAATATTTTGCATTTATGTATTATTGTAGTTAAATCTTACTGAGACCTACTTCGGAAATTTTAAATTTTTTGATTAATTGAATAATTTAAATCTCGTAATCAAGTTTTATCTTAAATGAAATTGCCGATATTAGGCATCATAAGTGTTAATTATAAAAGTCAGAGAAATTGTTGAGGAATTGTAAACTGTTGCTCACCTGATGATACGCAAATAAGAAAATTAACTTATTATACTCGATGAAGCTTGAATATTTGAAGTTGTCAGAAGGGACAAAAATATGAAAATTTAAATATTGTTTTTAATAAAGTTTAAACTTTGAGCCCATTATCAAATATAGGTACTGCTAAGACTGATTATACTTTCCAAAATAGTATGGTATAGATAATGTACAATTATTTAATGGTTAAAAGGAGAGAGCAATAGAAGTATACTAATGAGAGTGCGTATATGACGCTCAGGGGATGAATTATGCCCCCTGCTAATGAATTATGGTGAAAAGGTAATAGTGAATTGTTACGAGATGGAATCGTTAACAAAAAGAGATGAAACATATAATTTTTTATGCTATATATAGATAGCGACCACTTCTTAGTTAAGATGGATATGGTAATGAGAAATGAAGAAATAAATATATAGATGAGTATATATAAATTTTTGTGGAGGAATAGTGTTGCGACGATCTACAGCTATCCATTAGCTATGTTAATTAGAATTTTGGAAGCTGCCAAGAATAAATCATACACATTATGTACTAATGTTGCAACACTCTACAGTAATCTAAATATTCGATCGGCATTGGCGCGAGACGAAATGTTGAGAATTTTAGAAGCTATCTGTAGAGAAGAATGGAATTAAAAGCTCTCAATTATTGGAAAGCCAAGGGAATATAATCAGTTTTAGGGACCGTAGTTATTATTATTGTGGATGTATATATTTTGTGGATGTATATATTTATATATTGATTTATGATTAGTACTGTGGTTATATATAGATGGGTTTATATTAATTGATAAATGAGACAAATGAAAGAGTCCACAAATTGAAGTAAAAGGTAAATTATATCGAGTACTATGGCTGAAATAAAATAATTATTAATATATCAAGAATATGGCGTATCATCACGAGAGTATAGGGACGTTAGACAGCGCGTATAGAACAAAATTATACGTAGAATAAATTACTTTAAAAATTGTATGTTAATTATACTTACAGTGCACATCCGACAATCGATATGGCAATTAAACCATTCATAGGAAATTAAAAAGAAAATTTTTAAATTATCATACATTTAAACGAGACAGAATTTTCTCGAGTAAACCTCAATAAAATTCTTTCAATTTGCCAAGGGCGTGGACTGGAAGTAGGTCAGTGTCACGATTGGTTACTCTATAGTAAACCGAGAATGTTTAGTACACCTTATATTATTGTAAACATCACGTATGGGCAAGGTCACACATCAGCATTTTGTTGTATACATAATGCTATATGAATATATATAAGAACCAGAGGAAATCTGGAGAAGTAAGTAAGACGGAAAGATAGACTCGTCACGCTGCCCGAGAGGTTAGCGCTAAGTCTATATTCTTTAATACTGTACAAATAAAGACTAAAAGTATAGTATGAACCTGTGCATCATTTAACACCCAGGACTAGTCATTACAGTTCAATTTGCGAATTTTGCATGACGCCAATCGGTCGTTTAATTTTCCACAGTAATTTTTATTGAGTGTATTTACTGTACAGGTAATCACAATTTTTGCAATCTCATGAATTGTATGAATATTACTTTTACTATCATTATGTAGATGGTCGTTTTCTGAGAGAAATTTCAAAATATATTGAGTAAGAAATGCCCGTTCATTATGAACTGTTAAAAAAGTTTCCTCGAAATCATCTAAAATTTTGATAAATATTATATATGCATATAAAACTATTCGTACGATAACGTCTAAAGGTGAATTATTTTGGAAACTGTCCTCAACATCTAACATATTCAACGCCAATGAATCTAATAAACTGGAAATATATTTTAAAACTTTTTCAATTTCATCGCTTTTCTCAGGAATAAGTTTTTCAGCGTTTTTGTCGATATTATGCAACAAATCTTTGATTTCACTTATATTATGGGAAGTAAAGGGAGTCTTCGAATCAGGTTTAAGGTCGTTTCGCAGTATTTGTATTTCGCATTCATATGAAAATATTTCGACTTTTAAATCGGAGCTTATTATTACAAAGTACGTCATTACAGGCCCGGGAGAATATTTCATTCTGAATAATGTGACTTTACTAGTATCATTTATTTTGAACCAGCCTTTAGGCAGTCGAAATGAGTTTAAAACATTAAGAAACTGTTCAAAATCATTATATGAAGATCTTTTTTCACAAGCTTCAAATTCGATCTTACTATTTCTAATTGCATTCGCAAAACTTTTATTTTCTAATTCGCGTAGTTTTTCATCACGACTAAGTCGAAATTTAATTGTTTTTGATAAATAAGAAGGACAAGTTGGTAGTTTGGTGGGTACAGCCACGGGTACAGCATCGTGTTTTAGTCTAGGAATTTTTAAACTAACAGTTACATACTCGCCGGTTTTGGAATCCGTTGCAGTAGAACAAGTGATTATATTTTCCTTGGCAAAATGTAATTCACAGACCCTAGAGAACTTCGATGGAGAAAAATTTTCCCGGTGAATAGCTGTCACCCATTTAGCAGACATCACTTCATCCGTTGGAAAACGGAAAACGTGTACTTTTGGTCCGTTTTTATAGTTACCGCGGCATCCCGGTACACAGCAACTATATGGCAATTCAAATATTTCGTTTCGGTGACACACCACTACATAAAAATAGCACACCAATAATTAATCCTGTTACAACAAATCACAAAAAAAACAAGGGAGAAACACTCACGTTGCTCTTTTGAGGAAGTAAACAAACACTGAAAAAGTAGGGTTAATCGGTGAAGCTGAATTCGCTTACACGATATATACACACCATTCGCTTATACCTCGCTGTGCTTACGTCACGCCACTCTGACGTCAGAGTCCTCAGTCCTTAAATTCTCGGTGTTGTTGGGTACAGTCGTTTGTTGAGTGTGAAATAAGTTCAATATGAATTGAAGAAAAATGAACATTCTTCTTGAGATTAGAACGATCATTTCTATCATGTGACCTAATATAGATAATTGATTTTATTAGTTCAATACAGACTTCATATTTTGATATAAACAACAATAATTAAATATATTTTTTATAAAGAATTCACTCAATGAAAACAATAAGAGAAAAGCGTGAGAAGTAGAGCTCCGTCACTAAGGTCATATTTTTCGCGCGAAATGAATCGCTTCGAGATTCGATTAAAAAATCTCCTCGAAGTGCAGCGCGTTTGAGTAAAAGAGTTCATACTCACAGAAAATAGCATTTCAACAGAACTCAATCTATGTATCGAATCCAACCATCTCACTCAATCTGCATTAGCTGTGAGTTGAGCAAATTTTCAAAAATCACGAAAAACCAAGAAATATTTATGTAAAAATGGCGGCGGTTGGGAAAATTTACCCAAATTTTGAAAGTTTAGTTCTATCTCGAAAACAATTCCGGATACCCAATATCCAAATTTATAATTGTACTTTGCAAACCTTGCATTAGATATTTTAGTTTTAGTTTGAAATTCGCACCTGAAGAAGCTGTAGTGTCAGCGAAACGCGTTGTGAAACTGTTGTTGTCAATTCTCATACATGTTGTTCAGATGTAAGTTAGAAAGTTTATGTTAATATTGTAAGGTAATTTTTGTATAATTTTAGCATCCTGAAGAAGAACCGCTTAAGGTTCGAAATATAGATGTAGAATGACTTTCGTTTATTGATTGCCCTTTTAACCTATTGCCGAGAATCCAAAGAAAGTACAATTGATGTTATTATTACACGGCAACACTCCTCTCATATATATATATATATATATATATATATATATATATATATATATATATATATATATATATATATATATATATATATATATATATATATATATATATATATATATATATATATATATATATATATATATATATATATATAATATATATCTTATATATAAAATTCTCGTGTCACAATGTTCGTTCCCATACTCCTCCGAAACGGCTTCACCGATTCTCATGAAATTTTGTGGGCATAATGAGTAGGTCCGAAAATCGGCCAACATCTATTTTTCATCTCCCTAAATGTTAAGGGTAGTCCACCCCTGAATTTTTTCATTTATTTTTTAGACAACATTTTTTGTTTTAATTTTTTTATGATACAGCATACAAAAATTCACGCTTCTATGATCAACCCTTATTTTTTATTTGCTAAACTCCTTCGAAATGACTCCACCGATTCTCATGAAATTTTGTGTGCATATCGGTTAGGTCTGAGAATCCGACAAAATCTATTTTTCATCCCCCTAAATGTTGAGGGTAGTCCA
>JARQZK010004334.1:1482500-1515000 GCA_030704885.1 Cynegetis impunctata
TTAAAAAGCTGACGCTTCGCCACGACATTCATGGCTTTATCAAAACTTTTGAAAAAATTGAAATTTCTTTGACATTTATTGATTTGAAAAAATTCGAATAGAAAAAGACTACTATGTTTCACTAAAATTTTTCGGCTGTGGCCGTTCTTTGTTATTTATTACGTGCTATTCAGTCCAATATTAACATTCAAATCTGTTATTATTAGATGGTAAGGGAAACCACAGAAACCTTTACCCACGTATTGTTCGAAATAAGTTCAAATTATTTTGATTTGGAAAAGTCAAAGAATAGGGTACTATTTATCTTTTTTTCAAAAATTTGTCATTGCGGCTGTGGCCGTCTTCAGTTATTAATTACGTGCTATTTAGTCCAATATCAACAGACAGGTCTGTTGATATTAGATGGGAAGGGAACCACAGAAACCTTCACCCACGTAATGTACAAAATAGGTTTAAAATATTTGATTGTTGTCTTTAAAAAAACATTACTTGTAATTTTGGAGATCACATGTTCTAAACTATATTTTCGTTTTAGAAAAATTGAAATTTCTTGATGTCTAGATTTTGTCTAAGAAGATGAGTTGTTAAGCCTGTTATTGATAACAATTATCAAGAGATTAGAAATAGTTCACAGGCAACAACAATTCGAATATATAATTATATATATATATATATATATTTATATATATATATATATATATATATATATATATATATATATATATATATATATATATTTGATTAGATAGACATATGTCTGAAAAACTTGGTTTTCGGCATGAAGCATGTTTAGGATTCATTAAATTTTGACATTGCGGCTCCTTCTGCCAAACTATCTTCAGGAATTAATAAAAGTGAGCATTATTTGGGGTACGTGATTTAATCTGCCTAATCCATGAATCGAATGGAATTAACGAAGGTTAGAGTTGGACGAAATCGTATTAATCTACTTACAAATAGGGGTAACATTTGGACTAGGCAGAATGGGAACATTGAGAAACAACACAGCTAACCCCTGAGGATTATTTCTCGCAATAATCATAACTGAAATTTCCCATGGACTGAAGAGAGTAATAGTCGAAATAAGAAGAATAAATCAACTCTAATTTACACCTACTAAATTGAACTGAACTACAGTGGAAACCCATTCAATCGTGAAAAACCTCGAATCAACGATCTGGTTCCATTTTCGTGATTCAGTACTATATAAATATATTTCTAGAACCTGAACAGAAAAGTTGTCAGGCGAAATTTAACAAATGATCATTCTTCATTTTATTTTTCTATTCAATATCGATTTTCAATTAGCGAGGAAAGCTTTTTTCGCGGTTGCTCGCGACAGTTAAATTTATTTCCAATCTAACTGAAGATTACAACGAACAATGTTCGGAAATGGGGCGAATGAAATTGGTAGACCTGAGAAGATTTTTGCCACTTGAACAGATGAAGAATTGGAATTTACGATACGTAAAAACTTCTTCGAAGGAATTTTATTGTATCAAACAAAAGAATGAATTGTTTATTGTTTTCAATTGACACAATACGTATTCAAATTTAGGATTTTTTTAACTAATTTCTAAATGTGATACCAAAATTGCTTTCAAACGTAAGACAAAACAACAAGATTTTTATTCAATGCTAAAGATATCACTTCAAAATTTGGTTCTGCAGTTCATGAGTCGATTTGTCCTATATGTAAAGGAGTGTATAAAGGTCTGACAGGTCGATTGTTCAAGATTCAAAGAGCACCAACAATCTTTTTTGAAAAATAAAACGGATTCAACGTTTTCAAATCAGTGCCGTGAAAACCACCACCCGTTTCCACAAATAGATAACTTTCAAATTATGCACAAATTACCGAAAGGAACCAAACTAACTTACTTAGAATCATTAGACATTTTTAAACTCAATCATAATGCAAAAGATATCTTGCTGAACGACCAGATTGACTCGATATATTCTCCTATATTTAGTGTATTCAAACAATAATGATATTTCTAAGAACATTTTATTGTACCAATTTGAGAAATCCACTTCGATTAGCCCTTCTGGAAATATGTTTTTCTTGTCCATTTGAGTACCTTTAATAATTCTTTCCCACCCGTAAACGTCAAATCTATAAATATGTATTCATCATTAAATGATCGACAATTTGAACTTGATTTATTATCACTAAAAGAGCATCACATATATATATATATATATATATATATAATAATAATAATAATAACAATAATAATTTATTTTCCTTTCTGACAAAATAACATTTGTATAGGAATTGTCGAATGAACAAGAAAATATCACATTTTCCTTCAAAAATCTTCTACAGAATATAAACATTTATCAACCAATATATTTTTCAACTTAGCCCTAAATACTTTTAGACTAGGGGACTCAATAATAGACTTTGGCATTTTGTTGAAAAATTGTGGCCCCAAAGAGTCAGGTGACTTACATCCTACGTTATACTTATTGTAAGGAACATACAAATCATTTTGCTGACGTGTATTAACCTTATGGTTATCTTTCACTAAATTAAAAATACTCTTATTAGTATAAACATAGATACATATTTCAAAAACAAATAAGCTTGGAAGAGTTAATATTCCAAGTTTTTGAAAAAGACGCTTACAGGAATATGAACTGGAAACACGAGATATACATCTAATTATTCTTTTCTGTGATAAAAGAGATGACCAACCCCAGAAAATGACACCATATCGTAATCTCGATTCTGCGTGAGCATAATAAAGAGATACTAGTTGTTTTTCATCTAAAACAGTGCGCAAGTTTTTGAACATATAAACAACACTATTCAATTTTCCCGAAACATATACGCAATGATTTTTAAAATTGAGACATTCATCTAAATAGACTCCCAAAAATTTCACATTCTTACTTTGCATATATATATATATATATATATATATATATATATATATATATATATATATATATATATATGCATTGCATGATTTCGTATAATTTCTTAACACAATTGTTTAACACAGTTTCAATATATAAACCAAACATTAAAAGCCACTCTAAAACCCTATTACTGCTGTAGAATACACAACAAATAACCATTTCCCATCAACTCATTTCATGTTTCTGTGAATATCGAAGACTAAAGTTGGCATCGTTGAAGGAGATTTCAATATTGAATTAACTTCAGTAATTATGCATACTTAACAACAATTTAACTATCAATATTTAGCCTCAATTTAAAAGGAAATTAGGAAGACACATTAGAATAAACCTTCCGGTAACTTGTTTGTTTCAGATACACCCTGTATACTACTCATTCATCTTGAACAGAAAAATATTCTGCGTCCTCTTGTTCTTCGTGTTTAATTCATACAATGACCACCTGATGAACTAAGGAACATTGCAAATATTGTAGCAAACCCTATAATTGAACAACTCGTGCGTTGTAATCGAAATTGATAGCATTATCGTGGTCAATACGAAGTTCATTAAAATTTGTAATTTACAATCTAGATACCCATTACTACATTAATGAGTTTGTAATAATTCGTCAGGAGTGAATCCCTTTGTCGAATAAACCCACTGTTTTATCTTTCCATGTATTATATCTTGATTGAAATAACTCACAAACCTTGTAGCTGATAGATAGGCCTCTGAAATTAATTTTAACTGGTAGTTATATACCCTTTGATATAAGCCACAATAGAAAGCCTGATTAATGTGTCGCTAGTGGGATAGAATTAAAAACTTTAATTTGACTGAAACTTTTGTTGTATAACTTCAAAATCCAGTTAATTTCATTAGGAAAATTGGGTTAGTTTAAAACTTCTTTATTTAATTATGCTACCTACTTTGTGTGTCCAAGAATATGATTATGTATGATTTAGAATTATTAAGGCCTATATTATTGTTCTGTTGTTTGGTGGAATATTTTTCACAAAACGACTATTTGTTGTATTCTGTTCACAAGAATTTTTTAATATTAAGTGTAGTTTTTTATGAATAAAAGAAACCATACAAATAGATTGACGAAGTGTTTAATTGCTATAAAATCGTACTTTATATATATATATATATATATATATATATATATATATATATATATATATATATATATATATATATATATGTATATATATGAGTTTTGAGTTTGACGAGGTGAGTCAAGTAGGGGTCAGGGATGCTATTCGCTCCCTAAAAAACAGTAAATCCGCAGACTTTTTCGGCCTTAGTGTTCCATTATTAAAAAAAAATGTCAATATTATCATATCTCCTTTAACAACTTTAATTAATCAATGCCTCATATCAGGTGTGTTTTCGGACTGCCTGAAGATTTCCAAGACCATTCCTCTATATAAAAAAGGCGACCCAAAGGATGTTGGCAATTACAGACCAATTTCTTTACTGCCAGTCTTTTCCAAGGTATTGGGAAAAGTCATGTGTCACCAAGTGGTTGAGTTTTTTGAGTTAAATAACCTATTCCCAAAGTCTCAGTTTGGCTTCAGAAGGGGACGGAGCACCACGAAAGCTATTATAGAGTTTGTTAGCCGCGCGAATGAGTGCTTTGAAGAGGGCATGCATTCGTTGTCAGTTATGCTTGATTTGTCGAAAGCTTTCGACTGTGTACCCCATGACATCTTATTGAATAAACTCAATATGTATGGCTTCACTGAATCAGCTTTTTCTCTCTTATCGTCCTATCTGTCGAATAGGTTTCAGGTAGTTCGCTGTGGAGGCCAGCAATCAAATGAAAATAGGGTAACAATAGGTGTTTCCCAGGGTTCAATTATTGGCCCTATACTTTTTCTCATATATATTAATGATTTGCCTGATTACGTGCCCCTGGCTGAGTCAGTGCTGTATGCTGATGATACTTGCTTATCTGTAAGGGGAAGGAGTGTGTGGCGCAAGTGTGGTTCACTGAAAATCGCTTGTGTTTGAATGTGGATAAAACTAAAGATGTTGTTTTCAGCCTAAGATCTAATCAAAGAGAAAGTACTTCCTTTTTGGGTGTATACGTGGACTCTGCGTTAACCTGGACTATACAAACCGAATTGTGTGCAAAACAAATTGTGTGCAAACATATTTGTAATTCGTAATTTATCTACATCTGTTTCAGCAGATGTATTAGGGATCGCCTATTTCACACTTTTTGAATCCCACTTGAGATATGGATTGTTGGCCTGGGGCCATTGCTCGGGGCGAGATAAGGTTTTTCGGATGCAACGTAGAGTCATTCGAATAATGGCAGGTATTGGTTATAGGGACTGCTGTAGGGATGCTTTCAGACGGCTTCAGATCCTGACATTGCCAGGGTTGTTTGTTTATGTCTGCCTGTGTTATGCACGAGATAATGCACACTTAGCAGTTACAAGTGAAAGCTGCCATGCGTATGATACAAGGCATAAGCAAAACTTTAGATTGAAATTTTATCGACTGAGTAAATCACTCCATGGACCCAACTACTGGTCCTGGAAATTTTTTAATCATCTTCCCCCGCAAGTGCGTTCAATGCCTGTGATCAGGTTTAGGGTATATGTGAAGAAATATATTATTGTAAATGTTTTTTATGATATGCATGACTTCTTTAAGTGTTCACATTTGTGATTCGTTGTCAATTTGTCAATTTTTTTAATCAAATAAATAAATACTTTTGATTTCGCGTATCTGGACTGACCTGTGTAAAACTGTGCTGCGTATACGATATGATGTATGTTTATTTAGTATATGTATGTAATTTTCAGTATCTACACCAATAAATATTATCTATCTATCTATCTATCTATCTATCTATCTATCTATCTATCTATCTATCTATCTATCTATCTATCTATCTATCTATCTATCTATCTATCTATCTATCTATCTATCTATCTATCTATCTATCTATCTATCTATCTATCTATCTATCTATCTATCTATCTATCTATCTATCTATCTATCTATCTATCTATCTATCTATCTATCTATCTATCTATCTATCTATCTATCTATCTATCTATCTATCTATCTATCTATCTATCTATCTATCTATCTATCTATCTATCTATCTATCTATCTATCTATCTATCTATCTATCTATCTATCTATCTATCTATCTATCTATCTATCTATCTATCTATCTATCTATCTATCTATCTATCTATCTATCTATCTATCTATCTATCTATCTATCTATCTATCTATCTATCTATCTATCTATCTATCTATCTATCTATCTATCTATCTATCTATCTATCTATCTATCTATCTATCTATCTATCTATCTATCTATCTATCTATCTATCTATCTATCTATCTATCTATTCTATCTATCTATCTTTCTATCTATCTATCTATCTATCTATCTATCTATCTATCTATCTATCTATCTATCTATCTATCTATCTATCTATCTATCTATCTATCTATCTATCTATCTATCTATCTATCTATCTATCTATCTATCTATCTATCTATCTATCTATCTATCTATCTATCTATCTATCTATCTATCTATCTATCTATCTATCTATCTATCTATCTATCTATCTATCTATCTATCTATCTATCTATCTATCTATCTATCTATCTATCTATCTATATATCTGAGATTGAATTCTCGCACATCACTTGGTGAAACATCATAAAGAATAAAGTATAAACTTAAAAATAAAATATACTTGGTTTATGTTCCACTTTATAAAAATATTTAGATACTGTTTTTAGCAGTAAAGAATAGTCGACATGTTTCGAGTTATGAACTCATTATCAAGACTAACTACAGGAGAGTATTACATCTTATTTTATAAAACAGACAAAGGCAAAGGTGATACCTGAAAATCAGTTTGTTCGTTTAAGAGGGGTAATTGACTATTATGGGCCGAACTTATTTCGATAATTTCGAGAAGGTTAAGGCGCTTTCCTTTGTTACCTGAATGTAACAATTGGGTTTTGTTGAAATCCAGGAAATGATTAAATTTTATACAATGTTCGGAGAAACCAGTGGTATTTTTATTATGTGAAATTGACTTTTCATGTTCTTCAACACGAATGTTTATATTCCTTCCTGTTTGTTCAATATAGAAAGCAGGACATTCGTCGCAAAATATTTTGTAAACACCACTGTTTTCTCTGATGTCAGATTATTCTTTATTATTGACCAAGAATGACTTCAAGTTTCTTTTATTTGTACATAGCAAACACAACTACAATACAAGAAACCATAATCATGTAGCACTACCGAACGTAAGAACAAATGTTGCTTTGAATAATCCTATTAGTCTGGCTTTACGAGAGTATAAGAGACTTCCTGATGAAATCAAGTTAGGTCCTAGTTATGTAATTTTTAAGAAAAACGCCAAAGAAGTATTCCATTAATATTAATCTATATTCATTAGGTATATTATTGTTTTGAGGGAAATGAAGAATTTAAATTATTCAATATGTTTCTGTTGCAAACTGTATTTTTGAATGAATCTCATTAGTGTATCCTAAATTTTATTTCTCATTGTAAATATTGCATACCTACTATCTCGTCATAGAGTACTGTTACATATTGATCCCAAGACCAGCACTAGCTGATTCGGGATGTTTGTTTATTAACATTTGTTGTATTATTGTTACTATTTTGTATATCTGTATACTGTTTTCATTTGTAAATTTTTCACTTTGTCATATTGAACATGCTAATAAAATCATAAAAAAAAATTGTTTCAACGTTATTTTTCGATTGTCTGTTACAAATGTTGCTACTCAAATTCGGCACCTAATTTATTGGGAAGTATTTTTGTTCTTCATTAATAGTTTGCGTGGGGTATATTGAATGCACCCGATTCTTTATTCGTTTTTTCCAATGAGCTTATCGATAAGACTTTACTGCTAAATACAGTATCTAAAATTTTTTTATATAGTGAAACTTAAGCCAAGTGTGTTTTATTTTAGAGTATATATACTTTATTGTATATTTTCATCACTCATTCACACAGTTTGATAGAATATATAACTAAATATTCATTTTCCCCAACCGACGAGGGACTTCGATCGATAGCTATATCTGAAAAAATTATAACGTCGTATTCCGACCTCTTCAGTATTTATAAATAATTCAAAAGTTGAGTAAAACACTCGTTGGGGGATGAACCACTTAATCACAATTTGAAAATAGCTACGTATACATCCCTCGGGGTACAGCTTGCAGGGTGTTTACCGCCCTCCGATTTTGGAGAAACAAGTGGCTATCCGGCTGGCGATCAATCACCGCTTGATGAGTTTAATATCG
The DNA here is from genome assembly GCA_030704885.1 of Cynegetis impunctata. Taxonomy (NCBI): domain Eukaryota; kingdom Metazoa; phylum Arthropoda; class Insecta; order Coleoptera; family Coccinellidae; genus Cynegetis; species Cynegetis impunctata. The sequence goes on from JARQZK010004334.1 coordinate 1,490,749, forward strand.
GTTAGACTGCATCCCGGAAAAACGACGCTAATATGGAAAAAATGGTTCGCCGACGAAGTGAAATTAACTTGCTTTGCGGTCTGCCAGAAACGTGATTTATGGACGAAACGGCAGATCGCAAAGTCGTATTCCGTTCTGTGTGTAAAGGAGAAAAATGAATTTGTTATGGATACTGATCTCTTGAGTTATTCTAGAATCTTTCTCATTCATTATTTTGTGACCCTATTTTTCGTTCCAAGTAATTTATTCTTAATTATTTTATTCAATTCTCCATCTGTTCTTGTATCTCAAAGTATTTCTCGAATGAATGTGTTTTTTTTCAAATGAGTGACTGAAAGAATTTTTCATTCTAACTTTTCATACTAAATGACCGATCTGGTAGGTATCGTTTTTATTCTGAAGAGTTTGTTCCTTTGAGTGATATGGAGGCTCTAAATCAATTAAACTGAAACTATTGGTTTGATTCTCGACATCATTGTTCCGAACTATAAAGAGTTGGAAAACTCATGATAATAAGTTTATAGCCCGAAGCTTATATATCGAGTAAATATAACAATTGTGGAATCAAGCGTAGTCTTCTACTTCAGTTAATTCATAGTTTTGGACAATATTCCAGTGAATATTTTTATTTTTCACTTGTATATTATATGTTTATTTCACCTCGGATATGGTTGCTATAAACACGCTCATTACTAGGGCGTAATGAGCGGGCGTTATGGATCATAACGCCCGCTAATTGTACGAGGAGAAATGAAGCAACATTGATTAAATACTTCATAATCCTTGTCGTAAACGACTCTGGATTTCTCCGGCAATGAATTATTCGAAGCTTTGGCTGCATTTTCTATGATATTCTTGGGGAAATTCTTTTCATTTTCTAAGACTACACAAAGAAAGCAGCAATGATATTCACTAAATATGATGACAAAAATATTCACAAACGTCAAAATATCAACAAATGACATGCCTACTATGAGAAAGCAAATGGAAAGTATAGGCCGGCCGCACATTTCCTACAATCGGTTCCGATTGTCTGAAACGATTGTCGGATCAGGGCATCTGACGCTCAAATTCCTATACTTTTATATGATCATATCGCACACCTACGATCCGATATCGGATCGGACGTCCGACTCGGATGCACGAGCAGTGCGTCCTACCAATCTGACCGATAAAAAATCTGATCCGACTACCGGAGGGCAAGCCGTGCATTATTTTTGCATAGTCTACCGCAAACATACGATTATTTCTGTCAGTTTTAGAAAGGGAGTATAGAAAAAGGAATTTTCAAACCATGTGAGTTACTGAAAATTTGATTACACCGGTCGAAAAATATCCCTGCTTGTGACATTCAAATAAAATCGGACGTATTTTGTCGGCAGTGTGCACTAGTGGTTCAATTTGAAATCGTTTCAGACAATCGGATCCGATTGTAGTAAATGTGCGGCCGCCCTACGAGCAATGAACCGATTTTAAAATCGATTTTTCATTACAATAAAATGATTTTATCGTGAAAAATAAAATTGTATGCACCACGAGCGTTACTAGATCCTAACGCCCAACGGGCGTTATTCCAAGTCCATATTCATTGCATCTTCTAGTGGATACAGATTATTTTTAATGTTTCAACAAAAATTTTCTTTGAAGACTTGAGTGAGAATTACTGATCAAATAATGTAATAGGTACATAGCAACCTGAAACCAACTACATTTCTTAAAATTTAAGAAAAAAATATTTGGTATCTGATTCCAATATAAAAATAATGAATTTACTTTTTTGATAACTTTACCGTATTTACGGGTGATATCAAATGATTAATATCAAATGGTCTGCTTAACCAAAATATCTGCAAAAATAAATTTGGATTGAATAATGCGAAAAGTGTAACATTTTGAATATCGTAAACATTTATGTATAGATTTGATGTTTAATGTTTAATGTTTATTCATTGATAGGTTAGGTATATCCTAATATACAAATGAATTAAAGTTTTAAATTTAATGATACATAGATACTTAAACCAATTGTATACGCATACCAACCAAAGCAAATAACAATATTTCAGGATCAGATTAAAAATTCAATCCATATACAATATCCAAACAAAACAAAAAATTCCAATATAGAAAACAAAATTGACAATTCTCATACATGTACACAAGCAGTTCAACATGACTTGATATACTTCATGATTTCTCTCTTAAAAACGCCAAGTGATGCTGAATCTCTTATTCCAACAGGTACTATAAAATAAAGACCTCATCGAACAATTCAGGTTATAGCTGGGTAAATGGGAATCAGTATTGTGTCCTGTATTGTGAGTGTGAACTTGAGATCTATATGTTATAAACTCATCAGTAAATTATTCAAGACCTTATATATAAACATCATTGTAATTTTATACAGTCTTTCAACAACTGATAGCCAATCCAAATTCCCAAGCATTAACTCAATACCAGTATATCGATTACATCCCAGAATAACCCTCCCTCATTCCTCTATTTTGTAGTTTTTGTAGAGCAGTCAATTTACTAAGGTCAAAACAGTACATAAGAGTGGCACAATAATTGAAATGTGGCTGAATGATGGTGATATAGATAGTTAATCGTGAAAATGAAGACAGATTTCTCGCAATACGAGAGAAAAAATAAAGTTTCTTAGAAATCAGCTATCCAATACAAAACCCAAATATTTGAATTCTTTTACTATTTCTATCTTTTGGTCATCTATATTAATACCAATTTGATCCACATCAATAGTCATTAATTTATACCTAGTTGTATCATTGCTTTAGATTTCAGAACATTCAATTTCAACTTATTTGCACTCAAGTAAGAAAATATTTTTTGTAGTGAAACATTCATTCTATCAACAGCCGTATTTAAATCAGCATGAGAAGATGAGAGCAGGGAGTCATCTGCAAAGAGATTCAAGAAATCACAGCCATTATACACTATATACATGATACATTGTAAACACTTAAAAATTCAATTGTGCTTCATGTTTCATAATATACTACTTAACTTATTTTGATGAAATTCAAAGAAACTCTCATCAGTATCATTGTAAAACACAATATTCAACTATTATAACTTTCAGGAAAGTTTTTCATGTTGATAAGATTTCATAGAAACAGTATTGATAATGAATATCAACTAAAAAATATTTGATTCAAATATTTCATTCGCTATTAAATATATTGAAATTACTATTCAGTGTCTATATTTATAAATCAGAAATAGAGGTGCGCAGAGTAATAGAGTTATCACTGTGATAAAATGTGGAAGGACTAACTAATTAACAAACAGTGAAGGGAGGTAATTAAGATTTACTAAAATTTTCATTAGGAATGAATCATAAAATATCTCGAGGAATAACAAAAAAATATCAGGGACAAAAACACAAATTGCATAACAAAAGCATCAGAATATTCCCATGAGGAAGTCCATTCTATAGAGAGGGAAGTTTCGAAACCATTAATTCATGCAACACAAGTTTGCTCTATGGTTTATTTGTACGATAAGTGTGAATAGTCTGGCAACATGTGAACTTCTGGTGATTGGGGACGTAAATGAAGAACGGCAATGCATAACCCTCGTTTCATATATTTTCCTGAGAAAGCAAACGATCCAGGCTTTTCGCGCTAAGTCCTCGCAATTAACAATATTCACTACTCCTACAGCTATTCCATTATTTATGACTATGTGCTGAACTTGTTTCAGTTAACAAACTTCGCGCATTAATATAAATTAAAAGAATTAATAAAAGTGTCTGTATGTTTCGCTTGGGAAATGCGGGGGCAGTTTTCCCACAAGCCAATCTAATTTACGACGAATTTTCCATTACGCCAAATGAAAATTCATTCGTTTTGGATCGTGACAAATGTGCTCGAAATGAGCTGTTTTAGGATGAAATAATTTTCAGGAAATCAATTTGAGCCTCACTCATTTCCATTTAGATTTGAAATGATATTTTCATTGTTGAAAATAACTCATGAAATTTCATAAGTCTCACTGATCCCGAATAAATTGAGTGAAATATTCATTGATTGGTTGCTTTATTTTCTGATTTAATTTCCAGAAACTATATATATATATATATATATATATATATATATATATATATATATATATATATATATATATATATATATATATAATATATATATATATATATATATATATATATATATATATATATATATGAATATATATATATATATATATATATATATATATATATATATATATATGAATATATATATATATATATATTATATAATATAATATATGAATATATATTATATATATATATATATATATATATATATATATCATGTCTTTTCAAAGAATATATAGATGAATATATATATATATATATATATATATATATATATATATAAATATATATATAAATTTATATATATATATATATAATATATATATATATATATATCTATATATATATATATATATATATATCTATATATATATATATATATACATATATTTATAAAACAATCTATATAAATATAAATATATATATATATATATATATATATATATATATATATATATATATATATATATATATATATATATGTACAAATACGTATTGGATATTTTGAGTTCTTGCAAGCAACTATGAAATTTAAATACCCCTTTTAGTGTTTTCCATGTGTAGGTACTATTTTAATCTTCGTTGATTTAAATCTTTTACATAATCTGTATTGTAAAAGTTTTCTACTTTGATGAAAATTTTCATATATATCAATTATTAATAATGCATGTCGCATGTTTCGAAGTACTAATTCTTCGTTAGATTTTTAATGAAGAATGGTAGATATTCTACAGATTCAGGCGTATATATACAATCCCAATTATCTAGGAATTTGTGTAAAATATTTACGGAATTCAAACCAACCAGGAACTGCACTGTTACACAAAAAGGACTATGTGTGAGTTCTACTTGACCATTGATGACAAGACTTGAGTATTTGAATCTATTGATCTGTAGAGATGTAAAAAACTAGACTCAAAACGCTTAATCAATATTTCAAAGTATGAGGGGCTTCCATTAATTGAATGATTTACATAATAGAAGTCTATATTTATATTATTAAAACTGACTTTATTTTCCGAAATTCTAATTTTAAAAGTTCTGGAAGTTTTACTCACGTAAATTTCTTCTGAAAATAATTCGAATCTACATCTATTTGATTATGTAGCTACACAAGTTCAAACATAAAAACTTTAATTCATCAGGAAAGACTTATTAAAAGCGATTTTTCCGAAAGAAATTGAGTAAAAAACATACGGAAACTTATTTTGTTTTCTCGAAGTTATTCAATTTCAAATATCGTCAATTCCAAAGGATTGATTGAGTTCTCAACTTTTGAAACGATTAATTTCAGCTGGGTCACAGCCACCACAAATGAAACTTCAAATGTTAACGTCGAAGGTATCGGAAGGGCCAGAAAGAAAACAAAGGAATAGCTTGAAGTGGGCCCTTCAGAAAGTTTACTCTTGAATTACTTTAACCCCTCGAACAATTTGACTGGTCCCTACATCTCGTGTGAAAATAAATATTTCATAAAGCGAACCCACGTCAAAACTTTTTGGAAATACGACTTTTTCGTTTCAAGGAGTGTTGACGTCCTCAAATTGTTAGATGATATGTTTGTGCTGAAATAATCTGATACCTTATGTGAAATCTCAAATTGAAATATATATGTATATATATATATATATATATATATATATATATATATATATATATATATATATAACCAGCTCAAATAGATGTCCTAGTTCACTTCATTTTATTGCCACGAACGTGTATCGATAACACGAAGAATTCTGTTTTAAATTCATTTGCTGCCTGTATAGGGGATAAAATTGGAGGTTGTTACTGGCGGTGTGTAAATGTTGCATTACATCGAATCGATGTGTCAACTTTACTCTTGCTTAGCGAATATAGTAACCACCTTCGGGTGTCAGGAAATCTTTTCATCTATCTGTAAGATGTGGTTCATTTGTTTACGACTGGAGGCGCTGTGTCATATTTATATGCCAAATAGTCACTTGAAGGAAAATATAAGGCCGTTAGAAATATTTGGTTGGTTATCACTTTCGATGGATGGGTGATACTGATGAGCCCCAAATAAGGGCGAAACAGACTATCATTCCCATTGATTGTGATAAACAACTTAATGTTTGTAACATACACCGTCCAAGATATATGGAGGCATTTCCATGTTTCGTGAACTCGTATAACCAGCTCCGCTAGGAGGTTTGTTTTATTAGTTTCAAATGAATGTCCTAGTTCACTACATTTTATTGCCACGAACGTGTATCGATAACACGAAGAATTCTGTTTTAAATATATATATATATATATATATATATATATATATATATATATTATATATATATATATATATATATATATATATATATATATATAGAATATATATATTATATATATATATATATATATATATATATATATATATATATATATATATATATATATATATATATATATATATTATATATATATATATATAATATATATATATATTGGACCACCAGGAACTGCATCGATCGATATCTCAGAAACTAACTTCAGGAAGAACTTCAAATTTTGAGAACTTGATAGATGTGTTATGGCCCACTCAGCTAAAATATTTTCATCTATTCGGCATTTCCGATTATATCGGAAATAGACCCTAATTCGCTTATTTTGAATGGGACATTCTATATATTATTACATTTTCGAATTCTACTCAAGATTCTAGGCAGATTTTATGTATTATATCCTATACCTAAGTAAGTGCGTTTTGGACATATTTAAATTTTCATGTCAAAAATGACGATTGCAAGCCCTAACATAATTATCAATAGTTTCTATGAGGAAGCCTTTATCAGTTACTGTGGGTTGAATTTCTCATTTAGCAGGACTTGCTCCAATAGATCTTGTATAATATTTTGATAACTAATCATACAGGGTGTTCAAAAAATTAAATCTAAAATGAGGTTGAAAAAACAGACTAAAATCAATTTTTTCAAATAGAAACCCCACATTTTTCTCATTTTGTAGTATTATGCATCAAAATTTTAGGTAAAAAAATATTTTAGCTGAATTGGCCCCAAGACGTCTAGCCAGTTTCCAAAATTTCCAGTTGTTCCCACATTCAGTTTCTCAGATACCGATGGATGCTGTTCCTGGTGATCCACATTGTATATATATATATATATATATATATATTTTTATTTATATATATATATATATATATATATATAAATATATATATATATATATATATATATATATATATATATATATATATACATCTTAAAAATTAAATAATAAGAAAACAACTTGTCTAAAAACAACATAATGAAAATAACTTTTAATTCGACTAGTTTCGTCTGTTACAGCATTATCAATACTGAATACGATGTGAATGCTGTAACAGGCGAAACTAGTCGAATAAAAAGTTATTATCATTTTGTGGTTTTTAGACAAGTTGTTTTCTTATTATTTAATTTTTAATATAAATATGAACATCGTCCATCGAATTTATATATATATATATATATATATATATATATATATATATATATATATATATATATATATATATATATATATATATATATATATATATATATATATAATATATATATATATATATAGATATATATATTATATATATATATATATATATATATATATATATATATATATATATATATATATATATATATATAGTATATATATATATATATATATATATATATATATATATATATATATATATATATATATATATATATATATATATATATATTAGCTAACCCAGCAACGCGATGCTGTGACTCAGTAGGAGATTTAATTAATTTTTTACTCATTCTTTTTTACAAAATATACTAAATAAATTGATAACATAAAAATTTTATTTTATAAATGAAGTAGATAACATTGGCGCTTTTCTTTCAGTTTTGAATAATTGTTAATTTCTTGTTGTAATCGTTTTTCCCTAGGTACAAATTTTTTTATGTGACACTTAGATACCAAGATTTCAGTATTTCATTCCACCGGAAGAAGCCGTTAAAATCAAAAATGTGGTTTCCAATTGAAAAAAAAATTGTTTCTCTTAGATATACTCGCGCCTCTCCTTTAGTGAGGTCGCGGCCCTCTAGGGGGACACGGCACTCAGGTTGAGAAGAGTAGATTTATGTTTTCTGCTTCAAAGACAAGAGAGATTTAATAAAATATATCTCATGCTCTATAGTTTCATTTTAAATAGAAAAGTTGATACCTAGATAAGGCAATTACAAAAACAAATTTCAAAATTTCAATTTAAACGAAATGTCGGTATGAAAAGTTTCATTTGGAACATCCTGTATATTGTGGGAATTAAAAAAAATTTAATGCCACCAGTCACTGTAAAAGGTTGGAGAATTTTCGGAATTCTATTGAATGAATCACCTCTCACAAACTTCTACTGCAAATATTGATGTTTTCCACGTCGAGTCGAACATTCACTGAATTGACTTTTCAATAGAAAGAGCAATCAAATATATGAGAAAAATCACGAGAAATTGAGCGGCAAACGGAGCAAATAATATGAACTTGCTGGCTGAACAATCACAAAAATAGAACAAGAAATCATTCGAAAAATTCATTATTGTAATGAATTGTTCGCGATAATGTTCATACATTGTTGTTTACACATCACTAAATGAGAGTTAACCAGTCGAAAATTTATAATTATTAAGTTTTTCATATCGCAGCTTCATATGATCTGATTGAGATTATGATATTTTTCATTTAAATGATCCTTATATTTGAATTTATTCAAATGAATCTTTTATTAGTATTATTGAAACATAATTTTTCAACGTTAAAATTCAGAATTTATGGTATGATAAACAAAAAAATTTAATCAAAATCATTAACAATTTGGTGATAAGCATCAGATAACAAAAATCCGTCTAGACTGCAGAGAGCGAGATGAGGAGATTTATGTGAAGATTGCGTTAACTGATAGTATAGAAGTACCAGGTGGGTCAAGTTCAACGGGATTGGGCGGTTTTGGTTACTTCTGGAATAGATAGCGAAGAAAGAGTAGTCATGCCTTTTTCATCATTTTTTTCTTAGAATCTACATAGAATTTCCTTCAAAATGATGTACACGCAAGAATTCGATTATTAGTTTTTCGATATTTAACGTTTCAAAAATTACCATACTTGGTTGCGACGTCGACATTGTTTGTAAAACAAAAAGATTTCATTTTTCCAAAACGAATGAAACATGCCTTCAATTTTATGTAGATTTAAAAAAAAATTAAATATAATATGTTCCATAAGAAACATATCAAGTTTGTGTTAGGTATATCTTAAAATCTAAATGTAATTTGACATATTGGTTTTCAATCGTAAATTGCTCTTCAAAAAATCTAACAAAACTCCTCTTTCAAAATCAAAAATTCTGATAATTAAAATGATATGGTGACTTTTCAAAAATGCAAACCTTCGAAAATCCCCTTGTAGCTCGAAAACGGCCTGACGTATCAAAAAGCGGTATTCATATTTTAACTTCAACCGATTCTCAATCAGAAATAAAAGGTTGAAAATTTATATTATATCTCGAAAGGAGGGGTTGAAGAAAAATTTTTCGAAAATCAAAAATTTTTTTCTCGATCGAAAGTTGCTTTCAGAATGTAATTTGGGTTGAAAACAACAATGCTGACGATAGTTTTCGTCTCGGATGTTTATTTGACTATATACAGAAGATTGTTTTTCAGACAATTCAGCTTTGACATACTAAAATCTTTTCCTGATGTCTGATGGACTTCTCAGTTCGTCACGGCATGAATCTATCCTTTCTGCATAACATACTGAATTTCAGACCGGAAGCGTTTTTCGTTTGAAAATTAAAAATTATTCGGCCCACATGGTCAATTAAGCTATTCATGCTAGAAGTACCCTTAACCCCCAAATTCCATCGAAATTGTCCCACCCTATATATTTGTCAAAATAATTATTCAATTCAGATAGCTGTCTTATACTAATTCGACTTCCGTTCTTTATTTATAAGAACTAACTAAAAGAAATAAGCCCAATATCAATTGCAATGAAGCAGATATTATGTTTATAACCATTATTCAACGTTACGTTGTTTCAGTATTTATCACGTGAAAGGATACTTTTATCGACCAGAATTTTCATTATCTCTACAGAGGATATTAATCAGAGCAAACTCTTGCTAAGCATAAATATGCAAATGTGCAATTCGTTAATGGAACGCTCGCGTTGAACATTTGAAATTCCAAGTGGATCTTTTTAGTTGAAATAGTTAAGATTCATACTATGTAAATAAAAACAGGCAATCAGGTGTAGACGCGAACAATAGAAATAGGAAAATTATATATATATATTACTCAGTGCCGGATTAAGCCAGCGCGGGGCCTGTAGCAAATTCAGCCAAGAGGCCCTTGGTTTGTTTTAGGTTCTCAGGTTTATGGTATCAAACTCAGATTAGAGAATAAAACCGAAAATGTGTGTGCGTGACAATCCGGAGCGGTTATGTAGGAACACGTATATCTGCGTGCGTGTAATTATACCAGTTTTTGAAATAAACTTCCCATATTTTTTTAATTACACACTGTAAATTCAATCCTATGTTTGCATGATGTTAAAAGTTTTTTTACAGAGTAATTTGAAAACATACGGAAACATTCTCTATAGTAAACTTTTTGATGAAAACGTCATCTAGAAAAATTTATATGTGGAAATTGATGATCTCCTGCTCAGTGAGAGAGATTCAAATTTGTCAAGAAATGGAACGTTAGTCGAGACAGGGTTCTCCAGACTTTTTGCTTCGAACATATTTCTCAAATATGTTTCCGCCGACTTTTTGACTCACTCATTTAGGAATTCGCCATTTCTTCATAGAAAACCCATGAACCACAAGAAAATACATCCATTTCCACTCTAGCGACTGGGGTGAATTTCAAATTCACGAATGTGGAGAATAATGTACGAAATATGGTTTACACGCATGCATAAAAAAACGCAGAATAGCCGAAATAAAAAATCAACTGGACTGGCAAATGTCGGCTCGTTTCATAATAAAAATTTTAAAACTAAACGAAGCGTCATTTCAATTTTTCAGTCTAATTCATTTAATTAAAGTCATATGTTCGGTTGTATTCATTTGAATTAACAGAACTAGATTTAACCCATGCTCGGCTTTCTCTAATGAAGTTATATAACAATCTTGTTGAAAAGCATATACTTATATCAAATACATTTTATATATATATATATATATATATATATATATATATATATATATATATATATATATATATATATATATATATATATATATATATATATATATATATATATATATATACAGGGTGGATGGCACATTAGACCTTTCTGGTGAACCATACAACGGATCCCTTTGAAAATTCAATGAAGGGCATAATCGGACATTCCCTACCCAACTAAAATATTTTCGGTGTTGCTTCTATGAGAAAGTAGTAGCAACTTTGATTTTTCAAATGGAACCACCTGTATATTATATTATTTTTAGAATATCCAACAATTTTCTAACAACTTTTCATAATATTTTCCTATACCTATCTGTTACCGTTTTCGAAATAAAAATTATTTTCGTTTTTTTTCGTCGGAAATCAAGACCTCTAAAAACTCTGATATCTTTGAGCTAAGAAATACAATGATATCGAAATTTCGGATTAAGTTTGTTAATACCTAGGAGCTTCCTACACTTCAGCCCAATAATTCGTATAAATTTCTTGAGGTTCATTGGCGGTAGATTCGGATACATTTCATTGAACTTTCTATGTCCTGCTGATAATTTTATCACACTGTCCAAAAATAATAAACAAATTCATTAGAACTTCATTTCAATAAATTTTTTCCATCGTTTCTGAAGGTATTTCCAACTTCTGAAGTGATAAAAGTTTCGATATTATTAGTAGATTGTCACAACGTTACTGTCAAATAGTAGGTAATCATGATATGCTTAGCAAATACCAAGGGGATACTATGTTCAAGGAACATTTTCACAAATAAGTGCTCATAAGTCCGAAACTTGACTAGTTCGGTATAGGTATGATATACATAGATAAAAAGAAAATTCTAGCAGCGTTCCGAATTTCCAATAATATACAGGGTATTCTATTTGAAATAACCAACTTATAGTCACTTTTCCAAGCTAACGAAATAACTGTATTTTTTGACCACCCTGTATTGAAATAACTAAAATTGGGCTAAAGTGTAGGAAGCCCCTAGGTATTAACAAACTTAATCCGAAATTTCGATATCATTGTATTTCTTAGCTCAAAGATATCAGAGTTTTTAGAGGTCTTGATTTCCGACGAAAAAAAACGAAAATAATTTTTATTTCGAAAACGGTAACAGATAGGTATAGAGAAATATTATGAAAAGTTGTTATGAAAATGGTTGGAGATTCTAAAAATAATATAATATACAGGTGGTTCCATTTGAAAAATCAAAGTTGCTATTACTTTCTTCTAGAAGTGGCAACACCGCATTACCGAAAATATTTTAGTTGGGTAGAGAATGTTCGATTATGCCCTCCATTGAATTTTCAAAGGGATCCGTTGTATAGTTCACCAGAAACGTCTAATGTGCCATCCACCGTGAATCACCCTGTATATATATATATATATATAAATTTATATTTATTTATATATATATATATATATATATATATATATATATATATATATATATATATATATATATATATATATATTAATTGAATTACGAACATATTCAATTAAAACTGACAGCTCTTTACAATAGGAAGAAAGATCAGGTGTTTTCAAATTGTATATTTTTATTTTTACTTTAATATTAATTTTATATAGTGACCTTTTGTATGTTTGTGTATTGTACGAGTATTGAAATGTTATGTATTGTAGCAAGTTTGCAATGTTTACGTCAATAACCTTAACGTTCGAAGCCTTGATGAAGCAATAAAATAATTGCGAAAGCTTGGCAAAAACATAAGAGTATCTCTTATTAAACAATAATCACCATCACGGAATAGAATACCCTTAAATATAAATTAATATATATATATATATATATATATATATATATATATATATATATATATACCATATATATATATATATATATATATATATATATATATATATATATATATATGTATATGTATATATATATATGTATATATATATATATATATATATATATATATATTATTCATGCCTGTGTTTTATTGTTATTAATTTATATTTTTTCAACAATGACAGGTCATTTGGGTATAGAAAACTGACCTTATCAAACAGTTGGCGTTTCGTCACGAAATTTTATATATATAATAATATATGGAAATAGTCACAAAGTTTTTTATCGCATGTTACACTCCATAAATTTGGCAAATGAAAGCTATACCTTCGCGTCAGTTGTATTGGTATATGCGTGTGTGTTCTGCAAGCGGTGTGGGTCATAATACTGATAACCTCTTATTACAATGTTTACTCTCAAACGTTGTTGTTTTTTATTAATGAAAAATTAAGTAAATTACCAGTGTTTGTAAATTTAAGTAAGATATTCTTTATAAATATAAAGATATAAGTATAATAGCAGTGTATTCTTATAGATTTTGAACGATTTGGAAGTGGAGAGTTAATTATATTTTTAATCTATCCGTATCTATAATGATAATGAGGAATCGGAATGAATGATACATAGAGTGAAATATTCTATTTCCAAATTTTGTTCATACAAAGAATTAGCAATTTCAACATTTTTGATAAAAATTCAAAGCCGTTATTCAATTTTTTTTAAATTAATTTTATTTATGAATTCATAATAATCTAGCGAAAAAATGCCATTCTTTCGAGACACTCATATTAAATTGAATCGTAAACATATGAGTGTCACTCAATTACCAAAAACCAATAATTACTTAGATTGGTACTACTGATCAATGTCATAATTAGTCCATATTTGCATTTTAATCAATAATAGAATGTTTTCATAATGAAACTTTCAATGATAGTTTTATTAGATACCAATCCTTCGTTTATTTCGATTTTGCCCAATTATTCTACAACGTATGTTCATTTAATTATACTCGAAAGCAGTCGTAAAATATCAAAACGACGAGAGTTGTCGTCGGATATCCGATATATTATGTATTGAATACCAGACAAAATGAATTAAATTAATATATTTCATTTTGTCTTCTATTCAATACCTTATATATTGCTAGAGAAACTTCAATCAAATCATGTAAAATATACAAGTTGACATAGTTAATTTAATATACTACATAAATTAAACAAGGAAAATTCTTCAATAATTAATTTAAAATATTACCAAGCAACTTTTCAACATACGCCACAGTTACAGAGTAGACATTTTGTGTGAGAAAGCCTGTATTATCGCGACGGGAATCTGCATTTTCGATCTCACCGGTGAATTCTTGGTTTACAATATGCTTGGTCGAGGGCACTTTTGATTGTTATCCAGATAGTAGTCTCGACAGCGATTTGAATTGGGAAACAATTAGAAATTTGTTAATTCACTCCGAGTCAAACAAGCAGCACTGATGAGATCTAATAAGATCGAAACAGCTGTATGCAGATTTTGAGTCGTTTTTTTCATGAATGTGGAATTCTCATCGCCGAATAAATATAACCAGCTCCCTTGGAAAGTTGTTTGATAATTTTTTAAATTATTGAACAATTTTCCATGTTAACTTTATGTATTAGGTACCTATAGGAAACTTCGTTCCAATCGGGTGTCCAGTTTTTATTATTTTACCACTATTCCACTATTTTTTCGTGTGAATATGAGATAATAAATTCATTCAAGTAAAAACTCCTTCTTGATTATTCGATATATATCACATTTCAGCATGGAGGCTCTAAAACCGCTTCTTTCATTCACCTTGCACCTTCTACATCAATCCAATAATAACTGCGAATGTTCGATATGACACTAACACACACCAACTCTCCAAAAAATTCAATCAAAATAATTCGATCCACTTGTTCACGACAGTCATGTAGCCCAGGTTGATGTGAACCATCCTTTCGACGAAATTTCTTCAGAAACTGCTTTCGTAAAAAGATAAATAAATTATTTTCTCATTCGTCCCTCGTACCGTTCGCCCTCTGACACGTTGGAGAGTTTGAATGGACTTTTTGTTATCATTCAACACCTCACAGTGGGTCTGAAATGGTTTTAAATAATAAGTTAGTCGCTTGTAGAGCGTTAAATTGAATGTGGGGAAAGAGTGCATCTATCTTGAATATTTTTGAAACAACTGGCATTTTTAGGGGGATGCTATTTGAGTTTGAAGTTGTTTTCAAATTGAATGATTATACTGGGTGGAGTATTTAAAATAGTCTACCTGGATTATTGGAACGAAGTTCCGTACGTCAGGCTTGGAGGAGATACTGATTTCGCTGCGGGACCAAACTGAAAAATATGCGAGACTAAAAGTGTGACGGAAATAGACTGACGAAAGTAGACTGACGAAAGTCACGCTTTTTAGTTAACATTAACGAATATTGTATACCTTTTTTTGTCTCCCTCTTTCTTTCCGTTCTCTCATCCCTTTTCTTTCTGATCCCACTCCGCCACGTCAATCGCCAATGCATTATATGTACTAATTAATTCATGTACTAGCAACTCGAAAACGTCGGATGTGAAACATCGAAATAATTTTGTATAAGTTATATGCATAAAAGAACAGTTTACGATAGGAATCAGATATAGCACAATGAAAAGATAAAGCTTTACAAATTTGTTCCATAAAATAATGACTACTTTTTGTAGGTTTATATTTAATTATATAGCGTGGAGGTACGTTATCCTCTCGTTATATACACTCTTGCGTCTATACTTTACATTGCGTTGACGACCGAGTGGTCTAAGTACTGAACCCTGGTGTGCCGTATTTCTAGGTTCGAATCCTAGACGTTACTCGTGGCTTTTTCAATTTTTTCAAATTACAATCTCGTAAGAGCTCTTAGCCCCACATTTCAATATTAATCATTTCAACTAGGATTAGTATAAGTTATCACTTCTGTCGTGCGCTCCGACACGTACATGTTTCATTTTCGCAAATTGTGGTCCTTCTATATTATCCGAAGGAACCTCGATCCTACCTGGTGTCCCATGACACCGTTTTTTTTTTTTAATCGTAGATGTTTTTCGCAAAAACATCTAAATAGGAAGATTTTGTTTTCGAGGGGAAGAACATCATTTCATCGAAAATTCATGGATGTAGTATTATCCCTAAATAAGATGGCAACCGCTTCAAGAATTTTAAATGACGGGTGGGTCAAGTGGCACACAATTTTAGAGATGCTTCAGATATTCTCACATCTATGCTAATTTTTTCATTCTGCGTTGAAATGAATGTGAAAACCTTGTCGAAAGTAACATAAATCGATAGAATGAATTTTCAAACGAATTTTAAACAAGCAGATTTTCCAGAGAGAAGAAAGTACTTCTTCTCTTCATGCCGTCTTCCCATTGAAGGTTAGCCAATCCCGTTAGTTGCGAATATGTACGAGCAATAATAAATAATTCCTCCTCGAGCGCAATATGCTCAAAAAGAGGTATAAATTGTTCTCTTCATATATTAGTGTATATCTTCCAACATATCTAGATTTCATGCTACAGAATATCTCCAACAATTCCAGTTGAATTGAAGAATAGAAATGACTGAATTTCAGTTCTATTCATTATATGTTAGATACGACCACGTCTAGTACATATAATCAGTCAACTTTTGATTTCGAGGGGAAGAACATCTTCTCATCGAAAATTCATGGAAGTAGTGTTATCCCTAAATAAGATCGCAACCGCTTCAGGAATTTTAAATGACGGGAGGGTCAAGTGCCACACAATTTTGGAGATGTTTCAGTTATTCTCACAGCTATGCTAATTCTTTTCGTTCAGCGTTGAAATGAATGTGAAATTCTTGTTGGAAGTTTGTAAAATAAATCGATAGAATAAATTTTCAAACGAATTTTAATTAAATAGATTTTCCAATTGTAAGTTATTTGAATCGATCCTTTAATGAAATCTTTGTTAGATATCTGTACTGGGATGAACGAAAATAATGTTGTTGGTTCATTTTTTTAACATGATATTTTAGTTAGTCTACCTGGAATATTTTTAATCGTACACGTTTTTCGCAAAAATACCCAGGTAGGGAGATTTTGATTTCGAGGGGAAGAACATCTTCTCATCGAAAATTCATGGAAGTAGTGTTATCCCTAAATAAGATGGCAAACCGCTTCAAGAAATTTTAAATTACGGGAGGGTCAAGTGGCACACAATTTTGGGGATGTTTCAGTATTTTCACAACTTTGCTAATTTTTTATTCTGCGTTAAAATGAATTTGAAAACCTTGTTGAAATTGTCGATAAAATAAATCAATAGAATAAAGTTTCAAAGTATTTTAATTAAGCAGATTTTCCAGAGAGAAGAAAGTGCTTCTTCTCTTCATGTCGTCTTCTCATTGAAGGTTAGCCAATCCCGTTAGTTGCGAATCTGTTCGAACAATAATGAATAACTTAATGTATTTGCAACTCATACTATATATAAATTCTAGATTACAACACTCCTTCCCCTTCTAAACTTCAACTATGTACAATCTCACGTTCCTCCTTGAGCGCAATATGCTCAAAAAGGGGTACAAATTGTTCTCTTCATGTATAAGTGTATATCTTCCAACATATCTAGATTTCATGCTACCGAATATCTCCAACAATTCCAGTTGAATTAAAGAATAGAAGTGACTGAATTTCAATTCTATTCATTATATGTTAGATACGACCTCGTCTAGTACATATAATCAGTCTTCTCATCGAAAATTCATGGATGTAGTGTTATCCCTAAATAAGATGGCAACCGCTTCAAGAATTTCAAACGACGGGAGGGTCAAGTTGCACACAATTATGAAGATGTTTCAGTTATTTTCACAACTGTGCTAATTTTTTATTCTGCGTTGAAATGAATGTGGAAACCTTGTTGAAAGTGTCGGTAAAATAAATCAATAGAATGAATTTTCAAACGAATTTTAATTAAATAGATTTTCCAATTGTAAGTTATCTGAGTCGAAACTTTTATAAAATCTTTTTTGGATATCTGTGCTGGTATTACCAAAAATAATGTTGGTTAATTTTTCTGACATGATATTTTGATGGGTGAATTGACCTTCAGGTTTTAATATGATTGGGGTTCTTTCATCAAAGAGGAAACCTCTATAATCACTACATACATCATTCAAAACGAGCTTGTATTTCTGAAAAATCGCGCGTTTGCGATCACGAACGGAATCGTTCACGGCCACGAAAATTACCCTCCACGGTCGTTTTCTTGAGAACATTCCGATCATATAAGCCTTCGAGATGTGTTAGCCAAAATGCCATAAAACCCTCCTTCGACTACTCGGAACTCTGATTGCTGAGGTCCTCATTTCGACTCCTAGGGTACGAACAGAACAAGTAGGTCGCGGTGGATGATACTACTCAAGTCGCGGTCGATGTTGACAGCACGTAGCAAGAAGGTTACCAGCGATGCTCAGTCGAGCTAGGACCACTGTCAAGTGAAGTAGTTTGATGCAATTCAAATGAAAAAAAGGTTTGTTTTTGCGATGTTGTGTGAAGCACTAATCACAGGAAAGCATCCTTGTAGACCCCGCAGTAAGTATCCATTTAAAACAAACTGATTTCATTCTCAAAAGAATCGATGTTAACCTCCTGGATAGCATCGCGCTAAACCTCCACCGCGACTTACCTGCTGTGTTCTCTTCCATTCAACTCAATGTGTTTGTTTTACATAGATGTCGACATCGACCATGACCTCCACCCCCACCGCGACTTACCTGCTCTGTCCTCTTCCATTCCACGCAATGACTTTGTTTTACAAGGATGTCGACATCGACCGTTACCGCGACCTCTACTTCCACCGTGACCCACTTGTTCTCTTCGTACCCTTACATTTAGCGGAAGAGGGCGCCAATCCTGTATCAGTCATACGCTCAGTAACGAATTTTGTTCTATTACGTTAGTTGCGAGCATGTACGAAAAATAATGAATAACTTAATGTATTTGCAACTGATACTATATATAAATTTCAGCTTCCTGCACTCCTTCGCCATATGAACTTTAAGTATGTACAATCACATTCTCCTCCGTGAACGCAATATGATCAAAAAAGGGTATAAATTGTACTCTTCACGTATAAATGTATATCTTATAACATATCCTAATTTCATGCTACAGAATAACTCCGACAATTATTGCATTTGAATCAAAAATAACTAGTGACTGAATTTCAATTCTAGTAATTATATGTGAGACACGATAACCCACGTCTCGTACATATAATCAGTCAGCTTATTGATATACGGAGTCAACTCCGCTCTACCAGTATATCGACTTTGCGAGAGATCTGGCATGATTATCTTGTAGAACAACTTTAGCATGTAAGTTATCTGTAATTCAGTCTAGCATCTCCCTCCGTTATCTCCTTCTCGGATATATACATATAATATTGCCCTCAAAAGATAGTTCGAGGTGAAGCTTCTGCAGAGCTCGAATATTAATTTTGTTAATCTCAACAGAGTTAATTGAATCTTGTTTGAGCTAGGTTATTAAGGAATATGTATTAGTTCAAATTGATAAATTTGTCATAGACATTAAAAAGGAAATTAATTTTTTGAGTTTCGATTATCATTTGTTTCACCTAGTTAGGTGGTTTATTTATTGTTTAATGAAATTTGATTATAAATCTGATACTTTACTTACTACATAAATCATTCAGTTTTCTAATACCATGTTTTCATTATAAATGATCACTCTAGTTTATTTTTAATACGAGCATTCATAGAAACTCATTGCATGGAACGATTAATAATGAGATTCTGTGATAAATGAAAACATGGAGAACTGTCACAAGGGTTTCATCGAATCGTATCCGTTTGGCTTGTAGAGAGATATCTACTATTTCCGACCCTTGAAGTGGCTATTGTTTTCTGCTATTAGTTGAAGATGTCGCTGCGGTCAATATAAACCGCAGTAGAGCTATTAATGGTGAGAGATATTCCTACTATCATTAAACAGGTGGGTTCTTGAAGGACAACTGGAAACAAGATGTTACAATTATTAATGTATGAAAAACTGTTGAAGTCTGAAGTATTCGTCATAATACTTATATAAGTTCCGCTATTATTGAAAATGCAAACTACTATAAAACTGATCATAAGGTAACATTCTTTAAATGAAAAGATTTACTTTTTTATTTTTCAAAATCATTAGCTAATATAGATAACCAGGTGACTCAAATAAACAGAGGCGTTTGATGTGTACATCGTATTATTGATAGAAGTTGAACTAACTCTTTTTTTCAATGAAAAAGCAATAGCTCTTCAAGTTTCCCATAGACAATTCACAATTTTAATATATAAAACATACATTAAATTTTCACTAACTTAATTAAATGAGTATATTACGTTTCGAGACATTAAACTATCATCAGATACAAATAGTTACCTGATTCTTATTCATGCACATTATTGAAGATTTAATATAATATATTATTTTATTACGAAGTTCATTAGTTTTAACCAAGAGTTGTCTTCTTCATTTAAAAAAATTAGAATTGTAAAATTTTATGATATAATGAGAATGGAGGTACCTTTGAAAAACTTGAACTTTACAAATAAAATCTGCTGTTACCCTGCTAAAGTTTAACTAAAAATGAGTTCTGGTAAAAAATTTTTTCTTACGTTTATGCCCCTCAAGTTAGGAAATATATTCAGCATATGTATAAATGAGCATTAAAAATTCAGTTGATATATGAAGAAGGTGAATCAATATAGGGATTCCTGAGTCTCTACCACTAATTCAAAAAAATTCGAATGAATAAACCTCCAGTACGATTGAATGGAGTAATAGCTGCTCGAATCTATTCAATAAGGATTTCTCATATCTAATTTGAGCAGCGATCGTAAATATCTTCTTATTCTGCATAAGGCACATAATTCCAATTTCTGTTATATCAAAATCGGTCCACATCTTCGACAGCAAGAGCACATGATTCTACTAATTCCGTTCGTCCCGGCTTTTTGCGGATTTCTCTGCATATTTCAGCTGCTATTGTGTAACTAATGGACTACTCCTCGATGCTAAGCCATGTTTTCAGTTTTGCATTTAGATTAGGCAATGAATTCGAATGGAGAACTGTATGGATTAGAGTTCAATTACAAAGTTGAATACATCATTCGGTAGACAGTTTCTCTTGCTAAGTGCTAACTGGTTTATGTCGGTAAAATCTAGGCAATACAAGATCCATACCACACAAAATTTTTTAAAATTTTTGCAATAGAAATAATATAATTATTATA
This sequence comes from Cynegetis impunctata, assembly GCA_030704885.1. Taxonomy (NCBI): domain Eukaryota; kingdom Metazoa; phylum Arthropoda; class Insecta; order Coleoptera; family Coccinellidae; genus Cynegetis; species Cynegetis impunctata. Next base: position 1,512,224 of record JARQZK010004334.1, read on the forward strand.
CTTGAAACAGCCAAGTTCACTAATTCAACTATATAATTTTATAACTTTATAAAGAAATAAAATCTAACTTTTCACAGGTTGAAATAAAAATCTATTGAGTAAACGCGTTTCGTCATAACATTGACTTCATCTCGTACTAAATTATGGTATTAAAAAACAATCTATTTATACGAAAAATTGAATATAATAGAGGGGTTCCTAGAGAAACTAAATAACAATAACCAATTCATTCAAAGCTATTATGAGGTACATTGAACAGATTAAGGAGAGGAGAAGGGTTTACTGGTTTCAATCTGGTCGTTAACTAGGTTTCCGGAATTTTTATATTTATTGATGTAAAGGGATTCCCAACAGTTGGTTTCGTGGAGACTATTTTCTAACTGTAATATTTTATAATTATGATTAAAGGTATGTTTTTCTTGAATAAGATGGCACGCATAATTAGAGTCAGTTTTCTGCTTAATATAGCTACGTTGGTGTTCGTGTATTCGAGTTCTGAAATTTCTAATTGTACGTCCTATATAAAATTTTTCACAATCGTTACAGTCGAGTTTATAAACACCAGTACGTTCATCTCTATGAATTTTTGATTTGTTGTTTTTAATCAATTTTCCAATGCTATTATTGGTTTTATATGAAATTTTGAAATTTTGTTTTTGAAAAAACAATTTCAGATTTTCGGAAGGTTTGCGCAAGTATCTTAAACTGTTAAATACTCTATTTTTCTCGGATATAAGTGGGTTAATTTCTGAAATTGCCATTTTGTATTTTTTCCTCTGAAGGAGGCTGTCAATCATATTAGGTGAATAACCATTATTTACTGCCATTTGTTTAATTATAAGCAATTCCTTTCGAAAATTAGCTTCGGACAACGGAATTATGAAAAGTCTATGAATCATACTATGATAAGCCGCTAATTTATGTGAAAAAGGGTGTAATGATGTGTTATGAATTGTAATATCTGTATGAGATGATTTATGAAAAATTGAAAATTCGTGTTTGTTGCTTTTTCTGGTAATAGTTAAATCTGAGTAATTAATAGAATTATTCATTTCAGTTTCTAGAGAAAATTTAATACGAAGGTGTATGGAATTAATATAAGTAATGAAATTATCCAATTGTCTATCTGTACCAGTGTAGCAAACAATGACGTCATCAACGTATCCATACCAATAAAGAAAGTATTTACTACTGAAGTGGTTCATAATAGTTTTCTCTAAATTATCCATAAAGATTTCTGATAACAAAGCGCTTAAGGGATTTCCCATGATTAAACCTTCCTTATTAATATAACACACGTTGTTGAAACTGAAATAATTTTGTTCTAGCCAAATTTCCAGTTAATGAGTAATATCTGACTGTATTAGTGAATGAACATTGATGTTATGACGAAACGCGTTTACTCAATAGATTTTTATTTCAACCTGCGATTTTATTTCTTTATAAAGTTATGAATATGAACTTTCACCAAGTAAATGCCAATTCAATTCAATATAATTTTATGATCCTTTATCATCATTGTATCTTCATCAGATACAAGGACTTGTTATACGACCATTTTGTTGATACGATTATTCAGTGATAGTAAAATATCCAAAAAATTTCAGCTTCAGTCGTAAATGCCTTTAGTTGTTATTTTCTTTTATCAATAAGCATGAACTGTGATAATGATTCAGTAGATGTTGAGAATAGCGATGATGAATTCAGGTAAATAGCAGTGTTAATGAATTAAAGTAAGATACTTCATATAAATATAAAGATATGAGAAAAATATCAGTACAATATTATAGATTGCGCATTATTTTGAAGTGGAGAATTGTTGAACATTTTAAGGCATAATCTACTGTCTATTCGTACAGTTACAGCGATAATCAGAAATGGACCGAATTGAATAATTGGAAGTGATCTTTTGTGATGAAAACTTTATGTCATTTCTGGATGAATTTGATATGAGAATTGAGAGTTATCCAATAATATGTGTCACCAAAAACCAATCACTACTAATTTTGCATGTACTGATTAAGATAATAAACAGTTCATATTTTCAGAATAATTCACTATTTATTGTTTATTTTAATAACATGGAAACCATTTATTTATGACAATTCTATAACCATTTCTCCATTAATTTATTTTCATCAATTAATTAAGTACTCTAAAATATTAATTCATTCAATTTCTCTGTAACGAATAAAATTTATTTCATTGTGTTTTCTAGTGAGTAGATAATATAAAGTGAAACGAACTTCTTTTCAACCGTGTATCCCACAAAAACCTCTCGTCTTTTTGTTTGGTACTATGGAGCAGTTGTTGAATATTATTATTTACTAGACACATCTACAGGTTCAAGGGTGTCTGTATGTCCATTACCTGTGTTTCTCTTATCTTCTGGGACCCACCTCAGTGAGACCTTATTATGGTTAGTTAGGATCAAGTAGATATTCTCAAACTTTTGATCTATTTTGTTAATGTCAGAAATTTGTATCCCCCACCAACCATTCGATGCTTGACTGCAACCTAAGGCCAGTAGTTTTGCATAAAATACAGATGCCATGGGTTTTTTCAGAGGTTTCCTCATGCTAATGTAAGTCACTGCTTGTAAACTTATAAGGCGAATGCTGGGCCAGTATTAATCCTCTGAACCCTACCCACACTTCCTATGTTCCATAAATATCCCGTCTCATCTATCCTTAATGCACTCGTACATACAAGTGTATACTCTGATCTGGCTGAAGGAGTTAATCTCAAACACAAGCTGCCTGCCTTCCCGACACATA
>JARQZK010004334.1:1517500-1710000 GCA_030704885.1 Cynegetis impunctata
AACCACTTATATAACCTTTTACTGGTTATATATCATACATTCGATCCTCTGCTGGCCATCGACCCGAAAGAATTGCTCCCTATAGAAATTATATCTGTTCCAAAGTCCGGCGTTACAAAATATTTCAAAACTCTATTCAGGGGATAATTTCCGACAGTTGTGAGTTATATTTCATGCGAATTTACATGCCGCCGCCATTTTTTAATCCGTTTATCCAGGCCATGTTCTTTCGATTTATTTAGATTTCATGAATAGTTATAAGTACGATTCAGTGAGCGAATTCAGGAAATGTATTCCCGTCCTGTTCCATGGGGAACTGATTATTTTTTGTAGCTTTCAATTAAATTTCATACTTGGAAGTGCTTTCGCTTGTTGAGAAATTATGTTTTCAGATATTTATTTATGTTTTGAATAGTTATTCCAGTGAGTAGACAGTGAAAAATATGACATAGGCAAATATTTTCATGATAAGTTTTCTTTATGAAAATAAAAATGAAATGTAAATATAAAAATAATTAATTTGGCGCAGGTATTGTTTATTTTTGATACAGAATTAAATACTGCTTCATATTGTGATTAACGTACCATATCCAAAAATCAATCATCATTTGACGCGTTTTGAAAAACACATATTATTCATAAAATCTTCTTTTCGAGGGTAATTACAAATGTGTCATCAATAAGTTTTAATAGCAGAGAGTGTTCGAAATATATTCAGTAGATTGCACTATTTTATAAATTTATTTAAAATATGGGGTTATGCTGCACCGAAACCTTAAGGTTTATTGTGTTGCCATCAGAGCTGTTTTCACTGCTTCGACATCAACAGCTAGCCTGGCAGTTTCAGAATATTGATGAACATCAATATCTGGGAAGGTTTTAAGGAGGTTAAATCCTCACTCCTACAAGTTTTTTGTCCAAAGCATTCTTTCCGTTGACTTGCAATGGCGAGTCATTCTGTAACCAGGTGAGAAGGAGGTTCCTTCTCCCCCAAACAAATCTATTCTCGTCAGTTTCTGATGAACCTATTCTTATCAGATGCTTCTAGAGACCACAGTGTCCTGGAAGGAAGCCAGTAAGGAGGTGTCAATTGTTCTTACTGAAATCCAAATATCCTTTGGATCTTGCAGTTTTCGGAAGGAACTCTTTGGAGTGATCCATACTTGGAAGATTTCGGGTGTTTTTCTTTCAGTTTCCTCCTTCTCCCCAAACCCTTTCTTGAAGGTGCATCTTTTCATACTACAGGATGGTTCTGGGCCATTTAATGGCGTTCATGCTTCCTTTCTGGAGAGTTCATTGGCCTCTTCGTTTTTTTTTGATTCCCTAGTGACTGGGAACTCAAACTAAAAAGCACTTGTTTTTATGTGACTATTTCATTGAGTTTTTTTTGGCACTCCCATATCAACTCTGAATCGATGACTTCGGAGCTTAGTGAGCTTTGATAGCAGCTTTACTATCAAGGTTCAGACTATTGCATCTTTTCATTGCGATTATTTCTGTTTAAAAGATACTCAAAAAGGAGCCTAATGACATTGCGTACTTCGTGCCTGCCCCATATACTCCAGCTCAAGCTGTACGATACTTAGAGCCCAATAAATCATAAAAAAAGACAAGCACCCCTTCACAGACGAAACTAAATTCTGATCTTTCTAACAGCACTTAAGTACTAATAATCTTGATACTGTTTTCACTACACGAAAGATATGGAGATATATTAATAAAGTACGTGAACCAAGATCACGTTTCAATTTGTCCAACATTGGTTCAGGAAATCATCAACCAAACTGCAGTCTAATATGTGATATACAGGGTCATTCACGGTGGATGGCACGTTAGACGTTTCTGGTGAACCATACGATGTATCACTTTGAAAATTTAATGGAGGGCATAGTTGGACATTCTCTACTCAGCTAATATGGTGATGCGGTGTTGCCACTTCTATTAGAATGTAGTAGCAACTTTAATTTTTCAAATAGAACACCCTGTATTTAATATTATTTTCAGAATCTGCAACAATTTCCCAATTACTTTTCATGATATTTCCCTATACCTATCTGTTAGCACCATGTACAAGGAACATTTTCACAAATAAATGCGCATAAGTCCGAAACCTGACTAGCTAGGTATAGGTATGATATACATAAATAAAAAGAAAATTCCAGCAGATTTCCGAATTTTCAATAATATACAGAGCATTCCATTTGAAATAATCAACTTACTGTCACTTTTTCAAGCAACCAAAATAACTGAATTTCTTTACCACCCTGTATTGAAGTAACGCAGATAAAACTGAAGTGTAGGAAGCCCCTAAATATCACCAAACTCCAACCCAAATTTCGATATCATAGTATTTCTCAACTCAAAGAGATCAGCGTTTTAATAGGTCTTGATATCCGAAGAAAAAAATGAAAACAATCTTTATTTCGAAAACTGTAACAGATAGGTATAGGAAAATACCATGAAAAGTTATTGAGAGTTGTTGGAGACTCCAAAAATAATAATATATACAGGGTGTTCCATTTGAAAAAGCAAAGTTGCTACTACTTTCCAATAGAAGTGGCAACACAGTATTACCAAAAATATTTTAGTTGGGTAGAGAATGTCCGACTATGCCCTCCATTAAATTTTCAAAGTGATCCGTTGTATGGTTCACCAGAAACGTCTAAATCTGGCACGTTCACCAGAAACGTGCCACCCACTGTGAATCACCCTGTATAGTGGACCATATCAACTACTGAAAAAAATTCGCCTCATGGGAAGAAAAGATTCGAAAATGTGGAATCATGAAAAACTAGAGTGGATACTTTTTTACAAGAAAAATATTCAATGCAGCTGTTCGGAAACGACAATAGAATACATACAGAAACCACCAAAAATTTCTATGGATGTTCGAGAGGGTGCACATGTGTTGAACAACCAATAAGGACGACAATATTACCCAATAATACGATACGGATAAAAACGGCTGGCGCCAGTCCGAATCCAATTTGTGTCCGTATATCAAATTATACCGTATAGAAGAGGACGAATTTTCTCTTCGAAACGGTAAAGCCTTCTACAATACAGCTACTAATTCAACGAATTACTTTCCTTTGTAGTATCTCGTGGAGTAAATACGCGTTTTCAGCTAGTTTCTCCGGTTCCGTTTCACAGTTGCACTGCATTGGTGAAACTCTGCCACTGGCACCATTAGTGATTGATGCAATCATAGGTTAAGGCACATTTATTTTAATTGAAAAACCGGATAAAGACTCCTTTGCCAGTAACGCACTGAGAGCTAAATATTATTTTGTTTATATGTATTTTTTATTTCATCTTCTTTGCACATGAAATACAGAAATATGAATTTTTTTCGTTACATTATATGATATTAATAAACATTTCATCAACCGTCTGTGCTCTTGATGGATGAGAAATTGTCTAGGGCACAGACGGTACCAGGTTCGAATCCCGGATGAGATATGGGTGTTGTGATTCTCCATAATTGCAATTTCGTATACTTTAATCTGATGGGTAATGTACTAGCTTACGAACCCATGAGGGTAGATGATGGAGCACAGGTGAATACTCACCTGTGTCCTATCATTCCCTTAAAAAAAATATAAACATATCACTTCTTAATGTCAATGACTATGGTAAAGAGCGTGGGGTGAATTGAGCTTAAATATCTGTACTTTCAATTGATTTTGAAGAAGCTTTCCAATTTTTTTGCCTTGCCCTTGATTACTAAAAAGAGTTCATTTATTGAACGTGTTGAACAGATTATTTTTTGACGTTTCTTAAAACCAATTAAATGCTTCTTTATTTGTCAAAAGAGTAAGTTTTAACCAATGATGTCATTATTATAGTGGGAATAAATCTTTTGTGATTATTCTCGGGAATAATCACTGTAGCTTTTATTTGCTTAGCAAGTGTCAGATAGTTATCAAAATAATTACCTAATTGTGTCAACGCGATATATAAAATGGATGAAAATCATCGGTTTAGTACCTTTTCTGATGCAGAAATAACAAAAATATTTTAGAAACTAATTCGAAAAACAATCTAATAAGTAATCAGTCTATATGGAGACAATTTAAGACCTTCACCAAAGAAAGAAATTATATTCTGGATCAATCTACTACAACAGCTACTCTGGCATTGATTTTGAAAGATTGGGCTTATAACATGAAAAGAAAGGACGGAAATGATTATAAAGAAGCAGTAATAAAGACAATGTGGAATAAAACGGCAAAATTAGTTCAAGAACTTTACTTTAATAAGTATAACAGGTCATTTGATCCTTTCAATGATATAGAATTCAAAAATGCTCGAGATGCAAGAGATGCAAAAAAAAAAATTTTACAAAACATCCTGAAAAGCACAAACAAAGTTCGGTGGCACTTTCTAATACAGAATTGTTGAATCAAAAAATAATCTAGTCAAATATAACTCGCGAGTTCGATAAATTATAGAAAATAATTTGACAGATTTTTTTCTTGTTGCCATTTGGAAATAGCCACTCGAGCCCTCCAGGCTCTCGTGACTATTGCCTGGCAACAAGTTTTGAAAAAATCTGTCAAATTATTTTCAATTTATTCTCACTCTCTTGTTATATTATTACTGAAAATTATATTTTTATTTTCACTTTTGAATGCATTGCAGATAAAATATATTAAAGGATGTATATAGATCATAACAAAACGATCTCACTACTCAAACTTGTTAAAAGTGTTGAAAACGTTCAACCTACATTCCCAGGAACCTAGGAAAAACCTCCATTTTCAAGACTGTAATAATTTGAAATATAATCAAAACAATTCAGTTTCATTATACAATATGAAAATGTTCATTTCAGATTGTATACATATGTCGGAAATATTCATGATTTCACTTATATAAATGTAGGTATAAAAGAGACAACTAGAAAAATGTGATTAATTCGAACATCTTTCACGTTTCGGTTTTTGTTTTTTAAAAGCTAAATATTCTCACGCTAGTGTTTTCAAATTTTATGACCATACTAATTAGGTACTAATTACTTCGCCTAATCTCGAAACTTCTTAGAGATTTATGGCCAAATTTCAATAAATGTTGACGGCGATGTTCCCCCTTTCTGAAGTTTCAAGCTGAAACACCTTTTGACTGGCTGTCCTGAACTCTGCTGCGATATTGTCATATGTGAATTTTCACTACGTGCCTTCTGAATGCCCCGCATCCGGAAAATTATCGTAGTTCAAAAAAGAACATTCATATGTTGATTCCCCAAGTGAAAATCTGATTATAAATCGTCTGTCTATATAAATATTGAATCCATCAACTGTACCTATATCACACGATATTTAATCATTATAAAAATATTTGAAACTTTTCTATGATCAATATTATACCACTCAGCGTATATAAAAAAATATTTTATATGTGATGAAGAAGAGTGTATATCTGATTCCTGTCTGCTAAAAAAATTATACAGTCACGGACAAAATTATTGCATATTTTATTTTAGGTCTTAATTTTTTTTCCCTTTAACACTTTTGTGATTTTGGTTGCTAAATCTGTTACATTTGATCGTTCTACGTAAATTGCAATTTATTGCAGATAAAATAATGGTAAGACATAGCTTTTATAACTGAATTAGCGATAACTCGAAATTATCACTGAATAAGCGGAAAGCTATAATCGTAGCTTAGTGATGACTAAAATAATGGCTTTTCTTTATTTGACGTTTTCAGAATGACTCTTTCAGTTCATTATTTCTTCAATCTATAGTTTCAGTTAGTGAGATGCCACGTTTGAATGAGTTAGTTGCGGTTAAAATTGTTTGTTTAATCAATGAGGGGTACAGACAAGAAGACATTGCACAGAGATTGAATGTCCATCAAACGACTGTTTCTCGCGTACTAAACATAGAGATAATACAGATAGAGTAGGCATGCATATAAGTGGGAGGCGTCCTGCGGATAAAAAGAGAAAGAGAATGAAGTTGGTATTGCTGTCTCTCTCTTTCACTGCGCACCGCGAATGCGTGATTCCTGATTCAAGACGTTCAACGGCAACGACAAAATGCGTGTTCTAACCTATACCTCGATAAATAGTTGTTGAATCAGGACTCACGCATGCGCATTACGCTGTGAAAGATAGAGACGACAATACCTAAACGATTGTCTTTCTCTTTCTATCCGTAGGACGTTCTCGCTTGTACGAGGGCCTATGATATGCCTACTCTTTCTGTAATATCTCTATGGTACTAAAACGTTACAATGAGACTGGAGGATACAAAAGGCGGCCTGGTCAAGGACGTAAAAGAATTACAACGCCAAGAGTTATGAGAAATATTTAAGAATTCAATCTTTGCGAAATCGTACACTTAGTGCTCCGCATCTAAAAAATCAATTACTAAATGCAAGGCAAGTCAATGTTTCCCAAAACCATAATAAGGAGACTTAAGGAGGTCAATTTAAAGCCAAGACGTCTTGCTAGAGTTCATCGGCTTCTTCCACGCCATAAAATCGGACGGTTACAATTTGAAAGAGCACATGCTGAATGGAATGAACATCAATGGGGAAAAGTTCTTTTCACAGACGAAACAAGAAAACAATTAAGGAAGCCTGATGGACGTAGTCTAGTATACAGAAGGTCAGGAGAACGTTTCGCAGAATGTAATCTTGTACATAATCTTAGCTTTGGTGGTGGTTCAATTATGCTATGGGCTGGCATTAGTTGGGACTGTCGCACGGAGCTCATTGAAGTGAATTTAAGGATGAATGCTGACTGGTACATACTTAACATCCTTGCAGAACATGTTATACCATATGTCGGCTTTATTGGATATAATAGCTTTGTGCTAATGCACGACAATGCCCGTGCCCATGTCGCAAGAACAGTAAACCAGTACATTGAGGATGTCGGGATTGCAAAGCTACAGTGGCCACCATATAGTCCTGACGCAAATACCATAGACCACGTATGGGATATCCTAAAAAAAATATTCGAACACGAAATCCAGCTCCTAACTCAATTGCAGAATCATGGATTGCTGCACATAAAGAATGGAATCGAATACCACAAGAAACCATCAAAGATCTTTTGCGCAGTATGCCTAGGAGGATGCAGGCTATCGTTAGAGCTAGAGGAGGAAATACTAAGTACTAAATTGTTATCATTTTGTCTTAAACTAATGTATCGTGTCGGTGTTTTTGTTCTTTCCTAATTAAACGAATACTCCAGTGTAACATATTTAGTAACCGAAATCACAAAGGTGAAGACCTTAAATAAAATATGCAACAATTTTGTCCGTGAGTATAATAACTTTATATTATTATTATTCAGTTTTATTTTCAGTAAATTATTCGTAACGCTTTTCACACATTTCAGAAACTTTTGCATTCGCAATAACTTCGAGTACGTTCGAAGTGTAGTTAATGGGTTGTGATCGAGTCAAATGTGGACCATCTCAATATCAAAATATCGAACGCCTGGAACACCTTCACGTAATCTGAGCATCGTTTGGAGTTATGACTCAGACACCGGAAATTCCACATACAGCGTGCAGTTCGCAGTCCGTAATTTCGACCGAGAGGGGAGGCAGCATAATAAACTCCGGGCGGAATTATTTGCCTGACGTTTCCTATTTGCTCTACTTTGAACGTGACGTTCGACGAGCCATTGGAAGTGTTCATTCATCACGGGCGTCCCGACGTCCCGGCAAAAAGTCTTGCTAGCATCCTGTAACCGTGTCTCGGCTCTTTATTTCCGAAAAACACAGCAAAAATTGCACCTGCGATTTTATTCTGGAGGAATTAGAACCAAATGAGGCTGATGCTTTAAGAATTTTTATGTTCAGGAAGTTTAAGGTGGAAAGTCGATATTTATCGATGAATAGGAAAAATTTGATATCACATAATAATATGTTATCAAACTCAACCTTCGAAAGTAGTAAAGTATTTTGAAATGAAAATTAGACGAGAGGTGCCGTGGGACACGTTTCGCTATTTATTATGTATCAAATAGTAGTCACAATGAAATAAATTAACAAAGAAGACATGTGGAGGATTTACACTTTAGTGGACTGTGTAAATTTTTAAAGTTGTTAAAAAATACGTTCAAATCCTACCTTATTGCTGGACTCAACCTTGGGTGTTGGATAAAAGTTCTTAAATCGGTGAAACTCGTTCCACTCACACTCGGGCCAGAGTTCCACTGTCCCCAATCTTATTTCCGAAAAATCTTTAAGTTCAAATCGGTGAAAAGGTGGAAATGTTGAAAATGAGGAAAATATGTAAAGTATATATAACGCACTGGAGCACAAGTTAGTCGCAATTGAAAATTTGTATTGAATTTGTTTTCACATGTGTCTTCAGAACATATGTCTTCCTCGCACAGCGATGAAGGAGAAATTTGAAGGCATATACGGAGAAATACTGAATAAAATGATACTTAATGTTAGGTGAAATTAATTTGAAAAGGAATAGAAATAAATTGTTCGAAAAGAAAATATTTAGAAAATATTATTATTGAGAATATAATTAAATAATATTGCGTGGTCGCAACAAGATGCGTGAAACAAATCAATACTATTAATGATTGTTTTGTGGTAACTAAGATAGAAAACATATGTTTGGGATTCAATTTTATTTACTTTCTCGAGAATAATGCATCGATAGTGGTTCTATAGCATGCTGATCCGTAATACACTTTGAATTTATTTAAATACGCCCCTGGTATATCAAACTAATGGATCCTAACTTGATACATTAGATCTCTCTTTTCCACGATTTAATTCTGAACAATTAACATCACGAGTTAGTTGATTTTTACCAAATTCATTAATTCTATACGAAAGTAGTTGTATGTGAAATTGTGTCCTGTCGTCTTGAATGAAGACATCAAAAAGTCACGAATGAGTAAACTCCGTATAAAAAAAGTTTCTGGATTATAAAAAAGACAAGAGAAGAATTTCATAAAAAAAGTCAAGGAAAACAGTAACTACTTATTATAAAATATTCCGAGAACAATAATACAAACGCATCTTTAGAGTTGTATTCTACCTAATGCTACAGTTCCACCGACAGAAACATTGAGGAAGATTTTGTTGCTGAATGTTTCTCCTTGTTGCCAATAGTAGAAACTCATGGCAACATACGTACCTAAACTTCTTGCTTCCACTGAAGCAACTAAAATTGTCAATAGTTGCATATTGTTTAGTAAAAACTAGTGAGAGGCTCCACCGCCCATTAAATAGATCCGTGTAAAATATAGATCGATAAAAATATAGTTTCTCGAACGCCGAGGAGTGCTAAGCCCGTCCCTGCCTCTGTCGAACGGTACGCGACGCGTCAAGTGCTGAGCACGTCCCTGCCTCTGTCGAACGGGCGAACAATCTACTCGCTGTCAATCTCAGTTCGTGCGTAATCGGTTAGATACTACGACCTCATTGGGCCTCACCGTGCCGAAACTTCTCGAAAGAATTCAACCCGTCCAACTATCGGCTCGAAAGCCGGTCACGTGAATTCGAGTCCATGTGACACGAAAATAGTTCTCAAGCGTCGGGAATGCAGCCGTTTTCACGAATTTCGAAGAAACGTCAAACTTTAAACGTTCGATATCGAAGATCGGCGTCTCGGATCGAGGCGAGACGTAGCCTAAGTACTACGGAAAGGACGTGGGCGATCTCCTTATCTCGGCTTCATAAGTTTGATAAATTGCGGCCTTCGGCCGCCTGCATTTTGGGAAGTCGAATTTGGCAAACCAATAATTTATTTGGTATTATATATAATCAACACTTCTTGCCGAAACATAAACAAATTTTAAGGAACATTTTGGAACATTCACGAAAACAAGCAATAGCAACAAATTGTTTCACAATGTTCCTCATGTTCCTCCGGTAGCTATATATTCATTCGTTTTTTTACTTCACCGCACACTGAAAATCTTCGACACGAATGTTTACTAGTTGCGTTCTCGATATGTTTCCACTGCGATAGCAACACGGATTTTTTCACAAATGTTTCCTATTTTATTTTGAAGTTTACCGCTCAAAATCGAAATCGGCAACAAGTAGGAACATTCAATATTTTTGCCTAAAAATAAAGAAATTTAAGGAACATTTTGGAACATCTTAGAACATTTACGAAAACACGGAACAGCAACAAAAATGTTCCTCCGGTGGAATCGTAGCTTGAAGGGTGACAAGTAGAAACAGCCAACATTTGTTGCTGAAACATAAGGAAATTTTAAGGAATATTCAGGAACATTTAGGAATATTTATGGAAACGCGCAACAACAACAATAATGTTCCTCAGTGTTCCTCATTGCTCCTCCTGTGGAACTGTAGCTTAAGACTATCTCATTTTTTTTTTCAACTTTCAATGAACTGCTTATTGTTATTCAGTTTCTCTAGGAACCCCTATGTTATATTCAATTTTCATATAAATAGATTGTTATGTAATAACATAGTTTACTACGAGATGAAGTCAATGTTATGACGAATCGCGTTCACTCAATAGATTTTTTTTTTTGTAAAAGAGGTGGGACGTGTGCCCTCTCACACGCGCCCGACCTCCGTACAATTTTGGCTTCGTCAGCTTGGAAATTTAGCCATCAATTTAATAAATGAGAGGAACCACTTAAATCGGACGCATACAAACACCCAGGAACACGGTGGGAATCGAACCCACCAACTCCGTCAACGAAGACGGCATAGCGCTACCTATAACCTCTCCGCCACGGAGCCTCCGCTATCTCATTTATCCAACTTTTGCATTCCAAGGAGAGACTCACTGTCGACCTCCGTTTAATGATGTAATCTTTGTTTCCCTTCTGTTTTTTGTAATTTCTATATCTGTTTCCAGTTTTACTTTATAACTTCCAAATTTTCATCTTATCTAATTTGTATTGATTATTTTACTCAATCTGTACATAATTATGTTCTGCTCAATTCCAGGAGAGGGGAGATAGTTCAAAATTGAATTCGACACATCGTTTCCCAACTTTATCGAACGCTTCCCGACGTTGCCCAGTTAAAATTACCCAATCAGTTCTAAAAAAACTTATCTGTAATGAACCATGTGGCGTGGATTTCGGTGCCGACCGACCTACACGGTTCAATGCTTTATTGCTAGCAAAAAGTCTGGATAAATGCCGTATGAAGTCGATGGCCAATTGGGTTAAATGAAACCGGCAATACTTATCGTGAAAAATAGAAGAATTTTACGGCCCGTCGATCGCAATGTCTTCTTTAATTGAACCGGGGTTAGCCGCCGATGGCGTGGTCGTTTGTTTCAGATGCTCCATTTTTTTATGCTGGGTATTTAACAGGGTGTGTGTTTAGTGCAAGTGAATTCAGCAATGAAGAGAGTTTACATAATAATAATAATAATAATATCGGCCGTAAAAAAATAAAAACTAATAATAGTAATAATGATAATCAGGTCCCATGAACTATAGAGCCGCTTGCCCATCATCCCTTTTGTTAAGGGACGCTGTAAGGGCAGGATGAAGAAGTCCTCCAAGGAATGTAAGAGAGGTTTTTCAGTGAGTAAGCAGCAGCATACGAAGTCTCACACTTTCCTGAGAATGCGTGCGGAATACTCTCAGGGTAGTCTATAAAGATTTTCTTCTCACACAGACGTAAAAAAGAAATAAAAAAATAACAGTAATAATGACATTATGAAAGTGGACACCCCAACAACTTGCAGAGTACACCATAGTCAGCAGGAAACTCTTATGCACATTCTGTCTGCTTGCAGAGTCCATGCTCCATCAGGGTATATAGAAAGACATAATGGGGCGCACCGAATTCTCTACTTCCATCTGAGAGAAGTTTATGGTATATACGAAGAACCAGTGCTACCATATGTTCCACTAGAAATTGAAGCGGTTGTTAAGAACGATAGAACTCGCATATACTGGAACTATGCTTTTCCAACAACTCGGCAGTTCCACGCAAAAAAGCCAGATATAGTACTGCTGGACAAAAAGCTCAGATAACTGTTCATTGTCGAATTTTCGTCCCTTGCCGAAAATAATGTGGTGATGAAAGAAGAACTGAAAAGGGAAAAATACAAAGATTTTATGTTCCGGCTGAGGACATTATACCCAGGGTATAAAGTAAGGTTGGTCGTAATAATCATAGGTTGTCTAGGCGGAATGAGAGCTATGTGACAGAATTGAAGATTATTTCGGCATGCAGATCTCTGGCCGAGATATTGACACGCATAATGTAGAAAGCAGTGTTGCTCGGGTCACTTGGAGTCATCAGGTCCCATGAACTATAGAGGCCGCTTGCAGCTCATCTTTTTTGTTAGGAGACGCTGTAAGGGTAGGATGAAGAACTACTCCAAGGAATGTGTGATGGGTTTTTTAGTGAGTAACTAGCAACATCCGGAGTTTCACACATCCCTGACAATACGTGAGGGATAAACTCAGGAAAGTATATAAAAAAATTTTCCTGTGTTTTCTTCATATATATATATATATATATATATATATATATATATATATATATATATATATATCAGGGGCGGCTAGTCAAAGGAGGCTAAGGAGGCTAAGCCTCCTCAATATTATTTCATGTATCACTAATATATTATATTGAATAGTCAGCATTCAGCATATTCATATTAATCAAAATCATATTATTTTATGCACCTACCTTCCTTTCAACCTACATTATATAATATAATTTATTAATTTATTATTGCCAAAGAAAAGCAAACAACGGTGCAAATGCTCCGAATGAATACTTCGTTGCAATAGAAAAGCAAAACACATGTAAATGGCAACACCGATAGGAACCCAGTCTCATACAATGTCGACCAATCACAACTATAGAATTTCGCGTGACATCGAGTGAATTCGTTGGAAAGCATTAATTGAATCGTAGTGTGATCGTAGTTACTAATGGCCGAAAACAGCAGCGTGTTTACTTATATTGCTCACGTAGTGTTTCAAATGAGTTTGGTTACTGAAGTTAATTTCAAAAATTTCAATGGTGACTCAGTGGAATATTTGTGATCCCATAACTTTAGTGCACTAAGTTATGAGGATAAAGTTTTGATAAAAATATTGCGACCTACCCTTGAATTAAACAATTTGGTGCTGCGTAACAAACAACAAAGCCGCGGTTTTAATACAAGGAATTATGAGAGACATCCTTGCCTATCCGGATCACAGGTAAAAAATAAATTGTTTTGTTGGCAGTGTTTACTTTTTACTAGTGAAAATGTCTCTGTTTGGGGCAGTTTAGGATTTGAGGATTTAATTCTATACCTAGTTGAAAGTGAGGAATTTTTCACCGATGAAGTAACTTTAAATACAGCAAGCGGATTAATATCTAACTAACAAGATAAGGAATTTATATATTTTTTAAACATCTTTAAATTAATTTTTGAACAAACAGAAATAGTTTTTCAAATCTTACAGCAAAAGTTTTCAGATGTAATTTACTCACAAAATCGGCCCAACTTTCTTTTGGAAAAAATTTCAGAATTTCGTGCAGAAGTTTATTTTAAAAAACTATTTTCTGTATCTCAAACTACTGATGATACGACTCAATTTAGCCCAAAACGAAAGAAATTCAGTTACGCAGATATGGAGCTTCACTATAAGCAAATATTTTATGAAGTTTTGGTTACTATTAAGGGTCAAATAGAAATGAGGTTCTCTGATTTGAAAGAACTGCATTTCTTCGACTTACTCAATGAAAATTTGTTAACCGGATTTTCGGCTAATTTTCCAGATAACTTTTTGAAAAATTTATGTCAAAAATACACTTTTTTTGATAAGGTAGCCATAAAAAGTGAACTGTGTGTTGTTTAGAATGACAATGAAACTTTGGGGCAAAATGAAAATCATGTGAGGACTATTAAATACCTTTTTGATAATGATTTGAATCAAGATTTACCCCAAGTTTATGAACTCTTATGTCTAATTGTTTCTATCCTGGTGACATCGGCTTCCGTAGAGCGCTCATTTTCCACTCTTAAGAGAATTAAAACTTATTTACGAAATTCAATGAGCCAGGATCGTTTGAAAAATATTAGTTTGTTGTCTATTGAAAAAGAATTGGTAAAACTCTTGGCGAAAGACAAAAAATTTTATGAGGATATTATAGATCATTTTGCTAACGTTAAAGATCGCAGAATCCCGCTAATCTTCAAAAATATATAATAACTTTTTATTTGCTCTCACTAGCTGTTAACAAATTCGTTAAGTAGGTAGGTAGGTACCTAATTATAAGGCGGTTGACTTTGAAATCCTAAAAATTTTCGCCTATGGTGTATTTTTTAACACCTCTTGTAGCCTCCTCAAACCAAAACCTCACGAGCCGCCACTGATATATATATATATATATATATATATATATATATATATATATATATATATATATATATATATATATATATATATATATATATATATATATATATATATTTATATATCCAATATATAAAATTTTCGTGTCACGGTGTTAGAAGTTAAACTCCTTCGAAATGGCTCGACCGATTCCTATGAAATTTTGTGTGCATATCGGGTAGGTCTGAGAATCGGCTAACATCTATTTTTCATCCCCCTGAATGTTGAGGGTGGACCTCTTAATAATTTTATTTCATTTTTCAGACAAAATTTTCTGTTCAATTTTTTTATGATTCAACATTCAAAAACACATTTCACCCCTCTACGATCAACTCCTATTTTTTATTTGTTAAACTCCTCCGAAATGACTCGACCGATTCTAATGAAATTTTGTGTGCATATCGGTTAAGTCCGAAAATAAGACAAAATCAATTTTTTATCCCCCTTAATTTCGAGGGGGTCCACCCCTCAATTTTTCTTTTGACAAAATTTTCTGTTCTATTTTATATATTATACAGCATTCAAAAATACATACAGCCCTAAATTATTATCCTTCTACGATCAACCCCTATTTTTCATTTTTATACTCCTCCGCAATTGCTAGACCGATTCTGATGAAATTTTGTGTGCATATCGATTAGGTCTGAGAATCGGGCAACATCTATTATTCATACCCCTGAATGTTGAGGGTGGTCCACTCATTAATCTCTTTTTTATTTTTAAAAAAAATTTCACCTCTATACGATCAATCCCTATTTCTCTTTTTTTAATTATTTAACTTTATATTAGGCAAACAGTTTGCCTTTAGCATCTGAAATAGGTGAAATTTCACCGAAACGTGCGTCATGCGTTATTTCATTTAATAAATGTGTAAATTGTTATTATTAACCATTGTTTTAATGAAGATAGATAACTATCTAGATAGATAGATAGATAAAAATAATTTACATGGCTGAACAACGTTTGCCGGGTCAGCTAGTATATATAATTATATATATATATATATATATATATATATATATATATATATAGTATATATATATATATATATATATATATATATATATTTATATATATATATAATATTTATATATATATATATATATATATATATATATTTAAATATATAATTATTGATTATTCGATTATCCTTCAATTATGCTTAGGTTGAAGCATCAGCACTCAAATCTTATTTCATCGATGCGCATAAATAAGAAATTATGACAATAAATAAATATAAAATCTAAAAATTTTGTTGAAATATATTTCATATAACAAGTCATAATTTTTTCAAATGAAAAAATTATTCAATCTTATACCAAAAAGTAGAGAACTGAACAAAATAGTTAACAGTGTAAAGGATTTTCAAGAGAAGAAATACTCATGATAATAGCGATCAGAAAATTAGAGGAAATAGCAAAGAGTGTAGAAGATTTATTTGTTACAAAATACAAAATTGAAAACAAGTTGTTATTTATTTTGAATAACCTATTTCGAGAATTATTGAAACAAAAGGACGATTGAGAAAGTGAATTACAAACAAAAATACTACGATTTTCATTGACTTGGGTGAAATAATTGTTGAAATGTGATTGAATATTCAACAAAATGATATTTTTTGATATCATTGATAAATTTCAACATTAAATTCCAATAAAACTAAATATATATTTATAACACCAAATTATTACATCTTTAATAAAATACAAAAGAAGAAAACATTATCAAAATGATAAAATTTTCAAATCGAACTGAAAAGAACAAGATTTGAACTGTTTTCACAGAAAGTGAATATATATAAACTATTTTCTCTTTTTAGTATTCTAGTGGTTGATTTCGTTTGAATATTTAAACGTAATCACACGATAGAAATCATGCCTCGAAACTGAAAAATTCGAATTGCTTTTTGATTTTCCTTCATCAATATATTTCAATTAATATCAAATCAGTTAATCCAGAACTAAACTTTTCATTCAATTGAATGATATGAGATTAAGTCGAGTTTTACAGAATTTAATGTTCGACGATCCCTGAACGCTATCTATTATTCAAATGCATCAGTGGAATATTTATGAAACTGAAATATCCGTCTGCCGTAAAATAATCTGGGACTATTTGAGTGCTCTCGGTTTAATACGAAGGTTTTAGTATAAACAATGCATTGATTCCCCCATTAAATGATTCGAAAGATCTACCAAAATCTAGGGTTCAACTGAAATATACAAAATTCAATTCTTTCTAATCCAATTGAATTCATATGATCAAAAATGAAGAGTTGTTATTTATTGTCAGCATTTTTTTTACTATGAAAATAAATTAGTGTAAAAGTTGAAGAGCTGTTTAGATAAAATTTGATATATGAGATGTTGAGTTCTGATCCAATATATAGTATGTTATTTTGAATAGGATAAAAAGAATTACACTTCTTCAAATATTGGATGAAGTAGTACAATAAGCACAGATGAATAAACATACATACATATTTACATACACACATATATATATATATATATATATATATATATATATATATATATATATATATATATATACATATATTGGTATTGGTATTGGTAGGTGTGGATGGTAACCGATGCGCTGCGACCTTATTAGATCTATTGTGCCCCATCTTCTTCTGCTTCTCGATGTGTTCTCGTTTTACAGCAGCCCCTCAAGCCTCAATACCTTCAGGAATTTGAGGATTTTAAGGCGGTCTATTCGTGGTATTTCTTCTACAGTCAGCTGGTATGATCCCAGTGTGTTCAGTCTTTCATGGTGCACAGCATAGCACTCCATCAGTATATGGTGGGGTGTTTCTGGACGTTCCTTGCAGAATCTGCAGGTGCTGTCCCCCTCTAAACCTAGCTTCCTTAGGTGTTCTTTGAGTCTGCAATGCCCCGTAAGAAATCCTGTGTGTCTTTAGACTAGTTTTGCTGAGGTTAATCAGTGTCTTCGATCTTGCTCGGTTGAACTTTCCGAGGAGATCTTTGGCATGCCTCAGTCCTGGAAGTCTTTGCCAGTATGTTGCTCTCATTGCTTCTTCAGCTTTATTGAGTTCTTCTTGGAAGTAAGATTTTCCAATTCCGCAGAAAGGCTCTGGCCCGATAAAAGGCGTTGATGCACCCTTTCGTGCCAGGTTGTCTGCTCGTTCATTACCCTTCACTCCGACGTGCCCCGGCACCCAGAGGAGGATCACTTTGTTGTTCTTGCCCAGATCGTTTAGTTTGTCTAGGCATTCACAAACCATCTTTGAGTTGATGTTATAATAGCTCAACGCTTTGATGGCTGCTTGGCTATCGGAGGGGATCGCAATTTCCTTGTTCCGGTATTTCCTATCGAGGTTGAACTGAATGCACCTTTCTATGGCGTGAATTTCCGCTTGAAAAATACTGGGGAACATATATACATACATATATATATATATATATATATATATATATAAATATATAAATATATATATATATATATAAATATATATATATATATTTATATATATATATGTATATATATATATAATATATATATATATATATTGAATAATATAATATATATATATATATTATATATATATATATATATATATACACACGCCGTTTTTTTTAGCTGATCCCGCTATTGCTATCTCGGAAACGAAGAGACCTACAAGGTCGGTTAGATTGGATAAAAGTTTTCAATTTTGGGGTGCAATAATAAGCCTTTTTCAGATATTAAATATCAATGTTTGTTTTTGAGGTATTTGCCAAAAACTAAAATAGTCGAATTTCGTTTTTTGGCTCTATTGCCTCCATTTCGAATTATATAAGGAAAAGTCAGGGGAGTTTCAATAATGTTTCATACTCGTTATAATCTGATATAAATCAAATTTCAGTGCGACGTTTCGTTCATTAAGTTTTATCATCAGCTTTATTTTTTTAAATATGGGCTTCTAGATTTTTTCATTAATTTTGGTAGCCACTGTTACAAATTCAGCTATTAATTACAATCGAATAAAAAAGCGTCAATCTCAGTATCGCCTTCTCTGTTATTTACTGTACAGCTCTTACTCGAGGATTTTCTCTAATGAACCATGATTCTGTAAAGTCCTCTCAATGCGTTGAAAATATCTTTCGGATGGCTGATACTTCTCGGGGTACAATTCCCTATACATAGCTAAAGATCTAGTAGCATTTCTCAAACATTTCGCGTAGGTATACGAAAAGCAAATCAACTTTCTCCTCATTTGAAAAATTCATTATTTTCACCTTCTCAGGAATCAAATAATTATTTATGTGCTTGTAAATAGATTTGACATTTTGTTATTCTGTTAATTCATGGCTCACTTTGAAACAATAAATCCATTTCAGTACTCTCAGAATTTTTTCTCCAAGATTTCTATTTTCCAGAAGACATCATAAACAAACATTTTTCCATAAAATTCAGTTCTTTCAAATTCATACAAAAACCCTGGAATGCATAACCACGTTCAAAATTTCTAAAGATGTATGGAGTATACTTGAGTTCTAAAATTTTGGTTTCTACATTTTTCAGACTACACTAACATAAATTGTTTCACCAAATATTGATGATGTTTATTCGGAGAAAAACGTCGAGAAATGCATGTATTCTAATTAATAGCTGAATTTGTTACAACAGTAGCTACCAAAATTTTTGAAAAAATCTAGAGGACCATATTTGAAAAAATTAAATTGATGATGGTATCTAATGAACGAAACGACGCATTGGAAATTGGTTCATATAAGTTTATAAAGAATATGAAACATTATTGAAACTCCTCTGACTTTTTTTGATATCATTCGAAATGGAGGCGGAAGAGCCAAAAAACGAAATTCGACTATTTTAGTTTTTGGCGAATATTTCAAAAACAAACATTAGTATTTAAGATCTGAAAAAGGCTTATTACTGCTCCCCAAAATAAGAAACTTCAATCCAATCTAACCGACCTTGTAGGTCTCTCTGTTTCCGGGATAGCAATAGTGGGATCATATATATATATATATATATATATATATATATATATATATATATATATATATATATATATATATATATATATATATATATATATATATGTTCAGAAAGATTTCCGCGCGAAGTATTTGAAAACTTGGTTCACGGAATGAACCGCGTGAAAGATTTGAAAAATTTCGACGTTTCGGCTCCTTTTGCGGAGCCATCTTCAGGAGAATAGAAGAAGGGGAATAATTCAGAATCGTGGCCTCAATCTGCCTACTCCACGATTCGAATTAGGTGGAATCGGAAACAATACGATTGCGTCTCAACCTGCCTACTCCACTAACCGTACTGCTTCCTGTCAACTCTGAAGTCTCAACCTGCCTACTCTTCAGAGTCAACTGACGGGCCGATCGTCGCGTGGCCGTATTTATAGGGGTGAGTGCCTGCCCCCCTCCCCTATAAATACGGCCACGCGACGATCGGCCCGTCAGTTGACTCTGAAGAGTAGGCAGGTTGAGACTTCAGAGTTGACAGGAAGCAGTACGGTTAGTGGAGTAGGCAGGTTGAGACCACGCAATCGTATTGTTTCCGATTCCACCCAATTCGAATCGTGGAGTAGGCAGATTGAGGCCACGATTCTGAATTATTCTCCTTCTAATTCTCCTGAAGATGGCTCCGCAAAAGGAGCCGAAACGTCGAGATTTTTCAAATCTTTCACGCGGTTCATTCCGTGAACCAAGTTTTTCATATATATATATATATGTTATATTTATATCTTTTATATTTTATTTTGTACCTACTACCTTCCATTTGTGGTATTGTGATAAGAATAATTGATATTTATAGTAGAGATATTACATCAAAAGAAAAATGAATTTCAACCAAACATTGAATAAAGTATCCCATAAATTAGATTAGAAAAAATATTATATACAATTCGCGGATTATTCAAGAAAATTTAGGTGCACGTTTGGTAAACTCAGTAAATATAATGAGAATTTTTTATGGAATTGATATCTTCTAGGTATATTCAAGTTCATTTACCGTGAAATGTCACGAAAATTTAGAATATCCTGCAGGTAAGAGAAGTTCATTGTTCCACATTGAAATTTCATTTTATCATTATAAGACATTCTACTCATACTCATTCAAATGAAAGTAAATTTATTACAACAATCTATTTGATGAGAAGTATTGATTCCGCCATTCAGAGTTTAATAAATATTGTTTCAGTTATTTCAGTTATCAAATATTCCAATTCATTCATTTATTCAGAAAATACGGATATAAATATTCGAAAAAAACTTGGTTAGATTAATGCAAGTGATTGAAGTTGAGTTCACTTGATGAGATAGTCCATGAAGATTTAACAATGATATTGACAGATGAAAGAAGTTGAGAAAAGTTGGCAATTCGAAGAAGTTTCTTGGAATTTTCACTTCCCAAACAAAGTTTACGTAAACAAAATTGAAGAGTTTCTGTTTTCGCGATTATTTTTCCCTAGCGATATAAGATCTTCAGCTTTAATTTGACAAGTAACTTCGTATCGTTGTCTAGAGAATTAAGTGATTGAATATATCTGTTAAGTTCTAGGAACTAAAACGTCAACAGATTAGTAAGGCAATAAATTCTAATATTTCGATAATATAATGCCTAGTTTTGGTAGAGACATTTCAAAATCATTTAAACGATTATTTTTATATATATACACGGTATTCCAGATGAAATTTTCCACCTGAATATTCTGTTTCATATGAAATTTTGAGAAATTTCATTTCTAAAAACAGGTTTATTTTTAACTAGAGGTGACATCGATTTATTTTATTACATATTTTCTATTTATCACCACTTTGCATATTTGGGTATCAACTACTTTTATCGGAAAAAAAAACTCTACAAAAATTTTAACTGTCGTTATACGGCTTGTGCCATATTGTATGCAAGTTTTTTTGACACTGAAATCTTGAAGTAAAATTTAAATTCAGAGAAAATAGCAATTCTGTATTTTTAAATTTTAAATTGTTTACTGAAATAAAAAAATTTATCACAATAATGTTTGAACTACATAGTGTCCCTGCATAATGAACGAAACATGTACTGATATTTGCAAAAAGCTTCAGAGTTAACTGTCGATATTCTTCGAAAATACGCTGTCCAAAATTCAAGATCTTTGGGTCAACTTGCAAAAATCTCGAACTCTAGATGTCCCCAGATAAAGTCGATTGTATTTAGACCAGAAGAACGAGCTGACTTAGATGGATATACAAAAGTGTAGAAAATACAAAATAAGTAATAATGTAAATAAATATCCTCCTCATATAAAAAAATTATACAGTCTTGAAATATTTTCAAATCTTCAAATTGAAAAAACCCTTGAGGTGGAAAGTTTTATCTGGAACATCTTGTATATACCGTCATTTGACTTAACGTTAAAAAAATATAAAATAGAAAACATATGAGTACCTTGAGCGAAGAGGTCTAATAGATTATTCACAATTTAACTCTCACATAAGCAAGTGAACGCAAATTCATATTTTTCAGCAAATAAGTAATAATTATAAGTCAGGCAGATTACTTATACTTTAATTATTAAAAATAAGGAAACATCACACAGAGAAAAAAAATTGATTATAACGTTCTGAAATTGTTGTTAATTTTGTTATATTGCATACGACTGATGGTCCAGAATGAAGAAAATAATAAACAAATGGGTGAAATGTCCAAATTGCATTCGATATATCGAAGAAAATACTTACTAATTTAACTCTAAAAATAATTCTATACACATATTTACGTATTGTATATATATACATATTTATATTCATGAAATACAAATAGAAAACTAGAATCATTGTTATGCATGACTCATAAATAATGGCAGGCACACCAACAGGATTGCACTGAATGAAATTATATAAGAAGATTTATTTTAAAATGGACGTTGGCAACCGTGCACCATAGAAAATTCTATTATGTCTGGCTCAAAGCGAAAGGGTTGAATATCTGTCTAATCCTTTATGTTTCTGATTTTCCTTGCTTACATAATCCGACGAACTTAGTGAAATGTTGGATGATGTAAATTCGCAAATACCGACAGATAATTCTGATATAATTAAAACGTTTCATCAGCGAGAAAATGCAAGAAATTTTATGTTATAAATAACAAAATACGTCAGTTCAAAGTACCAGCAAAACATAGAACTCATCAAAGATTTCAGCCATCCTTTGCAGTAAACGAAATCTGCTCTTGTCGAACCCTTGTCCTGCAACTTCGAACTCAGTCCTTTTAAACTCTCAACTTCTCTTTGTTCTACCAGAAACGATTTCAAGCTCTATCCTCTTAAATTCTCAGCTCCGTTTTGTTACCAGTGAAAGTGAGTTTTGTATAAAATAGGTAATGCCCCACAAGAATTCTCTCAACATTAATTTTCGTACTTAATAATAATATCATCGTTCAAATTGAAAAGTTGAAAAATAATTGAGCATGTTCGAGAGGATTTAATGTACTAACAAATACGAAAGAACTTTGTTATCATGATTGAGGATGGGAGTTCAAAATCTGGGTATAAGATAGTGAATAGTATTGAAGTATGTGAAGTATGTTTTCTATTATGAAGGAAATTTTGACAACTGGATGAATCTTTGCTAACCTGAATTGTATCCATTTGAGGCACAGATATTCATATTTCATTTGAAATACAGCCAACATGTTATAAATTTTGAAATATTCGATAATAATCAAACATATTTCAGCAGATTACTTAATTATGTTCAGAGAGAGATATTTTTATGTTGGGGCGCCCCCGTATATTATACGAGGAGCTTCCAGAATGAATTAACATTATTTTCATGCAGTAATGAATAAACAATAATAATAACATAATATTAGCCTTTATATTCCACATGATTATGGTTTGAATACATTTTTTATTTAATCAATTTCTCGAGAGCTATTTATCAATTTGATATTTTGGTCTAATTGCAGAATATCCTTACTTGGATTGAAGAAGACGGTAAATATTTATGTATTCCCCTGTTCAATTGAAAGGTTATTGAAGTTGAGTTTAAAGTGTCAAGAACATAATCAATCCTATTTTACTAGCAGTTCGAAATCGACATAATGTTAAACTTAGTTCAAATTGAAAAAATAAATGAATTTTGGAAAGACTAATTAAATAAAAAAATAATTATCAATGGATTTCACGACTGAACTGGAATATTATTGATTTTCTATAGTTTCCTCATCAAGAAATCCAGAACGTAACAAATGTTGTGTTATTATGGCTCGACTCTATCAACAATAAAAATTTTCATGAAAATATATTCGTAAATCTCAATTTTGTTCAACAATTTACCTTCTAGCTTTCGAAATAATTAAATTCGATCAATCATAATTCGACAGTTTTAGATTTTTTCAACTTCTAATTGATCAAATCTTGCTTCGTGTTAAACGTTGTTCTAGAAATACTAAAACTACAGACCAGTTGAATTCATGATGAAAATTTCGTAATCAATTAAATGCTATTAGAGCGTCAGAAAGTTATCTACTTCTAATATTGAGTCAGTTAATCAAAATACCGTCCGTTTTATTCATATAACACCCTTGGGACCACTTCATTAAACATTCTGGAATATTTTAGAGGCATTAAATATAAGCACGTGCGTCCTAAAGTGTGTATGGAATTACTAAGTTTAGGATAGGCTTAAGTGAAATGCCCATTTGGCCATCCTCGTTATCATTCAAAAATTGCAGAAGCAGTTTTTTTAGAATCGTATACTAAATTTTCAGATAACTGAATGAATGTGTTTTTCACGTTATTATAAACCATGTATCTTTTCATAGAAGACAAGAAAAAAGTCTTGATATGATTGGCAAGCGACCAATTGATAGATATTATATTTATTATCTCACTATAGATCTGGCAATATTAGCTCATTATGTTGCTAAAGCCCTACCCAGCTAACTGATCTGAAAAAATCAGTTTACAGAAAATACACAGCTGATTCTTTTGAATATTTCACAAAAAAAACCTCCTCTGTGAAAAAACACATATATGTTCATAAAGTTTGGCGATGATCTGTCAAACGTTGATGGCGTTGTATATATATATATATATATATATATATATATATATATATATATATATATATATATATATATATATATATATATATATATATATATAAATATATAAATATAAAACTAAATATATATATATATATATATATATATATATATATATATATATATATATATATATATATATATATATATATATATATATATATATATATATATATATATATATATATATATAACATACTTATATCATATTGAAGACAAACAAATAGTCGTAATATCAATAACTTTTTAGTTTTTTCAGGTTTTAGTCGGTTGAAAGCGATACTGCACTGACAAACTCAAATACTATAAAATTTGAATTCACTTTCATAAATCTCATCTTTCCAATTCGACTAAATGAACTTCATGTAGCAGTTTTTCTCAAGTTTCAAGTATACCTAATTCGAGATGAAACCTCCAGGCAGAAGCGGATGCTATATATTAATCCGCGTAGTATTCTAAATGTTATGTGAGACAGAGAATGATGAAAGTTTCCTGGTTACAATTTCACGCCGTAAAATTGCATACTGTCGGTAAATATTAAATTTCTGTTCTGTATCCTACTCTTGAAGTTAGTTGAGGGGGAGTCATAAAATTCAGTAGTTAAAGTTTTACGACCGTTCAGGGCTTAAAGCAAGAAAAATTCCGATCAATCTCATGAGTTTTTGAATTATCTATGAAACAAAAAAATTGAACTGGTTTTAATCATGAAATATATGTGCTGGATTGATTAAATGGTAAAAATAGAATTTCAATTATTTCCATTCCTTGTGAGAATATATTTTATCTATCAACCGGAATAAAATTTTCATTTTTCATCTTGATGGTTTGTAGTTATTTATATACTGATACAGATTCGTATATTCTCACATCATTTATAATTAAATTTATAGACATTATTGACGAGAACATATTTTTATCAGGATTTTCCATCATTTCATTTTGTAGAATTGTTGTATAACTTTGGAAGTTAAAATAGAAAATCTCATCGAACATTACTGTTAATGAATAATTATAGAAATATCTGTAATTTGAATCCTAGCCAAACTCGAGGTCATTGTTGTCGAATTGTTAATTTTCATTGTACAATAGCATGCAGCAGCGATTTCGTGTGGATTGGCATTTTTGGTTACAATTTTATTGAATAGAAATTCAAAACTGGATATGGGAGTCCCATAAATACTCCTCTACCAGAAAATAATAACGATAATCCGAACCATCTCTGTATTGTAATTTCCATCGAATTTTGAGTATCATGAGATAATTAAATAACTCCGACTAATATGAAATATTAATAAAACATGAAATGAATAATCTATACATAAAACATATATATTTTACGTAAATTAATTTTTTTCGATAATTTTCACTTCGAATTTCCTTCAAATTATTCATTTCAGATTTTTTGTATGCTACAAAAAAAATCACAATCAACGGATAATCCCATATTCTTCACAAACTTCAAAGTAACTGGTACAAATAATTATTTTTCCTTTCGCAAAAACTGGAGTTGAGTCATGTTTTTTGGCCCCATGATTTTAACTTTTATTTTTCAAACTTACACAAAAATAAGACAAAAGCACAATCGTTCTGGTATAATAAAATGAAGCATTTATTCTCTGCAATGAAATATATAATCAACAACTCCACAATAGAGTCCTTTGTGAAACAATTCGAATTCTAAATCATATGAAATACAAAACTCACTTTCATTGAATAATTCATTGAAATATTTGATTATGCTGAATTTCAGAACAAGGAAGTTTTATTTGAGCTCATAGGCGTCAGTAGGAATGTAGTAAGTCATACAAAAATTTTGAATAATGCGATTACATTCATGGAAATTTAACATATTTTCATTTGAGGAAATAAATATTATTTATGAATAATGAGCTTAAATGCTTCCACTACACCTTTTCAACGAGACACGATTCAATTTTACGCAAACCGTGATTTGACAATTCAATGAAAAAAACTTCATTATACATACACATCAGTAAATTCATTCTAGTTTTTTTTGCTCAAATGCCACTTCAATAATTAGTTCTTTTCAGAAATAATTTGAGGTTTCAATTAAATATTTATTTCGAATTCAGTTTGTAAAAGAATGGTTTTCAACTTTCCTCGTTATTCTGTTACAAAACTTATCTTCATGTTATTTTCAAGAAAAGATTGTCATATGGTTTCATATAATATTTTTCAAACATCCCTCTTCATAACCCTCTAGATACATTTTTATGATTCTTTTATTAGTGTGAAGTATAAACTAAGAACAATGTTAAACCCTGAAAATTATTGAGTTATCTTTTTCATTGAAAAAAAAATTTATTTCGAAAATCATATGCAAAATGGCGAAGACACCAATTCAGATTTCATAAAAAAATCCATTTTTCACGAACTACACTATAGATTTTCATAATTCTATCACTGAGTTGAACCTTTTACTCACATACGTGTTGAATTCTAAAAACTGATGAGGTAACGATCTTATTAACAATTACAATTGATTTAAAAATCATGTGCAAAATGGCGGAGGCCCCATATCAGATTATATAAAAAAGTCAATTTTTCATGAAATACAAGATAGATTTATATAATTATCTCACTGGATTGAACTGTATACTTATAGAAGTATTTAAGTCTGAATGTTGAAGTGTATTTTTCAATATTAATAATAATAAATTTCAAAACGATTTATATAATTCACTAACTAAGGTAAATTATTTACCTACTAATAGAAACGTTGAAATATTGAAATTATTGAAGTAGGTACCTATTATCAACAATGATCATGAATTTCAAACATCATGTGCGAAATAGCAAAGAAACCTTATCAGCTCTCATGAAAAATCAATTGAGGTACCATTTTTATCAATTATAATAATTGATTTCAGATATCATGTGCAAAAATAAATAAAAAATCTATTTTTTTATGGTATAAAAGTAAACGATATAAAAAAGTTCAAATCCACAAATTATTGAGGTACCTTCCTTAATAACAATAATAAGAATTTCCAAATATCATAAGCAAAATAGCGAAGGTGCCATATCAGATTTTATAAACAATTTTTCTCTGAAATACACGATAGATTTTCATAATTTACTCACTATGGTAAATTATAAGTGAATGAATTATTAAGGTGATAATCTAATTAATCCTAGTAAACAGTTTTATAATCATGAGCAAAGTACCAAATGTTCGATATCAAATTTTATACAAGAATCCATTTTGTCATATTCAACACAATACATTTTTATAATTCGCTCACTGGGATAAACTATAAAACTATAGAAATGTTAATTAATTTCTTTAAATCCTCAAAATCATGAAACACAGAAGCTGCTTAGCAAAATATTGAAGACTGTAGATATATTTTTTTTATAAATCAATAGTATATGTATTTTCCTCATAAAGGTATAATATCATTATGTGAAATTGTTTATCGAATTACTCAAAGAATTCATCATCCTGAAATATATTAAAACAATGGTTAATAATAACAATTTACACATTTATTAAATGAATTAACGCATGACGCACGTTTCGGTGAAAATTTACCTTCTTCAGATGCTAAAGGCAAACAGTTTGCCAAACAGTTGCCATCTGAAGAAGGTAAAGTTTCACCGAAACGTGCGTCATGCGTTAATTCATTTAATAAATGTGTAAATTGTTATAATTGATATATAATGAAATTGAAAATATAAAATATATCAAACATTATCCAAAAACGAATGAAAAAGGTTTTTTCATATTATTTGATATTCCACGTAGCATATAAAAGAAATAAATAAGCAAACGAAATTTATCAGAATAGATAGATCCTAGATAGATCATACCTAGATCAGTGAATCGCATGCGAAAGTTTGTGTGGTTGCATAAGTAAATTTGAGTAAATTGGCGCGATGCCTCGGCTTCACTCATTCAAGAGCAGGGGTGCGGGTTGCCGCATCGTTTGGTCCAAATTCTTCAATACAAATTATGAAAATTATACAAATTCAGAACATTTGTTATACATACTCACGATTATGGAAAGAATTCCGCCCGATGACGATTTCTTATCTGCAGAAATAAAATCCACTGAATTAAGATTAACATCCCTCGAGTTCTATGTTCTATGTGAATTCCCTACATCTGGTAAAACCTTGAGTAACGTACGTACGTTATATCTGGCCTGATGCGCATTTCTTCCAGTTCATAGTTGAGACTTAAAATTGCTGATTTCTGAGAGATTATTAAGTGAAGAAAGATTTTATAATTTATAGTGAAGTGGTATTGTTAATGAACAAAAACAAAACTTGAATTTACTATGTTTATTATCACAAAAATCCGGACACCCTACTGCGTAGTACTAGGAATGATAAAACCCCTCGGCACATGTGCATGTCGTAATGGCTGCTATATCATTTCCTATGGAAAATTTGAAAATTTCAGTTAATTCATAGAGAAATAAGTTTGAGCTCATTTTCAAGATAATTTATCGCAGATCATTTTTCCTCATGGTGACTATATCGGGAAATGTATAGTATTTGAGATATAAACAAAATTTTGAGTGAAATTCATAACTTTTACTAATTTTTTTTATTTCTAGGTACGCCACGTCATTATTTTTCGAATGTATTATATAAATTAAAAAACTACCCATTAAATGCTATCATTTTATTTCATTATTGTAAAAATCGATTTAGGTTTAAGATTTATAGATAGCACCACATGTCTATGGACGAAAAAATCTAAAAAACGCTAT
Organism: Cynegetis impunctata; assembly: GCA_030704885.1. Lineage (NCBI taxonomy): Eukaryota > Metazoa > Arthropoda > Insecta > Coleoptera > Coccinellidae > Cynegetis > Cynegetis impunctata. Next base: position 1,546,655 of record JARQZK010004334.1, read on the forward strand.
ATTTTTGTTATTCTTCTCGGGGAAAATTTTTTAAAATCACTTTTCTTATGAAATTGTATGTGTTTTATCGATATCCGTTAGAATTTTTAAAATCGGACCAGCTACTAACTTTTTCTCGTGAGACTCTAACCCCTTAGCTTCGCCTCGGGGTAAATATAACACTACGATTGCAGATGTAAGCGCAAATCTATAATTATGTATTAGTTCTTAACTCAATCTGCCCGATGATGGTCTAGTGACCGAAATTGCAATCGCAGTGTTATACTTTTCAAAGTATTTTTGTGATAATAAACGTAGTAAATTCTAGTTTTGTTTTTGTTCATTATGTTAAATTATCACGTAGTAACGACGGATTCCATCAAATATTTAATATTGTTAAGTTTACAGGTGAGTTTAGTAGTAAGAGTCAATAACCAACTAACATCCAATTCATATACTTACTCTTTTCACCTGATGTGATCTTTTTCTCCTTTATGATATTTTTAATTTAAATTTTGAATAGCCCATTTCTTGGGTTTTCATTGGGTCCTCGCAATTATTTTATATTTTTTTGATGTAGAATAAAAATGTTGAATTATGGATGAGCTAAGATCAATCAACACCCCTCCCTTCCCCGCTTTCGCTTAGGCTGATCATCTTATAAATAGTTCAGGTCAACTCCCTAAAACTTGCCACTACCCCCCAAACTCAATCTCTGGATACGCCACTGATCTTCTCCAACTTAAAGTCAAATTTACGATATTTCTGTTGCTATTAAAGAAAGTTATAGTTGCGAATTGCCTTCTATTTCATCCATGTAATTCGTTAATTTCCCTTAGATTGATGGAATGATAAACAAACTATATAGCAAACTCGGTCATTAGGCAATAACACAAATGATGTATGGTTTACATCATTAGGTACACGAGTGCTCAATATATGGGGCGGACTGGACATCAGACCTTTGATTTTTCATTTACAGAACGGATTTCGAGTAATAAATGACTGTTTGTGTGCCAGGAGATGTGTTGCTGCAAATTTCCGCCCAGCGTTGGTCTAGCGATATATGTTTTGCTGTCAGTTTTAATTGGACTCTATTTTCGACAAGTTAAATCGATATATGTGAGTTACAATGAACACGTTTTTTTTATTCCACATAGGCTGTTTTAACATCATGAATGAATTGAAGAACCGTATAGATTTTAATTATTTTACTAGTTTTCTGCATTATACTTTCGTGTTATAATAAACTGACTCATAGTGGGATAACTTAATTTTTTTCGGGTGCGATGCATTTTATAAATGTTGAATAGGTTATAATAGTTATTTATGTTCCAAGTGATGGGCATTAGGATCTAGTAATGCACGTGGTGCATACAAGATTTTATTTTTCACGAAAAAATTATTTTATTATAATGAAACATCTATTTTGAAATCGGTTCATTGCTCCTATACTTTCCATTTTCCTTCTCATAGTAGGCATGTCATTTGTTGATATTTTGACGTTTGTGAATATTTTTGTCATCATATTTAGTGAATGTCATTGCTGCTTTTTTTGTGTAGTCTTATAGAACTAATGAATTCACCCAAGAATATCATAGAAAATGCAGCCAGAGCTGCGAATAATTCATTGCCGGAGACATCCAGAGTCGTATACGACAAGGATTATGAAGTATTCAATCAATGAAAGTTGCTTCATTTCTCCTACTACAATTAGCGGGCGTTATGATCCATTATGAGTGTATTTATAGCAACCGTATCTGAGGTAAAATCAACAAATAAAAAAATATAAAAAACATGCTTAGTCTCAAATTAATCAAAAACCACACTCCAGTAAGTATGGCGAGGCTCTGCACATATAGAAACCACAAATTCTTCTAATAAGCCGAAAATTTTTGAAATTATATCACCTTAGTAACCTGTACTTTTGAAAAGTAGTTCCTTATCACACATTAGACTCCAGACACTTGCAGAATGAAAGATAGTCCCAAAAACGTGTGAAAGTAAAGTTTTCGTCAACTGTATTCGTATATGCTCATGTGTTTAGAAATCTGTGCGATTCATTATACTTATAACATATCTTACTCATTTAAGTAATGCGTTAACAGTGTATTGTTGTTGAGTTAATAGAGAATGAAACGTAAAAGTAATTCACTAGAAGTTGTAGATAACGATGAAGTCATTTAAGTATCAGTATATATAAATAAAGATATGTGAGTATAAAATCAGGGTATAATTATAGATTACGTATGATTTTGGGGTGAAGAATTGTTAATAATTTTTACCAATAAATAACAATCTATTTATATAATGATAATCACGGATCGAAATGTATAACTGTTGTAAACAAAATATTTTTAATTTCTACTCATATAAAAGAGTAACGAATTCAACAACTACTTGACTGATGAAACTCATTGTTACATAATCTTCTGGATTAATTCGATTCAACAATGATACGACAAAATCTACAACATATAATACCACTATCGAAATAGATTTTTCGAGACACTTACATGATATTGAATCATATACATTGTAACCTATTTTAATTACCTCGAAACAATCTGTACTAAGATTGAATGTACTGATTAAGTTCATATTTTTAAAATAATTTAGTAGTATAACTTTATAAAAAAATAAAAAAACTAACTTTTCACAGGTTGGAATAAAAATCTATTGAGGGAGGCTCCGTGGCTGAGAGGTTATAGGTAGCGCTATGCCGTCTTCGTTGACGGAGTTGGTGGGTTCGATTCCCACCGTATTCCTGGGTGTTTGTATGCGTCCGATTTAAGTGGTTCCCCTCATTTATTAAATTGATGGCTAAATGTCCAAGTTGACGAAGCCAAAATTGTACGGAGGTCGGGCGCGTGTGAGAGGGCACACGTCCCACCTCTTTTAAAAAAAAAAAAAAAAAAAATCTATTGAGTAAACGCGTTTCGTCATAACATTTACTTCATCTCGTACTAAATTATGGTATTGCAAAACAATCTATTTATATGAAAATTGAATATAACAGAGGGGTCCCTAGAGAAACTAAATGATAATTAGCAATTCATTCAGACTCATTGGTTTTGTGGAGTCTATTTTCTAACTGTAATATATTATAATTGTGATTAAAGGTATGGTTTTCTTGAATAAGATGGTACGCATAATTAGAGTCAGTTTTCTGCTCAATATAGTTGGTGTTCGTGTATTCGAGTTTTGAAATTTCTAATTGTACGTCCTATATAGAATTTTTCACAATCGTTACAGTCGAGTCTATGAACACCGAAAAATACAGAAAAATTTTATAAAGGACGTAGGTACAATTAGAGATTTCAAAACTCGAATACACGAACACCAACGTAGCTATATTAAGCAGACAACTGACTCTAATTATGCGTGCTATCTTATTCGAGAAAACCATACCTTTAATCACAATTATAATATATTACAGTTAGAAAATAGTCTCCACTAAACCAACTATTGGGAATCCCTATACATCAATAAATATAAAAATTCCGGAAACCTAGTTAACGACCAGATTGAAGTAAACCCTTCTTCTCTCCTTAATCTGTTCAATGTACCTAGTAATAACTTTGAATGAACTGCTTATTGTTATTCAGTTTCTCTAGGAACCCCTCTGTTATATTCAATTTTCATATAAATAGATTGTTATTTAATAACATAGTTTACTACGAGATGAAGTCAATGTTATGACGAATCGCGTTCACTCAATAGATTTTTTTTTTTTGTAAAAGAGGTGGGACGTGCCCTCTCACACGCGCCCGACCTCCGTACAATTTTGGCTTCGTCAACTTGGACATTTAGCCATCAATTTACTAAATGAGGGGAACCACTTAAATCCGGACGCATACAAACACCCAGGAACACGGTGGGAATCGAACCCACCAACTCCGTCAACGAAGACGGCATAGCGTTACCTAAACTAAACCTCTCCGCCACGGAGCCTCCGAATAGATTTTTATTCCAACCTGTATATTAACCTGTGAAAATTTAGTTTTTTTATTTCTTTATAAAGTTATGAATATGAACTTTCACCAAGTAAATGGCAATTCAATGAAATAATTTACAATAAAATTTTTGTTTTCATTAAAAATTTTATTATTGTTTTTTCATTTAATTAAACTAGGACTATCTGGATTTATCTTATTGTGCCAACTATTTAAAACATACATATATAGTGAGAGAAACTTCTTCTCAACGAGGTGTTCCATGATACCGCTCGTCTTTTCTGTATTCATAACAATTTTAGTCAGGCTAATATATTAGCGCTGAAGACACCGTATTTTTTTGTTATCAATTTGATAACCTGTGGTATTTCTTGAGCTCCCCTTTCAACGTTCTCTTTCAAATTCACTGAAAATTCATTTCGGTCAATTTGCTAAGTTTTTTTCATAATAAGCTAATTAAATTCATTGCAAAACTTATTCCTGAATTAATTTGATTAATAAGTTATAATATCATATTCGAAAATCTATTCATTATAAAAATAAATAATCATAAATTTCATTTCGATATATTCGAAAATATTTTAAAATTGAAATAAATTGGTTTCGTTTCGTCATTTCAGTTGACACACCCGGAATATAATATCGGGAAGATCGAGGACTGCATCGATGCCTACAATCATAATTTCAGATTCGACGTCGTATTCGACAGGCTGGATAATTTGGGAAAGAAGTTTTCAGGCAACGTCTACTTCAACTTCAATCTTGATGAGAACGTCAAAATAACATTGAAAGGTGTGTGAACTTGCGAGAAAAATGACAGCGATGGTAATAATAAGACAGGTTTCAACAGTGCATTACTCTACTTTATCTAAATATACCTGAAGATGCATGATAAATTATCATTTTAATTATTACCATTGTATAAATATTTTTTAGTCTCAGACTTAAGTACTTAAGTTCCAAGTTGAAATTATTTCATCATCAGATTACTTTGACATTCACGAAGTATGATATAAAAAAAATAAATAAGTAAATGAATATTTATATCAATATACAGGGTGGTTTCAAATAAGTGCGAAAAATTTTTACGAAGCCATTGCTTGTCAAATGTATGAACAAAAGCTCTAAGGATTATTCTTGAAAGTAACAAGCTTACAAATATGGGGAAAACATAATTTTTTCCGAAATTGCTGAAGAGTTGAAGAAATGACATTTTGTCAGCGTATTTAACCAATAAAGAGGCTATCAATGAATATATCCAAAATTCAGATGTGATTTTTCTAAAGGCGTGAAACATCTATTCCATTTCTCACCAGAACTTCTCAACGGAACAAATTTTTCGATTCAAAAAATATCTATTGAAAAGAATGATTAAGTGCTCAACTTTTTTCAACCCTTGTGTTGTTTGTGTAAATGTAATATTTAACAATGAAATTATGAAATACAACATCGTGCATGAACGGATCTTCTGTAAATTGAATCGAAAAAATCTAGTAGGTGACTGACAGGTCACTTTGATTTTGATGTGAAATGAATTTTAAAGTTCAATTCTACCTTCTAAATCTTTAATATGAATTCTCATCGTTTCAACAACAGGCCTAGAAGCTTTTATTCGAATGGAGAGCCCCCTTGAAATTTCGACAAGGAATCGCCCTCTGAAACATTCACACTTATTCGAAAACACTCTGTGTGGGGCATGTGCTAAATCATATGGAATACTTCTCGACACAGACCGAATTCTTGGGAGAAATCTCGGAAAAAGTTTCGAAAATTTTAAAATAGCGTAGCCCATTACTCAAATTTAGCTTGAGAACATTAATAATCATCATTTTAATAATAATCTATATATATATATATATATATATATATATATATATATATATATATATATATATATATATATATATATATATATATATATATATATATATATATATAGGAGGATGTATTGATATCTAGTTAGCCTAGACCAGTTCCCTGCATAAACAAAATATTGCGTTACCCTAGCAACGAACAACAACTTATTAGAAGTGTCAGTGTTAAGTTTGACGTCAAAAAAGTAAACCAGAGTTACGCAATAAATTAAAAGAAAAAATGAACCCACCGAAATTGTGAAAATCGAAAAATTGTAGTATCGAGCCATCATCAAGTACCTGTATTTGAAAGAGTCAAGAGGTAAGCAAATTTACGGTGATATGCTTAATACCCTTGGTGATCAATGTCCTTCGTATGCGACCGTGAAAAATTGGACTGCAAGCTTCAAAAGAGGTAAATTTTCCATTGAAGATGATGACCGATCGGGAAGGCCAGTTTCTGTGTCAGTCCCCGAAAATATCGATGCAGTTCATGACATGATTTTAACATACCGTCGAATTGGGCTAAAACGGATATCTGAAGCACTGAATATTTCATGCGAACGCGTTCATCATATAGTTCACGTCAACTTGGACACGAGAAAAATTGCTGCAAAATGAATCCCCAAATGTTTGAATGTTGACCAAAAGCGTGCAAGGGTAGTAGCATCGCGTTCGATCTGTGCTCGATTTGAAAACGATGTAGACTTCTTAAACCGAATTGTTACTATGGATGAGACTTGAGTACATTTCTACGATCCAGAAACAAAGCAACAATCGATGGAATGGCGACACTCCGGTTCTCGAACACCAAGAAGTTTCGTGTACAAAAATCTGCTGGAAAGGTTCTTGCTTCAGTTTTTTGGGATTGCCATGGGAGAATCATGATTGATTTTTTGTATAAGGGTAGAACAATAACTGGAGATTACTATTCGACATTACTGACTACTCTACAGGAAAAAATTAGAGAGAAAAGACGCGGAAAGCTATCCAAAGGTGTTTTGTTTTTGCAGGACAACGCCCCTGCACACAAATCTCATGTTGCTATGCAAAAAATTCGTGATTTAGGGTTTAAATTACTAGAACTCTTTCCTCAACTGAAAAAAAGGTCGTAAATTTTCTTCCAACGAGGAGGTACTAAAAGCTGTGGAGTTCTGGTTTGCAGAGCAAGAAGAAACATTTTTTTTGAAAGGTTTAGAGACGTTGCAGGTTCGCTGTAATAAATGTATACAATTAAGAGGAGAATATGTTGAGTAATAAAATATTTTGACATTGAAATTTTGTTTGGTTCTTATAGCAGGCTAAGAATTTTTCAATATATCCTCATATATATATATATACACATATATATATATATATATATATATATATATATATATATATATATATATATATATATATATATAAACAAAACAACCCACAATATCATCTTCACATCGATATATGTTAGTCGCATTGATAACCAGTTGGCTGAAATGCGTTTTTTCAGAAAAACCAGCATCGGATTCATCTCCTGACACCAGCAAAACATACATAAACAATCAGAGTGTCTGCGAAATAATGGACTATTACGTACACAACCGCAGCGGTGAGCCAGCACAAAAGAAGGTGTCATTGTGTCCGGTCCAGGCCGGATTTTACGAAATTTACGGCAACCATTCCAAATTCAGCGATCTGGCTATTTCGTCCGAAACAGGGGGACACAAAACATTTCTACTAGAATTGATTCGTCACGGGGAGAAAATTGCGTGTAAACAATTCCAATTCATCAACAGTGGCGTGGAAAATCGCTCATGGCCGGAAAACGGCCTATAGGACGAAATGTTTTTTGGAATTTTATGCTGTGATCGAATTTATATGTCAATCTATTTACCTCGATACATTGTCTGAAGGCGACGATATTTCAAGTGTAGTTTTATTGTAACCCAGACAAAAATGCTCCCTTATGTGTTATAACGAAGTAGTACAGTCAGCTGCGCTCCCGTGTGCGAAATTTTTCTTATAGAATTTTTTTGCATATTCATATGAGGAGTGGGTTCCTTTAAGATAATCCATCGGGTGCCAGAGGGTTCTATCGGTAGTTTTTTGTTTAAACAATTTTTCTAAAACAAATTCAAACAAATTATGTTTGCGTCTGAAAACATATTTTTAAATTTTTTGAATCATTTTAAACAAAAAAGGTCTATTGTGCTTTTTCTTTAAAGTTGATAGTTTTCGAGATATTTGCGTTTGAAAAATCGCGATTTTTGCGATTTTCAAGGTCGGAAAACAAGGAGAAAAAATCTTAGTTTTTAATATCTCGAAAACTATCAACGTTAGAGAAAAATCACAGCAAAAAAATTCCATGAGAAAAATTTTGCACACGGGAAAGCAGCTGATAACCGTACCAAAGAAAAAGTAAAAATTGGCTGACTGCAGCTTCGAATTACGTAAATTATCAAGGTGAGAAGATTGCGTAGTATAAAAATCTAAACTCATTGAGTTTTTAATTACTACTGAAGACGATTTAATTATATTTAACGATGATCTCGATTATTTTTCAATTCTAATAATATTATTTACATTTTACAGCAGGAAAACTTTGTTTCTAAATTAAACAATCTAATCAAACTGACTATTTCACTCATTCCATTTTAAGTGAGGAAGTTTCCATAGCTACTCTCGTTTCACAGCGATAAAACATGCAAGCCGGCAAAACTTAGTAAGTTAGTATTTCATCGATAATATTTTGACATTTCTCACATTCATAGGTTATTTTCTTGACTTTCTCAAATGTGACCATATACTGTTACACATATTTTCTCGTGAAATAGTCATGTCGAATACCTCTCGAGATGAAATTTAAGCAGGTAAAATTTCTTTCTTGTAACATTCAAGTTTGTTGCTTAGACAATTTCGCTCATGCCATTTTTTCCAAAATCACTCGCCTGACGGCTCGTATTATATATATATATATATATATATATATATATATATATATATATATATATATATATATATATATATATATATATATATATATAAATAGGTTAACGGGTTAAACGGATGAATTAAAGGCTGGTAAAAGTGTACTCTTATATTCTTTGTCAACGTTTCGGCTTCTAATTTAAGCCTTCATCAGGACTCTACAATAATAAGTTAATAATTAGCAACACGAGCGGTCTCAAAACAAGTAAGACTCACCGAATGTTTGAGGTTACAAAATAAGCTAACATCTCAAAAAACAGAAAAAACACAAAACTGATGTGACAAACCATAACATTATTAAACTGTACTACATTATATGAATTTATTTAAATTAAGTCAACCATGATTTCTTCGAAAAACAATTATTACGAATATTCAACAAACACAACATCGTGGTACCAAGAGAATGAAGCAATCACAGAATGCTCAAACAACAAGTTGACAACCTAAGTTATAAAATTAAAATGAAATAAAGTGACACAAATGTTCTTCTTCTTCTTATCCTGACCTTAATAATCAATCCACAGAACTTTCATTGCAATTCGTGACGTCATATGCTATTAAAAAGGAATAAATACTACTAATGTTAATGAAAGTTCTGTGGATTGATTATTAAGGTCAGGATAAGAAGAAGAAGAACATTTGTGTCACTTTATTTCATTTTAATTTTATAACTTAGGTTGTCAACTTGTTGTTTGAGCATTCTGTGATTGCTTCATTCTCTTGGTACCACGATGTTGTGTTTGTTGAATATTCGTAATAATTGTTTTTCGAAGAAATCATGGTTGACTTAATTTAAATAAATTCATATAATGTAGTACAGTTTAATAATGTTATGGTTTGTCACATCAGTTTTGTGTTTTTTCTGTTTTTTGAGATGTTAGCTTATTTTGTAACCTCAAACATTCGGTGAGTCTTACTTGTTTTGAGACCGCTCGTGTTGCTAATTATTAACTTATTATTGTAGAGTCCTGATGAAGGCTTAAATTAGAAGCCGAAACGTTGACAAAGAATATAAGAGTACACTTTTACCAGCCTTTAATTCATCCGTTTAACCCGTTAACCTATTTGATGTATCACGACCGGAGTTATTCTTTCTGATGTCTATATATATATATATATATATATATATATATATATATATATATATATATATATATATATATATATATATATATATATATATATATGACTATTTCCCTCATTCCATTTTCAGTGAAATTTGATACAAATGTCATTCGCGAAATTGCCTAAGCAACAAACTATCATATTACAATCATCTCTAGTGGTATTATATATGAAAATATGAATTTTATTATCGCAAATTTCAATTTAGATTAATATTTTAGCGTTTCCTTGTACGAAGTACATTTAGTTTCCAGAATGATGATTATATATAAGTGTGTACTCTAAAACGGACGCATAAATCCGGCATGACAAATATTCAGTGGGTAGGTAGAATATTGAGCATCTTCAAGCTATTTGCAGATTATTGGAGTGATTAATAGATATTATGAAGGAGCAAATAACTACGTCAGGCAGGGGTGAATTTATGTTCGTTTTTGTTGTAGGGCGTATAATTTTCTTTGAATATTACCATATTAATTTCATAAATTAATTTGAAGGACTACTGGGGCAGAAAAGGTCAATATTTTTATAATCACAATGATATCTACATCTCTATTATTTCATGAATATACTAGAAGTCCCAGATAAGTAGAATATTACGTTTGATATGAAAAAACTGGACAATTTACATTATTTAATTTTTATAATTCTAGGAATTGATTTTGAAATTTCAAATGGTACTTACCGATATAAGGATATATTGAAGGTCATTTAACAAAGACTCTGAATTCGTGAAAAAACCTCACAATCTTTCTATTCTAAAGAAAATGAACATGAATGTTTCGGATTTACTGTTTCTGAATTTGAAATTTTATAATAAATGCATCTTGTGCACTGTAGGATATTCGAAATATTAATTATAAGTTAATAAGTCGAGGTGTAAGTATATATATACAGACATATATATATATATATATATATATATATATATATATATATATATATATATATATATATATATATATCAAATCAAATCAAATCAAATCAAATCAAATCAAATCAAATCAAATCAAATCAAATCAAATCAAATCATCTTTATTTGTGTCAGTATACAATTGTATTTACACGCGTCCAGTACAAAATTACATCACTATCAAGTAAGTTGTGAAATAGAAATAAAAGATAGTAAAAGATAGTAAAAGGAACATACAGTTAAAAATTCAGTTAGAAAAATTCACTAAAATTAAAATTTTTAAAATTATAGGGAGCTGCATCAATTAAGATTTTTTTGATTTCATTTTTAAATTGGTTCAACGTAAGAGACCTCCAGCTTGAAGGTAACTTGTTATATAACTTAAATGCTAAAAAATTTGGACCATTTTGTGATCTCCCCAGTCTATATCTCTGTACATATATATCATCCTTATTCCTAGTGTCATATGAGTGGTTATCACAATTTAGCTGCCATTTATCTCTACTCGAGTGGGCGTACATGAGACATTCTAAAATAAATAAGCCAGGTAGAGTTAGAATGTCTAAACTTTTAAAAGATTGCCTACAATCCTCTCTATACTTGAGATCACTAATTATTCTTATCGCTCTTCTCTGCAATCCAAACAATCTATCAAACCCAGCACAATGTCCCCAGACCAGAATGCCATATCTCAGATGAGCCTGACACATCGCGAAGTAAGCCGACCTCAACACACCCACAGACAGTGACGCGGTCATGGCTCTCAAAGCAAATATATTTTTTGATACCTTGGCTGCCAGAAAATCAACATGGGCATTCCATGTAAGTCTGGCATCCATATATAATCCAAGAAACCTAACACTCCCCAGCTCCTCGGCTGGTCTAAGAGTAAAAATCACTTTCTCAGTTTTACCATCATTCACGCAAAGCCCATTCCCCGAGAACCATCTCAAAGCACTTGACTGCGATATTTCACTAAGCTCTTTCCCCTCATTTATATCTCTGCTCGAAACACTTATAGTTGTATCATCAGCAAACAACAAACAAACATATATATATATATATATATATATATATATATATATATATATATTTATATATATATATATATATATATATATATATATATTAATATATATATATATATGTTATATATATATATATATATATATATATATATATATATATATATATATATATATATATATATATATTTATATATATATATATATATATATATATGTATATTAATATATATATATAATGTTATATATATATATATATATATATATATATATATATATATATATATATATATATATATATATATATATATATATATATATATATATATACATATGAATTTGCTGCATAAAACAAATGAAATATTTTTCCGAAGTGGTCTTCTGAAAGCTAAACGATAATTCGCGATATAGCTACAAAAAAGGATATTGAAACTTGGAAAAATGAAAAAAATTTAATAGTATGTAAAAAATATGCATCAGCGACCTCATAATTGTTAAAGTGTTTATATAGAAAAGTAGAGTGATATGAGACAAGGTTATCTTCGTTTCAATTAATTGAAGGTAGATTCATTCTTTCTAATCATTTTAATTTTGTATAAATATTTATAGGCTTCTCTTATCATGCTTCGTTAATGCAGTAAAATTTATCCCTCCAATATTATCAATGACGAATATGAATTCTAAAGTCATTGAACGTTAGATCTTATGTTTGGACAGTAGATTGAAACATACCAAAAATATTAGTTTCTTTAGAGAAAATCACGCAAATTGGTGTCTCGTTTCATTAATTTCCATTGAGACACGTGAAAAATCAAATAATTCAGGTGCTTGGTAAATAAAACAATATGAGACATTTTCAATAAAAAGAGAAAAGAGGCAATTGATAGAATTTCATGAATGACCCTTTACAATGTTTTTTTTCAACAAAACGGAACGTGATCCTCTTAAAGCGAACTAATTACGGCGCATCCTACGATGAAAAGTCGATCGTTTAATGAGAAAATTCCATCCTTACAATACGAATTTCCGATTAATTAGATCTTCTATTTCTTATTTCTTCAACGAATCTCTTACTTCTCTTCCGGTGAGATTTCTCATAGGAGTACTTGAGAAAGAGCAATTTTCCGATTCTTTTTTATTTTCTAATTTTCCAGCAATCGATTCATTATATATGTGTTGTATATATATATATATATATATATATATATATATATATATATATATATATATATATATATATATATATATATATATATATATATATATATATATAGGATTAATGCTGATTAGGTTATGAATTCTAATAGGTATATCTAGTTCTGGTCATCAACAATGATAGAGAGAAACTATTTGATAATGCCACAGATTATGGAGGATTTGAGCATGAAAGTCTCAGACAACTTACAATGTTTATATTAAGAAATAAGAACACGTTTATTAAAACTAAATTCTCCCTATATTCACATAAAATGATAATTGTTTCGACAACATAGCGTCTTTATCAAATGAAGTTACAAACTAATTTTTAATAGTTATTTATGTACCAAGTGCGTTATATAGATCTAGTAACGCACGTGGTGCATACATATTTTTCATGAAAAAATTATTTTATTATAATAAAAAATCGATTTTAAAATCGGTTCATGGCTCCTATACTTTTCATTATACTTCTTATACTAGGCATGTCATTTGTTGATATTTTGACGTTTGTGAATATTTTTGTCATCATATTCAGTGGATGTCATTGCTGCTTTCTTTGTGTAGTCTTATAGGAATAACGGAAATGAAAATGAATATACCCAAGAATATCATAGAAAATGCAGCTAAAGCTGCGAATAATTCATTGCCGTAGAAATCCAGAATCGTATACGACAAGGATTATGGAGTATTTAATCAATGGAAGTTGCTTAATTGCTCGTCGTACATTGAGCCTTAGATGCGGTTGCTATAAATGCACTCATAACGCCCTATGGCATAATGAGTGTATTTATAGCAACCGTATCTAAGGTAAAATCAAGAAATAATACACAAGTGAAAAATAAAATATATTACAGTATTTTATCTGAAATGTTCTACAATGGATATTGAAACAGGAGGTTGTATTCTTGATTTTCAGAACGGCATTACAGGTATTAACTTATTTGGAGTGGTGAATTATTATGAGATTCAAATACCAGGTTCAGTAAAGTTGAATTACTAAGTGCGGTTTTTTCATTGAGTAAAAGATCTGAGGACTAATGAATTAAAATTTCTATAGATTGATAAATTTAGTTCACGAGACTTACTTTCCGTATGTAAAACTTTAAAATTATGGTTGAAATCATGAGATTCTTCTATTTAATGAGTAATGGAAGTCGCTCTTATTATAAACAAAACTTCTTTCAAGTTCTTCGATTCTACTATGAAAAGATCTACCTTGTGACCTATATAAAATTTAGGGCATTAATTACACTCAAGTCTATAAACTCCTGATTTATTATTTTTATCTAATTTCCGTTAATTGTTTTTAATGATTGTACTTAGAGACTTGTTTATTTTGAAAGCTGAATTCAACTTGATTCACTCCAAATAAGTTAATACCTGTAATATCGTTCTGGGAATCATAAATACAACCCCCTGTTGTTCATATCCATTGTAGAACATTTCAGATTGTAAGTATATAAGGACTTTTATATATTTCAAGAAATATTTTGAAACCTAATCTAATGAAGTCACTGTGTTATCGAAAAAATTGTCATTTCATATGAAAATAGTATAAACTGAGTTTCAATGAACGTGTTTTCATTTATTAATATGAATTTCCATCAAGTAAAGGCTACACTTATATTCAAAATGTTGTTTATATTGTAGTCCAGTATTTGACGGTAAAAATACGGTATTACCTCAGAATTCTTTCGGACTGAACCGATTTTGATGAAAATTTGTGAGAAGGCGTATTTTACCCTCCTCTTCAAAAGTTATATAGTGCCGATGTGTGCTTTTTATTTAAAGGGGGTGAAAACAGCCCCTTTATACAAAAAATTCAAAAACTATGAATGTGAGAGTTATTTCTATTCTAATTATGTTTAAATATGTAAAATTAATACTCATACATATTCTAGAATATATTTTAAAGAACATTTCAATTTTTTAACCCTTAAAAACTACCCCTTAAGACAAAATCTTCAAAAAAATGGGTGTCTAACAGCTGTAAATTGTTTTATGATCAATATATAATAATTTAATAATGTCTTACAGGTTGTCAAATTATTTTTCAATTTTTGCAAAATATCAACCCTTAAAAACTACACTAACTACCCCTTTATACAAAAACATTTAAAACTATCAGTTATTTATATTGAAATTTTGTTTGAAAATTATTATTAAATATTCATACTTATTGTGAAATATATTTTGAAAAACATTTTGAATTTTCAACCCTTAAAACCACCCTTTAAGTCAGCTTTAGTTTTTTCAATGATTAATTTATAATAATTTAAAAATAACTCAAATAAAAGATGTAAGTACATTATATACATAATATATATATATATATATATATATATATATATTTATATATATATATATATATATATATATATATATATATATATATATATATATATATTATCGATACATTTCATACATTATAGAATATTTCATTAATTAAAATTACAATATAGTTTAGCAACGCAATTGGTTTTTCAAGCATAACTTCCTTAATTTTCAAGCTATTTAAACTCTCTACACGACATGTGAGCATGAACTTTTTTGAGCCCTTCGTTTTTAAGATTTTACAGCTTAAATGGCTTGGCTAAGGTGGTTCTTGCGTTCACATGCAACCTTAAAACTGTGATATCTCAATGAATTTTTATAGTAGAAAAAAAAAAACAAAATTTTTATCGAAAAAAAAAACTTAATTTTCGTATTCTTTCATTATTTCAGTTTTTTTGGAGTTTTTGAGTTATTTTGAAAAAAAGAAAATTTTTTTGAAAAATTTCAAAAATAAAGTCAAATTTGATGCAATGTTTTTAAAATCTAGATATTCTAAACCGACAAAACTCACAGAACTTATTGCTAGTACCGAGATGAAGTTATGAATACAGTTGTAACTGCTAATTCTAATTTTTGTGGCTAATACACTGATTTAATCGCTGATTTTTTCTCCAAAAAAGTGAGTAAATTGCTTTTATTATATCTCCGTTAATTTTCAAGCAAACAACTTCTTCTACAGCTCATTTGAAAGGGTTTTCCGAGTACTTTGAAAAATTTTTCGTAGGGTTTCCTTGAAAAACTTACGGTTTTTCCGTTATTTAACGTTAAAGTGTTGGAACTCTGTTTAAAACAAACAAATACCCATATTCAATGAGCTATAACTCGCTTGCTATTGCTCCTGAAATAATTTTCCAAAAACCAATCGATTCGTTTTTCCAAAAGCTTCAATTATGAATCTGATCATTTTTTTGTTAAAACCAAAAGTTTTTGAGCAATGTCTAAAAAACCATTTTGAAACATGCATTTTTCATTGAAAAATCAAAATTTTCGAATGCGGATAACTCGAAAAATATTACCTCATATAAAAAACTTTATATGAACTTTTTTGTATAAAATTAACCCCTCTATCGATTCCTGGGGTTCCTTTCTTTTCTAAATTTTACCCTTCAAAAAGGGGTGGCATTTACCCCCAGGGCAAAAGCACACATCGGCACTATATAACTTTTGAAAAGGAGGGTAAAATACGCTTACTTACAAATTTTCATCGAAATCGGTTCAGTCCGAAAGAATTCTGAGCCAAAAACCGTCAAATACTGGACTATTGGCAAATGTGACGAATTTAATCTATTTCTTTCAAAGGTGAAATTCAAATGATTGAAGTAAAATCAAGTTGCAATTTTAGGAAAGTTTTTCGTTATTTTCATTAAATTTATTTTGAGACTGTCTGTTTAGTATTCGAAAAAATGATTGCATTTCCTTGTTCACTGTAGAAAATAATATACAACAAAATCAGTGAAATATAAGGCTTCTTGGGAATTTATGTTTTTAGCCTGATCAGTCGTACAAAGTTATGCACATAAAACTGTACTATCTCCAGATACAAATGGAGACTTGAAGATGGTATAATGAATCGAAACAATAATATATGTTTTATAAGATGTGTACTGAATTTTACCAAAAGTATAATTTTATTATGCTTCTTATTTTATTAAACTTAATGAGGGGATGTTCAATCAAGAAAGAAGAAGATTGTTCAACCATTGCTTACGTGAAAACAGCTTTTTTCATTTTTAGTTCGTAGTACAATAGAGAAGAATCTAACGAATACATATCTCATATACAGTTCATATTACATTAATTAAAATCTGCTCAGTTCATTTCTATTTCGATTACGTCCATATTTTTCCGTTCAATTCCGTTTTCTCATCAAATATTGAATACAAGTTGAGAAAAATTACGTATGATTCACAGAAAAATTGACATCAACACAATTTATTTTCAAGATACATGACCTACTTCGATTATAGAATAATTTTCACCCGGATTCGTTGAAAATATCGAGGTACGTTGATGTTCGCATTTCCCAACAAATCCCTAGACAACTTTTTCCGCTCTATGGAAAACCCAATACGTAACGAAATAACGAACGCCTCTCGCCCTCCAGATAATAATCTCAAGTTTCCTGTTCTTTAGATCTGTCTGTCTCGATGCTCAGTCCATAATTTTCACATGAAGGTATCGAATCAGTCATCAAGTAGAGATGATTGAGCATTGAACCACAATCATGTGTCTTTATTCGGAAAACCTTCATTTTTGTTGATTTATTTGTAGAAGATATAATTTATATCACATAGCGGTGCGTTTCCAAGTGTCTATATAACAAATACGTGCAGTACTTCGTACCTTTTTCAAGAATATTGCGTGCACGGAGAACTGGCATAAAGCATAAATAAATATTATATGAAAAGGAGTAGTCTATAAAGCAAACATTTATATATAATAAATAATATAATTAAGTTAAATTAAAATCTAAAAAGAACTGTTAAACTCACTGAATTCAAACTAAAAATCATTCAGTGGTTTTTCAGAGAACCTTAAAGAGTTGAAGAAAATTTAGTATCTGCAAATCAAGTAAAAACTATCATTATAGAATCAACAAACGAAGTGTTCAAATTGGATAATAGAGTTTTATTTTTATAGAGTAAGAAACTATAACGAAATTCTGAACGTAGTAGGTTTGATTATGCAAATAATAATAAGCATTTGAAGTATAAATCTACAATACTTCTGTTACAGTTTCATTGATATGTTAATACTTTTATTTGTATTTAAGTTAGCAATCCATTCTTAAAACTAAAATAAAAACTGTATGACTAATTTGATACCTACGTTGTTCGGAATAGGAGGTAAAGTACATTCGACAGTTTCTTTGGATATGGATGAATTGTTTCTGTAGAGTTTGTAATTCATATAATTTCCATGAAGACCTATCTGGTTGTATTTTATGAAATCTTCTATGAAAAGAAGATCAGCTTTGTCCTATTTTCCTTCAATATAGGAAACTCTTCATAATGATATGAAAATATGAAATTTCTTACTAATATGTTCCTGATTTTGGTTATCCAAAAATTCTTCACCAAATATTAATTGAGACATTATCGTCAATTAATAAATAAGTTAATAGTAAGGTTCTCGAAGTGACAAACAAGGCAGAGGCAGAAAATGTTTTAAGAATTTTTCTTGAAAGTTTTGCGGGTACCTAAATTTTATATTGCTGCCTAAATTTATAAATCAATTTTTATTTTATTAACTTGGAGATGATCTTGAAGTATATCCAAGCTCTTCACAAAGCGGTACTCATGTTGATAAAAAATTGTTTTAAAAATTTTTTCGACTCATGTTTCTTGATAGAAGATTGATTTTTTCAGTGATAACTTGGAATAGAATTGATATAAAGAACATAAACTGGATAAAATGAATACGGGTGGGCATAAGGAAGCAAATTCTCAAAAATCGGTATAAACATATGACTATCTATATATATATATATATATATATATATATATATATATATATATATATATATATATATATATATATATATAACTGAGATTGAATTCTCGCACATCACTTGGTGAAACATCATAAAGAATAAAGTATAAACTTTAAAATAAAAACACTTGGCCTATGTTTCACAATATAAAAAAAAAATATTTAGATACTGTACTGCTAAATACAGTATCTTAATATTTTTTTTTTTTATATTGTGAAACATAGGCCAAGAATAAAAAGTCGACATGTTTCGAGCTATGAACTCATTATCAAGACTGACTACAGGAGAGTATTGCATCGTAATTTATAAAACAGACAAAAGCAAAGGTGATACCTGAAAATCAATTTGTTCGTTTACAAGGGGTAATTGACTATTATGGGCGGAACTTATTTCGAGAATTTCGAGAAGGTCAAGACGTTTACCCTTGTTACCTGAATGTAACAATTTGGTTTTGTTGAAATCCAGGAAGTGATTGAATTTTATACAATGTTCAGAGAAGCCAGTGGTATTTTTGTTTTGTAAAATTGACTTTTTATGTTCTTCAACACGAATATTTATATTCCTTCCTGTCTGTCCAATATAGAAAGCAGGGCATTCGTCGCAAAATATTTTGTAAATACCACTGTTTTCTCCGATGTTAGATTTTTCTTTATTATTGACCAAGAATGACTTCAAGTTTCTTTTATTTGTACAAATTGTTTTAACGTTATTTTTCCATAGTCTGTTACAAATTTTGCTACTCAAATTAGGCACATAATTTATTGGGAAGTATTTTTGTTCTTCATTAATAGTTTGCGTGGGGTATATTGAATGCAACAGATACTTTCTTCGTTTCTTCCCAATGAGCTTGTCGATAAGACTTTCATTGTAACCGTTATTGGTGGCTAATAATTTAATTGTATTAACTTCAGTTTGAAAATTTGTTTCCGATAATGGAATCGTGAACAACCTATGAATGAACGAATGAAAAGCACTGAGTTTTATTTTAATGTGTTGGTTACTGTCGCTGTGAATTAAAGTATCTGTGAAGGTTGGTTTTCTATATATATATATATATATATATATATATATATAAATCAGTGGCGGCTCGTGAGGTTTTGGTTTGAGGAGGCTACAAGAGGTGTTAAAAAATACACCATAGGCGAAAATTTTTAGGATTTCAAGGTTAACCGCCTTATACTTTAAAGCAAATCAAAGTAAAACAAGCACCCTAAGCTATTAATTTGTTTTCACTTTCGAGTGTCTACCTTGAGACCTACAACTCCTATTTACAATATTCACAAAAACTCTTCTCAGCCAATTAGTCAATTCATCTATTCATCAAATTTTTTCTTTCACAAAATAGGTACCTACCTACCTACTTAACGAATTTGTTAACAGCTGGTGAGAGCAAATAAAAAGTTATTATATATTTTTGAAGATTAGCGGGATTCTGCGATCTTTAGCGTTAGCAAAATGATCTATAATATCCTCATAACATTTTTTGTCTTTCGCCAAAAGTTTTACCATTCCTTTTCAATAGACAACAAACTAATATTTTTCAAACGATCCTGGCCTCATTGATTTCGTAAATAAGTTTTAATTCTCTTAAGAGTGGAAAACCAGCGCTCTACGGAAGCCGATGTCACCGGGATAGAAACAATTAGACATAAGAGTTTATAAACTTGGGGTAAATCTTGATTCAAATCATTATCAAAAAGGTATTTAATAGTCCTCACATGATTTTCATTTTGCCCCAAAATTTCATTGTCCTTATAAACAACACAATGTTCACTTTTTATGGCCACCTTATCAAAAAAAGTGTATTTTTGACATAAATTTTCCAAAAGGTTATCTGGAAAATTAGCCGAAAATCCGGTAAATAAAGTTTTATTGAGTAAGTCGAAGAAATGCAGTTGTTTCGAATCAGAGAACATTATTTCTATTTGACCCCTAATAGTATCCAAAATTTCATAAAATATTTGCTTATATTGAAGCTCCATATCTGCGTAACTGAATTTCTTTCGTTTTGGGCTAAATTGAGTCGTATCATCAGTAGTTTGAAATACAGAAAATGGTTTTTTAAACAAACTTCTGCACGAAATTCTGAAATTTTTTCCAAAAGAAACTTGAGCCGATTTCGTGAGTAAATTACATCTGAAAACTTGTGCTGTAAGATTTGAAAAACTATTTCTGTTCGTTCAAAAATTAATTTAAAGATGTTTAAAAAATATATAAATTCCTTATCTTGTAAGTAAGATATTGATCCGCGTGCGGTATTTAAAGTTACTTTATCGGTGAAAAATTCCTCACTTTCAACTATAGAATTAAATCCTCAAATCCGAAGCAACATTTTCACTAGCAAAAAGTAAACACTGCCAACAAAATAATTTATTTTTTACCTGTGATCCGGCTAGGCAAAAGTGTCTCTCATAATTCCTTTTATTAAAACCGCGGTTTTGTTGTCTGTTACGCTGCACCAAATTGTTTAATTCAGGGGTAGGTCGCAATGTTTTTATCAAAACTTTATCCTCATAACTTAGTGCACTAAAGTTATGGGATAAAAAATATTCCACTAAGTCACCATTGAAATTTTTGAAATTAACTTCAGTTACCAAATTCATTTTAAAA
This sequence comes from Cynegetis impunctata, assembly GCA_030704885.1. NCBI lineage: Eukaryota > Metazoa > Arthropoda > Insecta > Coleoptera > Coccinellidae > Cynegetis > Cynegetis impunctata. The sequence goes on from JARQZK010004334.1 coordinate 1,568,113, forward strand.
CAATACGCGAGCAATATAAATAAACAAGCTGCTGTTTTCGGCCATTAGTAACTACGATCACACTACGATTCAATTAATGCTTTTCAACTAATTCACTCGATGTCACGCGAAATTCTATAGTTGTGATTGGTCGACATTGTATGAGACTGGGTCTCTATCGGTGTTGCCATTTACATGTGTTTTGCTTTTCTATTGCAATGAAGTATTCATTCGGAGTATTTGCACCGTTGTTTGCTTTTCTGTGGCAGGCATAATGAAGTTGAGAATATACCTTTCTAAGCCTCCGCAGCGTTGCCACAAATCTTGAAATGAATGAAATGCAGTAAATGTAAATACCTTCTATCTTAGTTAATAAATTATATTATATTATGTAGGTTGAAAGGAAGGTAGGTGCATAAAATAATATGATTTTGATTAATATGAATATGCTGAATGCTGACTATTCAATATAATATATTAGTGATACACGGAATATTATTGAGGAGGAGGCTTAGCCTCCTTAGCCTCCTTTGACTAGCCGCCCCTGATATAAATATATATATATATATATATATATATATATATATATATATATAAATATATATATATATATATATATATATATATATATATATATATATATATATAAATACATATATATATATATATATATATATATATATATTTTATTTGAACATACTAGATTTTGTTATTGAATCCTAACTTATGGTTGTTTTATGATATAATTTGATTTTAATTGTGATAGTCACATTTATTTGCATCTTGCCAATTAAATGAAAATATATGCATATATTCAATAATTGTTATTTTCTCGATAAATCACCCCCTCCAAACTTCATTTTTGTCAATTTCACCTCAGAAACCATCACGTTTAGCTCTGAACATGAAAGTTTAAAAGACATTAAATTGAATTTCACGATGTCCGTTCATTTTCCTGAGTTAACAGAACTCCCCTCGCATTGATTTTTTTGTCCAGTTGTACAAAAGTTTTACAACAAGCACCTGCTCTCTCACCTACATTGAACGATGAAACTCTCCCCTAAATTAAAATCTGACAAAGTCTCCGGACTTTTTAGAAGTTTTTGGAATATCTACAGCGAAAGTACGGTTCGTTTTCTTAATTCTTCATCTGGAAGATGATGTACAATTTATCATTCTATTGTGAGAGCACTGCATACATTGAATGGATTTGTTTGCAAGATTTTCTTGATGATGTTAAGCTGAAGTTTCTGGGTGAATGTAATATATTACGCTATAGTTTTCACGAATTAAAAAATATTTGTTATTGACTAATTATTTGTTCTCCATAAAGTATAATGATTTTTGTCCACGACTGTACTATAAATCATTCATTATACGTGTGCTTCCTGAAGTATAATTATACCTATTATTCACTAGTGTGTATAATGGTTTATTATACACTGCATGACGTCACACTCAAAACGTATGTCCAAACTTGAGACTATTATTCACATTGTTAGGATAGTATTGTTATTAGATTTTAAGGTTTTATGTAACTAAGATAACTTTTAGGCAAATTTTTAAACTAATATTTAATATAATGCCCAACTTATTGAATATTTACTCTTATAAATTATCTATTTCAATTTTATCAGAGTGAAAGAAAAGAATGGAATCGATGTCAAGTGAAATAGTTGACGTTTACGTGAGTATGAAGTTTTCAGTGAACACAGAAAATGTTATGTCAACGCTTTTGATAACTATTTTTATTGTTGAAAATGCAGATTATTACTAATTTTTTCGAGGAAGTCGTGGACAAAGTATAGTATTCTACTCGCACAAAATTACAATTTTTCACTCGGGTGAATTGCGACACTCGCTTGCAGCTCGTGTCGCAAACTTCACCCTCGTGAAAAATAGCAATAATTTTGTGCTCGTTGAATAATATACTATTTTAACTGAACGAATGAAATATAAGAAAAGATTATTTGTTCAAGAAGAAAATAAACACTTTCCTTTGAATTGGAATTGGAGGATTTTCACAGATGCAATGTTATTTATGAACTTCTATCTCTCAAAAACTATGAGTCAAAGCTTGCGATTTTTTTTAAAAATGAGAATGATTATTTTAAGGACAAATTTCTCAAGTTGAGGGATTATGATATGAACTCCCAAATAGTTTATCCTTGATTGAACATAGGAATACAGAAATTGAAAACATAATTTTATTGAAATTATTGAGAAGACTAAGAAATTTGTATGTAGATAATTTAATAAGCATGATAGATAATATTGAAACAACACGAAGAAACAATATATAGGGTGTGGCGGGGCAATAATGAGACATCCGACATTTCGGGTGAAAATAAGACTTCTACAAATAACCTCAATGGAATATTTTTTATTAATCATAATTCAGTTTAAAATGAAGTTTAAAATGTAAAGATTAAGTTATGTTTTTTTCACAATCTTTACTAATAGTGTTCAAGAATTATTTTACTAAATATTTCTGATCAAAAAATTTGGCGCGAAAACTTTACTTCAGCGTTGACAAACATTTTACACTGTTGCTCGATTTTAACCCGCGAACGCCCGGCTTCCCGCCCCGCAACGCCGCATGGTATGTTCTTGCGATGGCGTACGTCATTTTAGTTTATCTTTTGCTAGCGCACAGTGAATACGTTTTTTTTTTGAGGGAAAAAACGAGACACGCCTTTGAGAAAATATAAGACAGCTTTCGTGAAAAAATAAGACAAGACCTTAGTGAGAATGCCGCGAAATTACGGCCATACAACAAAAAATGCAAAGAAATATTATATAGCTAAAGTTGAAGGACCTGAGGACAGGGATAACATAACAGTGTTATCCTTAAAACGAATAAAAAAATTTACTTCGCATATCCTGCTGCAGATATAATATATTCCATCCACAAAAACGAAATGATCATGAAACTGCCAAATCCAAAGCAAAAAAATAAACGAGATGCACTCATGTTTGATGTTGACCTAGAAAAGTATGATATTAATTAGCGTAAAAATGTCTCATATTTTGCCCCAATATGATTTTTGTAAATCGTTTCTAACTTTGTGGCTATGTATTCGTTTATTTGTTGTTACCTGTAATGTCAATAATGAATTAGTATAAGTTCTACTGTAATTCTGAACTAAGTACTTGTTTGCCAAATAAATACAATACAGAGACTTATACAAGTTACGTAAAACATTATTAGTGATGTTGGTTTTTCAATCTTGAAATAAAAATTATAAGATTTTTTGGACTGTAAAAGTTATTTTGTATTATTTTTATCCGTATCTGTCTTGAAGTAACGCACGCAGTTGAATAACACGTAAACCGTAGGAATTGTATGCTGTCTTATATTTGGACTACGCTGTTTTATATTTACCCCGTAGTGAAGGAAAAATGTGAGACGCATATTTTATGTAAAAAGTCTAGTATTTTGAATGTTTTTCAGGAAATTGATAATAATACAGGGTAGATTGCATGTCAGTAGATAGTATTAACATATTCAGTTGAGGCCTCGGTAGACCAGCGGTAAGGCGTACCGCTTGTAAGTCGAGGATGTGGGTTCGAGTCCCACCTTGCTCTTGGGTGTTGTGTATGTCCGGAATTTAGTGGTTCTAATTATAAAGATTAATTGTTGGGTAATGTACATCGTTTACAAGCCCATTGGCCGTTCGGAACCGGCGTTAAACTGTAGGTCCCTCGAGTTAAAAAAAAAAAAACATATTCAGTTAGACGTAAACTCTTTTTAGAAGCCTAAAATTACAAAAGTTGTTGTATTCGTCTTATAATTACCCCGCTTGACCCTATATAGAATTGGAAAATTTTATTAACGGTACAAATTGATCTAAGTGATAAATCCCTGGGATTTCGGTGTATAGATTATTTAAAACATTAATTTAAAATAAGCAAGCGAACATTTTTTAATGGCCTCAACATTTACATTTGAAAGATGAAAGAAAATCATCCTATTCTAGTTTTTAGTAGTATTTAGTTATTAGATTCAGTTTTTTCGAGCGACAAATGAATAGAAATTAATAAATTGTTGAGATCTCAGTTCAATATCACTTTGAAATCAGGTTGAATTTATTGATTTCCTTATTTTCATTAGTATTCTCGATGGAATCATTTCTGAGGAAAGATGTGATACTGTGTGATACAAATATCATATACTTATTCTAAAAATAGTTTATTTTTACTTGCATTACGAAATGAAATATAAGATTATTTGGGCAAACTGGGTTTTTCTGTTGAAACTTTCCACTTGAATGTTTCGCTTTATATGAAGTTTTGAAAAAATTTCAAAAACAGGTCGATATATATTATAACTTGTTTTGTAGTTGCCTTTTGTAGATGTAAGTATCAATTTAAAATTTTCAAATGACACTTTAGGGTATGTTATACATCGTATGAAAAAGTTTTGAATTACTTTGAATTTGTAAAAAAAATCTTGAGAATCTCAGAGTTTTAAACAACGTATTGTGGAAGAATGGAAAAGTTGACCCCAAAGGTTGTGGCAAATGTAGGGATATATTTCGTAGATAGGCTCTACATATGATACGACAAAATGCGTGAATAGTTTGAGTATTTATTGTTATGAATATTCATTTTCAATTATCAAATCGTAAGATTTTAATTATTTTTACGAATTCAGAAGTATCAAATAACTTTTTCTAAATTCGTTACCTAAACTTATGAAGTAGTGGCATTACAAAACAAGTAATAATGTAAATCGAAGTACCTCCCTTCACATCGAACGAAATTTTCAGCAGAAAAGTTTCATCTGGGACACCCGGTATATTCAAATCTACAAGGTTATTTGATATTGAAGAATATATTGAAAAAATCAAATACCAATAGCTCTCGTGATAACGATTTCTGAGGAAAAGCTCAATGAATCTACTGCAGGTATGAAATTAAATGAAGAGGCACTTGAAAATTTTGCTGTGAAATTACAAGATTGATCATCTGACTTGCGTTTCATGCATTACAACGGAAGTGGCAGCCTACTTGGATCGTCAACAGTTGGTAATGAAACATGATGATGTCAACACTTCGAGGACAAATTTTTATTCACATACAAGTGATTCTTATATTTAATAATAATAATAATGAATTATCTTTATTGCCACAAAAAATTGATAGAGGCGAAGTCTAGCTGAAGCTACTCCGCTAAACCTCTAAGTTAGAAATGAGTAAACATATAACAAAATACTAAATGATAGAACAAAAATAATTTTAAAAAATTAAAATAAAAATGAATTTATACAAATAAGCAAAAAGCTGCAGAGGACAAGATTTATGATAATACAAGTACAAAATAAATATAACAATGTCAGAATACGTTAATGCCATCAAATCTGGTTGCATTATAGTAGTGCCCTATACATACGCTTAAATCTAGTCACACTGCCCGCCTTTACTTTCAGAGGAATGGAATTGTAATCACAAACAGCATTAAACGAGAAACATTCATGGAAACTTGACCGATGAAGACGGGACAATGCAAAGGTTTGCGGATGTCTCAAATCCCAGCTTTGCATTGCGCCTCCGTTGACTAACTTGTGTTTGAGATATGGCGGAGAAGAAGATGTCAGAATACAAAAAACTGCCGACTCCAAGTGAAAACGAAACAGATTATCTTTCATATTTACGCAGTCCAAAAATGAACCTACAGCAAAAATTAATAATCTTTTGTAACCTTAGCCTATTAGTTCAATACAAGCACGGGCAATAAAGGATCAAACCATAGTTTAAAACTGATAATACAAGACTTTCACAAAGCTTTTTTCCCAAAGCTAAGCTTAGGTAGTGACATGATCTATAAAGCTGTCTAAGTACCAAATATGATTTCCTTATCAACATCCCAACGTGCTCCTCAAAACGAAGGCGGCTGTCGAATATTATTCCCAAGGTCATAGCACTAGTTGCCTCATTTCGAGAAATGAATGTATTAGAACAAAAATAACGATAAAATATCCTTAGAAAAGTTTTGAACAGTAGAAATTATAAACGAGTTGAATATATCAGGAAACGTTATTATAACTATTAGTATCTCTGAATGGAATCGGTTATCCGATTCCTTAGCGTTTTAGTCCCTCTGTCAAGGATATGCGGATATTGGTCGTCAGGATAGAAACCTTCTCATCTTCTAATTTCAGATAATCTACAGGGAATTTGACATAACTAGTTAATTCTTACCTCCAAGCACGTTGTGAAGCCCGGAGTATACAGCATACGGTCGTAAGGGCAATGACAATCCGATAACTGTTCCGTAAGTCCCAGCATATGCTCCAGGTCGTCCATTTCTTGAACCATGCCGTCCCCCGGAGGCCGTCTCGAATGGGAGACTACGCCGCCAGACTGATTGACGTTGGACCTGTGGAATTAGTTGAATGTCACGTTTGAATTGCTCGTATGCGTCAAAGGTAGGTGAAAATGGGATTAGGGGATTTTGGGTGGAAAAGTTACGGTATAATCGGATGACTGATGATGTTGAGGTGAGAATTCTCCGCAACGTTGGCAGGGATGAGATTCAAGAACAAAAAATGGAGATGGAATAATGATACGACAAAGATAATTATCTTTGAACCAGTTCAAAAATGATACACAGTGTGTAATTTTATTGGAACGAAGTACTTACGGCAGGCTTGGAGGAGATAGAGATTTCGATGCGGGTACAAACTGCAAAATATGCGAGACTAAAAGTGTGACGGAAGTAGACTGACGAAAGTCAAGCTTTTCAGTTAACACAAGCTAATATTGTATACCTTTCTTTTCTCCCTCTTTATTTTCGTTCTCTCATCCCTTCTCATTCTGATCCCACTCCGCCACGTCAATCGCCAAACGCTGATAGTTCCCGAACAAACGAAAGAGCGTGTGACGTCACAATGTTAATTTCTACTCATTGTACAGAGTGGTCCAAATTGGACACTTTTGATAGGAAACGCCAATTTCTAGAGGAGTTAGAGAATAACTAGCTTACATGCTACGAGGTCGATTTTTGTGAGAAAATGAATGCCAAAAACCGCACATTGATATCTTGACTTGTTCGAAAGATACAAGGTGTTTTTCAATTTTGTGCATTTCTGACCCAACCCCGTAACTTGTTTATTTTTGTATATTTCTTATTTCTGTGAAAACATTCTTGAGGCACTTTTTTGAAAGGAATCCAATGGTGTTCCTAGTTTTTCATCAAAAAATATGGTTTGGAAGCTATGACATAAACTTGTATTTTTTCTAATGGACAACCCTGTATTTTTTTATATATTCGTGTTTGAAATGAAATTCTCGTTTCAAATATATATATATTTGCTACTTTTCTTTGAAAACATTCATTTTGTGACTGTTTTCGAATTATGTTAGATGAATTTTCAAAATCTGGGTAGCCATGCCTAAATACGAAACAAAATAGTTCTACATAACAGCTGTTGAAAAGAATTACTAGTGCCTATTTTGTAATAACTCGTTAATTTAATCAAAAGATAGAATAACAAGTATAACAATATTTTTAAACTATTTACAGCATGTGTTCGAATTGAGCACCATTTAAATCAAAGCATTAATCAATTCTATCGCAGGTATTGAACGAAAGGCATGTCGCACTGCTGCTTCCAACGCTTCTCGGGAATCAGGATGGCGTTTATATGTGAAGTCCTTTATTCTTCCCCAGAGGTAAAAATCTGGAGGCGTAAGATCGGGGGATCTTGCCGCCCAATGAACAGGACCCCGGTTGCCAAGCCAATTATTGTCCGTAAATATTTCGTTTAAATACGCCGTTATGATGTGTGCGTTATGACACGGTGCCTTGTCCTGTTGAAAGTATTCTCCAATTTGTTGTAATGGCAAATCATCCATTATTGGTTCAACAAATTCCCGCAATATTTCCAAATATCCCGCTGCTGTAAGGTTACTCTCACAGATATAGGGACCGATAAACCTTCCTCTAAAACTACCGACCCAAACACTGAAACTGTATCGGCCTTGATTTTGTGTCTCCACTATTATATGTAGATTTTCCAAAGTCCTATTGTAGAAAGAGCTGCTAACGCATGCTTCATCAGTCCATATGATGTTCTGTCCAAAGTTTTGATACGGTTTGAATTTATTTTTATATAGAATTCGCATTGTTGTAGTCTTTGAAATACCTGTATTCCAACTACATTTTGCGAAGTGAAATATTGGGTTGGTTTTGTATTTCGTCCAAAACCGTTACTTCTTCTAACTCTCTATCTCTATTGCTTCGTGAACTTTTGTCCTTGGTTTTGAAAAAGAACCGTAATTAACTAGGTTTTGCTGCAATCTAGTGAACATAATATCCCGAAAAGGTTGTCTCCATTCAGGATATCGGTCAAAGTAAAGATTAATGGCAGCCTGAGCATCTTCATGTGATTACACTTTAACATATCATATTTTTTGTAATTTTCATACATTTTGAATTAACATGCAGATAAATATTCTAGTAAGTTCAAAACTCAATTCAAAGAAGCACACTAAACTTGTGGAGCAAACTGCATTTAATAATAATTGTTTGACAGTACGCATAGACTGTAGTTGCTAAGGTAATTTGTTTCATATTCAGGCATGGCAACCCAGATTTTGAAAATATATCTAAAATAATTCGAAAACTGCCACAAAATTAATGTTTTCAAAGAAAAGTAGAAACTATTATATATATTTGAAACGAGAATTTCATTTCAAACACGAATATGTAAAAAACTACAGGGTGGTCCGTTAGAAAAAATACAAGTTTATGTCATAGCTTCTAAACCATATTTTTTGATGAAAAACTAGGAACACCATTGGATTCCTTTCAAAAAAGTGCCTGAAGAATGTTTTCACAGAAATAAGAAATATACAAAAATAAACAAGTTACGGGGTTGGGTCAGAAATGCACAAAATTGAAAAACACCTTGTATCTTTCGAACAAGTCAAGATATCAATGTGCGGTTTTTGGCATTCATTTTCTCACAAAAATCGACCTCGTAGCATTTAGGCTAGTTTTTCTCTAACTCCTCTAGAAATTGGTGTTTCCTATCAAAAGTGTCCAATTTGGACCACTCTGTACAAGCAACTCGAAAAAGTCAGATGTGAACATCGAAATAATTTTGTATAAGTTATATGCATAAAATAATAGATTACGACAGGAATCAGATATGGTATGATGAAAAGATAAAGCTTTACAAATTTGTTCCATAAAATAATGACTACGTATTGTAGGTTTATATTCAATTAAAAGCGTGGCGATACGTTATCTTCTCGTTATATACACTCTTGCGTCTATAATGTACATTGCGTTGACGACTGAGTGGTCTAAGTACTGAACCTTGGCGTGCCGCATTTCTTAGTTCGAATACCAGAGGTTACTCCTGGCTTTTCAAATTTTTTTATTTAAAATCTTGTAAGAGCTCGTAGCCCCACATTTCAATATCAATTATTTCAACTTGGATTAGTATAAGTTATCACTTCTGTCGTGCGCCCCTACACGCACATGTTTCGTTTTCGCAAATTGTGCTCCTTCTATATTATCCGAAGGAACTTCGTGCCTACCTGGTGTCCCATGACACCGTTTTCATGTTACCTTTAGGACCCCACTAAACAAGACTGACTAAAGACGTTAGTAGTCTGCATTTTTGTTTTTTTTTGGGAGTATTTTTGTAGTTTTTCCCGACACAATAATTTCGCATCAATCTGAATCATCCAAAGAGTCTTCAGTTCACTTTTCTACTTCTATTACGTCTGATTTATCCACTTACTTAGTTACTAATTTGACATACACACGCGTCGACTGTTCGTCGTTGAATATATATATATATATATATATATATATATATATATATTTATTTATTCATTTATTTATTTATTTATCTTTATTCACGGGGCAAGCCCCATACATTAAAAATTACAAAGTGTTTATGGCTAGAAGCCTACAAAAATATAAACCTGATTACATTTAAAAAAAAAAAAAAAATATTAAGTTATTCAATTCATTCAAATTTTAACAATGATTTTGATAAATTTTTTATTTTGTATAACGAAAGTGAGTTTGGATCAAACCAGTCTACGATTTTATTACATAACATAAATATTCCATCAATAATTCTCTCTTTATCTCCCCGACGACATTTGTTAGTTTGAAAATCATAAATATTATGACGAAGGTTGCGGGGGGGTACATAAAAATTAAATTGACTCAATATTTCAGGTACATCAATTAAATTGACCAAAATTTTATACCCAAAGATCACATCAGCTCTATCCATAGCTGCTTCAAAATTTGAGATTTGAAATCTCTGATAAAGGGGAACTAAATCTGTAAACGGAATTCTCATTCCAGTTCTATACCCTGCATACCTAATAAATACTCTATTGAGATATTCTAACTTTTTTATCTCTCCCTTATCTTTGGGTCTCCAAATAGGAGAAGCATACATAACTGTTGAATACACAAAGGAGAAATAAAGTTTTCTAAATGTTTCAATGTTGTTAAACTTATTCGTAAATCTCTTAAGAAAATAGATTTTCCTTTGACCTTTTAGAAAAGTAAATTCGTAGTGCTGCTTAAAAGATAATTTGTCATCAAAAATTACACCTAAATCTTGAAACTTGATTTATAAGTTCATTACTAAGAGAATATGGAAGAAGCCAAATAGATCGTGATCTACCAAACCTAATGTGGAAGCATTTATTTACGTTGATAATGAATCCATTAGCTACAACCCAATTATTAAAGCTATTTATGTCATATTGCAATTTATCCATATCCTCGTAGGAGGTGATTTCTCCAAAAATCTTTGCATCATCAGCGAACAACAAAATTTTACTATACAGGATTTGATCTATCACATCATTAATAAAAATATATATATATATATATATATATATATATATATATATATATATATAAATATATATATATAATATATATATATATATAAATATATATATAAATATATATATATATATATATATATATATATATAAATATATATATATATATATATATATATATATATATATATATATATATATATATATATATTTATATGTGTAGCATTTTCATGAAAAATTTATTTTTTCAATGACATAAATTCCTGTTGTAAAATTTCACACGCTCAGCAATATATTTTTAATTCCATTTTTATGGAAAAAATCAAGACCATTTATTGCAACTGATACTGAATACAGATTATTTTCAATGTTTTATCAAAAATGTTTCATAAAGCCTTGAGTGAGAATTACTCATCAAAAAATGTAATAGGTACATAGCAACCTGAAACCAACTATATTTCTTGAAATTTAAGTAAAAAATATTTGGTACCTATCTGATTCCAACATAGAAATAATGAATTTACTTCTTTGATAACTTTAACGTATTTACGAGTAAATTTGAATGATTAACATCAAATGGACTGCTTAACCAAAATATCTGCAAAAATTAATTTTGATTGAATAATGCGAAAAGTGTAACATTTTGAATATCGTAAACATTTATGTATAGATTTGATGTTTAATGTTTATTCATTGATAGGTAACATCCTAATATACAAATGAATTGAAATTTTAAATTTAATGATACATAAATACTTAAACCAATTGTATACGCAAATAACAATATTTCAGGATCAGATTACAAATTCAATCCATATACAATATCCAAACAAAACAAAAAATTCCAATATAGAAAAAAAATTGACAATTCTCATACATCTACATGTACACAAGCAGTTCAACATGACTTGATATACTTCATGATTTCTCTCTTAAAAACGCCAAGTGATGCTGAATCCCTTATTCCAACAGGTAACGCATTAAATTCTTTGAGACCTCTATAAAATAAAGACCTTATCGAACAATTCATGTTATATCTGGGTAAATGGCAATCAGTATTGTGTCCTGTATTGTGAGTGTGAACTTGAGACCTATATGTTATAAACTCATTAAAATATTTAGGGAGTAAATTATTCAAGACCTTATATATAAAAATCAACTAGCTGACCCGGTAAATGTTGTTCTGCCATATAAATTATCACTAACTATCTATAGTGCAATTCGCGAAATTATAACTGACTTTGTTTGTCAGAACTGCGTTCATTAATGTCGATCTCAACTGAGGTCGTAGCTAGATGCAAACAGTTTCCCAAATGCTCATTGGTAATTCGTGTTCTCTCTTTGGATTTGATGTGCTTCATACGACTGAAAAGCTGTTCACACACGTAAGTGTTTCCGAATAGAGAAATCATAGCCAGAGCATGTTAGTAAATAGCCGGATATTTTTCCTTGTCCAAATATGTTTTGTAGAATTTTTCTAAGCTAACCTCATGAAATTTTTCCTTTAACTGTGCATCACAACATATTTCACAACATTAAATTTGTATCTTACCTGGTAATGAATTTACATCTACGGTGAACGGCGTTGCAAAAGCAGAAAAAAGAACACGATGTTTTTCAAAATCTCGAAATCGGGTTTGAAATTCGAGCTTCAAGTTGAAAATCAAAGAATACTATTTACCCGCCGACGCCTGTGTAACATCTGGTTGCTCTGACAGTATAGGGAAGTGAGTAAAGTTTTTTTGTGGAAGCTGTTGTTTCCAAAGCCCAAGTTTCATTTGAAATGCGGAGATAAGATCATGCATGCCATTAATTGAATGATTTTTCCTTTGTAGGCGAGTATTAACGTCATTCAAGTGGCCTGTTATATCGACCAAAAATGCAAAGTCGCAAACCCACTCCTTATCTTCAAACTCTGGGATTATTTTTAACTTGCGCTCGCATGAGCTATATCTTGTATCACTCCGCTCATTCGCAATGCACAACCTGGGCGCAAGACGTAGCGAGCGCTTTTTAAAATCCACACAAATATGTCATTACTTCCGAATATAGAAAATGTTTTTCGGCAGTTTATGTAAAAAAATTTGCCATTTTTGTTCATATGACTCAGGGTCAGTGTGCCGCCAGTTGTCCCTCGGCGTGCCGCGGGTTGGCCACCCTTGTTCTAGCTAGAGCCATTCGTCATCACTGATGATTGTCGCAGTGAAGACAGAACGTCGGAATGGCGAGAAGTTCCAGTTGAACACAGTTTATCTATTCGTATCTTACTGTAAAATACATCTTCGAAGGAGGTGAGAGATTTGGAGTTGTTGTAGACTATGAAACAACTGGAGACCAACTGATCATTGAATTGCTAGCTAGAAATGGAAGTTCAATATTTAAAAACAAGCACGTTTGCTCTTTATTGTCTTCAAGAAATCTCATGAAACCTAATGAAATATTTAATATTTGGAAGAAAAATTGAACATATTTCTTCAGGAACTGTTACTAATTACACAATTTTCGGAATGGACATTAATTTCATCAAGTTCGCCCTTTCGCAATTTCAGATTTAAATGGTTAATTTAGCCAGATGAGGGCGTTTCTATAAGGAAATAAACGACCTCGTCTGCTAGTGATTCAACCGCTACCAAACTTTCTAATGTTTAAGTGTAACCAGTTAATTTTAATTTACCCAGTTGATTCACAATCTTACACTGCAGGGCGAAAAACAGAAGAATTGAATCCAAGCTGAAACGAGTTTTAATGAAGTAGAACATTCTTTTTCCTGGTTCTTTTCGAATGGAAAAAAAACAGCAATTAAAGTTCTAAACTTTAGGGGACTATTATTCGCCACTCACATCTAGAATTATCGTGGAACTTTTCAATACTTCCGTTATCAGCTCCTGAAATAGATTTTCAAAAAATCCGATATTTCTAAATTCAATATTTGGCCGGATAAAGTTTTCAGTAATTCTTCGTTAATTATTCTTGGTATTTGGGACTTGAAGTTGAGTATTTGTGAAGAATGTATGCTTTATTTCGAACTATTTTATGTACTTACATACCTTTGAAAATAATAGAACTATATGATCATATTTATTCGCAATAATCAAGTTGAACAATCATGATGTGAACATATAAATTTCAAAAATTATATTTTGTTTGTATTATATTGAATTTCAAATTAAGTTTCACCAGGAAAGTATAAATCTTGATGAGTGAATAATGCCAATAATTAGAAAGTTTATTCATAACTTTATAAAGAAATAAAAACACTAACTTTTCACAGGTTGGAATGAAAATCTATTGAGTAAACGCGTTTCGTCATAATATTGACTTCATCTCGTACTAAAGTATGGTATTACAAAACAATCTATTCATACGAAAATTGAATATAATTAAGCAGAAAACTGACTCTAATTATGCGTGTCCTCTTATTCAAGAAAACCGTACCTTTAATCACAATTATAATATATTACAATTAGAAATTAGTCTCCATAAAACCAACTGTTGGGAATCCCTATACATCAATAAATATAAAAATTCCGGAAACCTAGTTAACGACCAGATTGAAGTAAACCCTTCTCCTCTCCTTAATCCTTTCAATGTACTTAATAATAACTCTGAATTAATTGCTTATTGTTATTTAGTTTCCCTAGGAACCCCTCTGTTATATTCAATTTTCGTATAAACAGATTGTTTTGTAATACCATAGTTTAGTACGAGATGAAGTCAATGTTATGACGAAACGCGTTTACTCAATAGATTTTCATTCCAACCTGTGAAAAGTTAGTGTTTTTATTTCTTTATAAAGTTATGAATATGAACTTTCACCAAGAAAATGTCAATTCAATTCAAGAAAGTTTATTTTTAAACTTGATAATTCATTAACAAATGTTTTTCAAGAATGAAGAAATTTTTTTTCTTTCCTTTGTTCATAAGTATTGATTCTTTCAGATAATCAAAATGTTACTTTCAAGGAATGCCTGATAGAGCTGATATCGACGTATTTGAAATGACAAAAGTGTATAAAATATATTGAATTGAAAAAAATTATAATTATGAAAAACAATAATAATAAAAAACAAAAAACTCTAGATGAACTCAAACTAATTTTTTTATCAAATTAAATGACAAAATCTAGAAATGATTTGTGATTTTCGATGTTGAAAGAACTGTCAGTTCTGTTGAAGATGTCAAGTCATATCGTGGCTCTTGAAATCCTTGACTATTCAGTGGGAAAAATTTGTTTTTGTAATGTAAAAATTTAACAATTTGCTATTCATGTCGAAGTCTGCGGAAAGTCACAAAATTTTCCGGTTCTTTAAGCAGTTGTTGATAATGCTATAGATGTTATTAAACGAACTTTCTATGAGAAACTTGGTGAATCTAATATAGGCGGAACAAATTTGTTAATCGAGTTGAAACTTCGCACATAAATTAACCTCAAAACTTATACTTTCAAGAAAAAAGTTGACGCTGTGAAGTTTTATATTATATGGAGATCGTTATTACGCACTTATTTCAGATGATGTCGTATTAAAGCGAGTATTTACTGGCTTTTTTTATTGGAATAGAATAGAATTGGGGGACACAACTAACTTAAAGAGGGATCTAGATGAGTGAAATATTCAAATAGAGAGTCCAAAAAAAATTCGACTCTTTATTGAGTTTTCCTCGGGACATGAACAGTTAGGTTGTAAGGCACATAACATGAGAAAAACAATAACCATAACGGGTTATTGTTTCTCGTGAGGTTATAGTTAGCTCCTCGCTTAAAAATTATTGAATAAATAGAATCTTATATCACTCCAAAAACAATTAGCTGTTGTAGAGTTGTTTCATGTTATGGGCCTCACAACCTAACTGTTTATGTTCTGAGGAAGACTCAATAAAGAGTGGAAACGTCGACTGAAACAAATTTGGTTGTTTAGATCTTGACTCCTTGCCGAATACCCAGCTATAATTAATATTTTATATATATATATATATATATATATATATATATATATATATATATAATATATATATATATATGATATATATCAGGGGCGGCTAGTCAAAGGAGGCTGAAGGAGGCTAAGCCTCCTCAATAATATTCCGTGTATCACTAATATATTATATTGAATAGTCAGCATTCAGCATATTCATATTAATCAAAATCAATATTATTTATGCAAACTACCTTCCTTTCAACCTACATTATACAATATAATTTATTATTAAGATAGAAGGTATTTACATTTACTGCATTTCATTCATTTCAAGATTTGTGGCAACGCTGCGGAGGCTTAGAAGGGTATATTCTCAACGTTCATGTATGCCTGCCACAGAAAAGCAAAAACGGTGCAAATACTCCCGAATGAATACTTCATTTCAATAGAAAGCAAAAACACATGTAAATGGCAACACGATAGAGACCCCGTCTTATACAATGTCGACCAATCACAACTATAGAATTTCGCGTGACATCGAGTGAATTCGTTGGAAAGCATTAATTTAATCCGTAGTGTGATCGTAGTTACTAATGGCCGAAAACAGCAGCGTGTTTACTTATATTGCTCGCGCGTATTGTTTTAAAATGAGTTTGGTTACTGAAGTTAATTCAAAAATTTCATTGATGAATTATTGTAATATGTGTTATACCGTAACTTTAGTGCACTAAGTTATGAGGATAAATTTTTGATAAAAACATTGCGACCTACCCCTAAATTAAACAATTTGGTGCAGCGTAACAGACAACAAAACCGCGGTTTTAATACAAGGAATTATGAGAGACATCCTTGCCTAACCGGAACACAGGTAAAAAATAAATTATTTTGTTGGCAGTGTTTACTTTTCACTAGTGAAAATGTCTCTGTTTGCGGCCGCTTAGCATTTGAGGATTTAATTCTATACCTAGTTGAAAGTGAGGAATTTTTGATTGATAAAGTAACTTTAAATACAGCACGCGGATTAATATCTTACTTACAAGATAAGGAATTTATATATTTTTAAACATCTTTATATTAAATTTTTGAACAAAACAGAAATAGTTTTTCAAATCTTACAGCACAAGTTTTCAGATGTAATTTACTCACGAAATCGGCTCAAGTTTCTTTTGGAAAAAAATTTCAGAATTTCGTGCAGAAGTTTATTTTAAAAAACTATTTTCTGTATTTCAATACTACTGATGAATACGACTCAATTTAGCCCAAAACGAAAGAAATTTCAGTTACGCAGATATGGAGCTTCACTATAAGCAAATATTTTATGAAATTTTGGATAACTATTTGGGTCAAATAGAAATAAGGTTCTCTGATTTGAAAAGAACTTGCATTTCTTCGACTTACTCAATAAAAATTTGTTAACCGGATTTTCGGCTAATTTTCCAAATAACCTTTTGGAAAATTTATGTCAAAAAAATACACTTTTTTTTGATAAGGTGGCCATAAAAAGTGAACTGTGGTGTTGTTTATAGACAATGAAATTTTGGGGCAAAATGAAATTCATGTGAGGACTATTAAATACCTTTTTAATAATGATTTTGAATCAAGATTTACCCCAAATTATAAAAAACTCTTATGATCTAATTGTTTCTATCCCAGTGACATCGGCTTTCCGTAGAAAGCGCTCGTTTTCCACTCTTAAGAGAATTAAAACTTATTTACGAAAATTCAATGAGCACAGGATCGTTTGAAAAATATTAGTTTGATTGTCTATTGAAAAGGAATTGGTAAAACTTTTGGCGAAAGACAAAAAAATTTTATGAAAGGATATTATAGATCATTTTGCTAACGTTAAGATCGCAGAATATCCCGCTTAAATCTTCAAAAATATATAATAACTTTTCATTTGCTCTCACCAAGCTGTTAAACGAATTCGTTTAAGTAGTACGGTAGGTACCTATTTTGTGAAAGAAAGAAAATTTTGATGTATAGATGAATTGATTAATTGGCTGAGAAGAGTTTTTGTGATTATTGTAAATAGGAGTTGTAGGTCTCAAAGGTAGACATTCGAAAGTGAAAACAAATTAATAGCTTAGGGTGCTTGTTTCACTTTGATTTTCTTTAAATTATAAGGCGGTTGACCTTGAAATCCTAAAAATTTTCGCCCATGGTATATTTTTTAACCTCTTGTAGCCTCCTCAAACCAAAACCTCACGAGCCGCCACTGATATATATATATATATATATATATATATAAAAAGAAGAAGGGTAGTCTTTGCTGACTAGTAAGTATACAATTAGGATAAAATATTTGGGTATAGCAGCAAGCAAAAAGTGTACTCTTTTAACACTATGTTTCCGATATTCCGACAAGGATTACTGTCATCTTCAGGGAAGCTACAAAAATAACCACAAAAAAAAATCACAAAATGCTCCATAATAACCAACAGTAACAATACTCACTGTATCTTTGAAAATGATTGAAAAAGATGTAAAGATCGAGATACAGCTTTATCGATTTCTATAAAACATTATTGATCGAGAACACAACATGTAATGATTATCAACTAACATTATATGTTAAAAAGTCACAATAGAATAAAATAAGTCAGAATCAATTTGGAAGAATAAACTTTGTTGAAGACATAAAATTGAAAATTTTAAGTTTAAAAACGAAAAAAATATATCTACTTCGTCGTTACATATTAACCGAAAGAGACGTGACCAGCCATCTTGATCAAGAACGTAGACATAGACGGCATCATAGAGTTTTCTTCTTTTTGATGCTGCCCATGTCTACGTTCTTGATCAAGATGGCCGATCGCGTCTCTTTATCGCTTAATATGTAATTTATTTTTACAGGACCCGTTTAGTTGTCAGCGCTAGTGCATTTTGACATAATTTGATATAATTAATTGATAAGGCCTATATTTAATTGGTGAAAATTTAGAATTAAAATGAAACAATATTTCACCATACTTTGATTGTCTCACTGATGCATCTGACTTCAAAAGTATTTAGGTGGCACAAAATAAATTTTTGTACACCAGCCATTAAAAGTAACGTTTATGAGGTATAGTGTTTTTAACACTCGTGTTAAAAAAATTTCAACACTCGTGTTAAAAATCTTTTCAACACGTAGTGTTAAAAAAAAATTCCTTATAAACGAACATTTTTAAAGACAGTTTCACTGAAGTTTACTTCTATGTTCTTCAATCTACACCAGTCGAGAAAATTAGTAAGTATGCAATTTCGTACTGCTGGCGCGACTATTTTGGCAGCATTTCTATTGATGTGTGTTTTCTTATGTTTCACATAATTTCATATATTTTTGGCTTTGTCAATAAAGTGTATAATTTTAAAACATTGACGCATATTTTGATTGATTTAATTTGATTCGACTTATTTGGACGTCTACTACACGTGGTACCAGAAATTTTAGGACGCCCTATATATATATATATATATATATATATATATATATATATATAAATATATATATATATATATATATATATATATATATATATATATATATATATATATATTTATATATATATATATATATATATATATATATATATATATATATATATATATATATATATATATATCTTATATATAAAATTCTCGTGTCACAGTTTTAGTTCCCATACTCCTCCGAAACGGCTTGACCGATTCTCATGAAATTTTGTGAGCATATTGAGTAGGTCTGAAAATCGGCCAACATCTATTTTTCATTCCCCTAAATGTTAAGGGTAGTCCACCTCTAAATTTTTATTTTATTTTTGAACAAAATTTTTTGTTTTTATTTTTTTATGATACAGTATACAAAAATACATACAATCCTAAATTTTCACCCTTCTACGATAAACCCTTATTTTTTATTTGTTAAACTCCTTCGAAATGACTCGACCGATTCTCATGAAATTTTGTGTGCATATCGGTTAGGTCTGAGAATCCGACAGAATCTATTTTTCATCCCCCTAAATATTAAGGGTAGTCCACCCCTTAATTTTTTTCTTTATTTTTCTGACAACATTTTCTGTTCTATTTTTTTGTGATACAGCATTCAAAAATATATACAACCCTAAATTTTCACCCCTCTACGATCAACCCCTATTTAGATAGATAAAAATAATTTATATGGTAGAACAACGTTTGCCGGGTCAGATAGATAGATAGATAGATATGTAGATAGATAGATAGATAGATAGATAGATAGATAGATAGATAGATAGATAGATAGATAGATAGATAGATAGATAGATAGATAGATAGATAGATAGATAGATAGATAGATAGATAGATAGATAGATAGATGGATGGATGGATGGATGGATGGATGGATGGATGGATGGATGGATGGATGGATGGATGGATGGATGGATCGATAGATAGATAGATAGATAGATAGATAGATAGATAGATAGATAGATAGATAGATAGATAGATAGATAGATAGATAGATAGATAGATAGATAGATAGATAGATAGATAGATAGATAGATAGATAGATAGATAGATAGATAGATAGATAGATAGATAGATAGATAGATAGATAGATAGATAGATAGATAGATAGATAGATAGATAGATAGATAGATAGATAGATAGATAGATAGATAGATAGATAGATAGATAGATAGATAGATAGAAAGATAGATAACTATCTAGATAGATAGATAAAGATACATTAGCAGATAGATGAATATATAGAAAGACAGATAGATAAAAATAATTTTTATGGCAGAACAACGTTTGCCGGGTTAAATAGATATGTAGATAGATAGATAGAAAGACAGATAACTATCTAGATAGATAGATAGATAGATAGTTAGATAGGTAGATATACATCGGCAGATAGATGAATAGATAGAAATATAGATAGATAAAAATAATTTATATGGCAGAACAACGTTTGCCGGGTCAGCTAGTATACATATATATTACTTTCAAATATCGAAACGGCATATACGAATACAATTGACCTTGAGAATGTTATGTTCACATTAAGTTTTATCAATTTTATGACAACTTTCCATTAACTTATTGCCTTGAGTGTGACGTGTGATATGGAACTTTGTTCTTATGCTCTTACAACACTCCCATAAATATGCAGGAGTCTCTTGAAAAGTCGCAATTCATCATAAATTCCCGATGATGCCAACTTCGTTTCCGAAACACGCGTCGAGTGTTAAAATTAGCAATGTGGGTGCGCTACTTTAGTTTTTAGGTAATTCAAATGAAGAATCGAAACATACTTCATTTTTAGTCGAAAGCTCTTAGCGCCCTATTATATATTAAAGTGGCCTCACTTCTCTCTTGTGACGATCCAATGAAAAATGAGCTGAATATTCAGAAAATCGTCACTGGTTGATATACGAGCAATGTCATTTGAGAGTTCACCAAAAAAGGGTCCCACCAGCGAGGACCATGTTTGCTTTTGTTGTTGTTTCGTCCTTTTACTTAAAACGTTTCGCCGGCATAGCAGGTCCGCTTTGATTTATTGTCGCGGTTTCCATGTTAATGTTTTTCCCTTGGTCCCCGACAATAGCGGCTCTGGAACGGGCAGCATTCAACTGCGCTAGATTTAATAAAACAATTTATAAGGATTCGTTACAAGCTTTCCGTAATTACAAAAAGGACGATAAAAATTGAGTCGCTGCCAACAGTGTGTCGCTCTAGCGCATATTTTATACCGCTCTTTCCGTTTTAACTTTCATTTTCGACTTGGTACCTATCGGGAATTATGTTATGGACGTCGAAGTGATGCCAACGGAAGGAACAAGTTGCTGGAATCGTACCAACAGAAACATATTTAGGTTTGCATAATTTTGCAATGAAATGAGAATGAGTGGAATGAAAGATATAAAGTTGAAGTTTTTTATTCTTTATTTAAATTTATGGTATTTGTTCTTTGGAAATTCTGAAGAAGTAATTTTGAAACAAAGTTCCTTATCGCACACTCTATGCACTTGTCGAATGAAAAATAGGCCTGAAACTGTGTCTGAATCCAGTTACACGACAATCTTGCAAGGTGTGAGTGTCAGATGTATTCGTATCCTTTGTTATTGCATTTTATTAATGAAGAATGAGATGGAAAAGTGATTCAGTTGAGGATGAAGTCAGGTAAGTAGGTACTTATGTTTGTAAATACTTATTAGTAAGATACTCTATATACCAATTAATATATTAGTATAAAGAATAAAGTTTAAATTTGGCTTAAGTTTCACTTTACAAAAAAATAATTAGATACCTACTGTATTTAGCAGTAAAGGATAGTCTACATGTTTCGAGCTATGAACTCATTATCAAGACTGACTACAGGAAAGTATTACATCTTATTTTATAAAACAGACAATAGCAGAGGTGATACTCGAAAATCAATTTGTTCATTTACAAGGGGTAATTTAGTGGTAAGGGCAGAACTTATTTCAGGAATTTCAAGAAAATCCAGGTGGCTTCCTTATTCAACTGAATGCAACTATTGGGCGTTGATGAAATCCAGGAAATGATGTAACGGACTTTTCGTGTCGGTTCTCCTGAATTATAATGAAGGTATCTTTCAGTTATATACAAGTTTATTTACAGTAAATTATTAACAGAAATCAAATATCTAAATAGTATGACCCAGTGCGCATCTGCTTCTGCTCTGGTCTCGTTTCGCTGCGTCGAGCACACCTCCAGTGCGCAGGCAGTCCTTTGTCAGTCGAGGATGGAGCGAAGCGCAGGGATGTGCTGGATCTTTGCGTTCTTAGGTCCGCGATTCTGCTTGACGTAATTACGGGGACCGGGGTCGGTTTCGTCGCCGCCAGCTGGTTAACCTCGTTGGCCACTGCAAGCGAGTCAGCTCCCGGTCTATAAGAATATTACCGACAATCAGTACTTGTCGGACGGAACGGGAATAGATTGGTCAATACCCAACCTACTAGGAATTCCGACAATCAGTACTTGTCGGACGGAACGGGAATAGATTGGTCAATACCCAATCTACGAGGGTTTCCGACAATCAGTACTTGTCGGACGGAACGGAATAGATTGGTCAATACCCAACCTACTAGGAATTCCGACAATCAGTACTTGTCGGACGGAACGGGAAGAGACTGGTCAATACTCAGTCTAGGAGAGAGTTCCCAGGAGTCAGTACCTCCCAAGAACTGCCTTCTGCATTCTCGGTGCTCGGGTTATATAGGCAGTGGCTTGCCCCTCCAGTGGAATAACCAGCTTGCCCCTCCAGTAGAATAACCAGCTTGCGCACCACAAACGTTGGTGCGCGAGCAACAACGTTACAATGATTAAATGATTTAAATTTAATCATTTATAGATTTCAACAAAACCCAATTGTAGCATTCAGGTAATGAAGGAAATCGCCTTGACCTTCTTGAAATTCTCGAAATTAGTTCCGCCCATAACAGTAAATTAACCCTTGTAAACGAAAAAATTGATTTTCAAGTATAACTTTGCTATTGTATGTTTTATAAAATGGTATGTAATACTCTCATGTAGTCAGTCGTGATAATGAGGTCATAGTTCGAAATATGTCGATTATCCTTAACTGCTATGTACAGTATCTAATAATTTTTTTATACAGCTTGTGGTGCGCAAGCTGGTTATTCTACTGGAGGGGCAAGCTGGTTATTCCACTGGAGGGGCAAGCCACTGCCTATATAACCCGAGCACCGAGAATGCAGTTCTTGGGAGGTACTGACTCCTGGGAACTCTCTCCCTTAGACTGGGTATTGGCCAGTCTAGCTCCCGCCCGTTATATGAAATTGTCGGCATGAAAGCGGTCAAAAGTTTCTTTGTGTCTAAAAAAGCATTTTTACAAAAAACAAAAACTATAAATAGTCCAGTCAATGACCATTTTCCCGTGTATTTGTCCTATATAGCACCGATTTTCGTAAATTGTATTTAGGTTCTACTTACCATCTATCTCAAAGTCTACCCTGTGGCAGGCGTTGCTTTTTCCCTGAGGGTGGATGCCACCCCTTCTTGGGGATTAAAATTTTTTCATTGAAAATAAGTACAAAAATAGATACACTGACTAATTTTAAGAAACTTTTGTTTCATGAAGTTTTTTCTGAAAGTCAATACTTTTCCACATATTCGCGGGTGAAATTGTCGGTTTTCAGGCAAAAACACCACGTTTTCAGATACTTTTTCGCGAATAACTGGAAAAATATGCATTCTATCGAAAAAAATGTAGAAAGCAAATTTATAGCTTATAAAAATAAAGATAATTGTGTATTTTTGATGTATACAGATCCAATACAAACGGAATTATTGCTTGTTGAAAGTTGACTGGTATTTTCAATCGTCAAAATGGAAAGTTTCTACGTACAAAAACCAAAAACAAACGCATTTTTCGAAAACTCATAAAACTTTTTTCAAAGTCCTTTAAAAACCTTTATTTTATATTTTTGTAAAAGTTCCTAGCATCAAAACTAAGCGTGCTATGAAGATAATAATGTCGATTCCTATTTTTTCGTTGGAAAAAAATTGTGAATATCTCACCCTCTCTTTCACCTTATTGGAAAAAATCGTTCCCACTTTACAATTCACTTCATTTATCTTTTTATAATACGTTTTGAGTGTTTAACCAGTTTAAAGTACCTCTTTTCGAAAAAAATTGAGTTCAAAGAGAGGAAATCATTTTCGTAATTTAGTGAAAAATCGCCTTTTCTTCAAAATAACTCAAAAACTATTGATGATATGCAAAATTTCGTTGAGTACGAAATTGTATGTTTTTCTTATTTGAAAATGTTAGCGTTTAATTTTTCTTATAGAATAAAAATTAAGTAAGATATGGCCATTTAAAGCTTGCGTGTGTTCGCGCAAAGTACCTTTTTTAGCCCTATTAGCATGAACCTTTTTGAAAATGAGATCTGAAAAAAAAATTTATTTTGATGAGTTTATAGCTCTTGAAAAAACCTACAAAATGCTTTCTTGAAGGACTTGATTGCTTGAAAACTAAGCGAGTTATGGGGAAAAACCAAAAGCACATTTTAGTAGAAGTTAGAATATGTAACACATAGTGGTAAATACCAATCAACTTTTGACAATCAATAATTCCGTTTGTATTGGGTCAGAATACATCATAAATACACGATTTTCTTTGTTTTTTTATAAGCTATAATTTTGCTATCTACAGGTTTTTCGACAGAATGCATATTTTTCCAGTTTTTCGCGAAAAATAATCTGAAAACGTGTTTTTTGCCTGAAAACCAACAATTTCAGTCGCGAATAAGTCGCAAAGTATTGACTTTCAGAAAAAACTTCATGAAACAAAAGTTGCTTAGAATAAGTCAATTCATCGATTTCCGTACTTATTTTTAATGGAAATTTTTTCATCCCCAATAAGGGGTGCCATCCACCCCCAGAGGAAAAAAAACCGTCGGTATAGGGTAGACTTTGAAAAAGATGGTAAGTAGAATCTTAATCCAAATTTTCATACAAATCGGTGCTGTATGGGATAAATACACAGTTTATACTTTTTTTACCGTCATTGACTGGACTAAAAAGTAAACTTAGAAGGCAAATCTCTATATAAGTAATAACGAAATTCCACCCAAACCGTTATTGCCATTTTTGAATATATAAAATATCACAGAAAATATAATTAACCACAAGGACTATCAGATAAATCGAAAGGAAAGCTTAGTTTGTGGCCATAATCAATATTCGTGATTGACGTTTGATTTTACAGTGCCAGGTATTCACAGCGTATATCCCATTTCAAGAACCAAAGTACTGCAAATGATTACATCTGTATATGGTTGGAATTGAAACGCAACCTGGACGAGAATACAATTGTAGTTCTCTATAACTGTTTCGATGTGAATATTTTATCTAGAATTTAATTGACATATCATAAATTCCAACCACTCATGTACGTATTTGCATAATCCAAATCGTAATTGTATTGAAGCAAAAGCTGATTAGCCCGATTCATGATGTCTGGCATTTTGTAGGCTATACATGATTGTGAATAAACACTCACTCTCTCTCAAAGCCAACGGGACTCAAAAATCGATTGTATGAATAGAATCCTCAAAATACCACTTGGAACTTTAATGGTGTATATGCATCGGCGCATGTTAAACAGTTCCAGTTCGACCAATTGATAGTGACAGAAAATGGATTGTATTGGTTGTGCTTCATTTGGTGAATATACTGCCCGGGGTTTAGGTATTGAAAGCAAACTATAGAATATGAAAATATAAAACGAATAGCTCATAATAAAGAATATCCTTAATAATAAAAAATTTTATTGAATTGAATTGGCATTTATTTAGTTCATATTCATAACTATAAAGAAATAAAAAACTAACTTTTCACAGGTTGAAATAAAGTTCTACTGAGTAGACGCGTTTCGTCAAAACATTGACTTCATCTCGTACTAAATTTTGGTATTACAAAACAATCTATTTATACGAAAAATTGAACACAACAGAGGGGTTCATAGAGACACTAAATAACAATAAGCAATTCATTCAGAATTATTGGTAGGTACATTGAACAAATTAAGGAGAGGAGAAGGGTTTGCTTGAATCTGGTCGTTAACTAGGTTTCCGGAATTTTTATATTTATTGATGTATAGGGATTCCCAACAGTTAGTTTTGTGGAGACTATTTTCTAACTGTAATATCTCATAATTGTGATTGAAGGTATTGTTCTTCTGAATAAGATGGCACACATAATTAGAGTCAGTTTTCTGCTTAATATAGCTGAGTTGGTGTTCGTGTATTCGAGTTTTGAAATTTCTAATTGTATGTCCTATATGGAATTTTTCACAATCATTACATTTATAGGGACGAACGTATTGGTGTTTATAGACTCTACATTTGTCAACATGACGAAACGCGTTTACTCAATAGATTTTCATTTCAACCTGTGAAAAGTTAGTTTTTTATTTCTTTATAAAGTTATGAAAATTTTTTTAAATGAAGTCCAAGTGTATACAAAAGTAAGAGATGTTGATGAATACTTCAAGTTATTAACTTATATAGGTAATCCACCACATAAACTTTCTACTTTCCTGTCGAATTGAAATGTACGAATATCCTTTAAAACTCAGAATACAATAGGTAAACATGTTATTACAAATTCAAAAGATAAAACTACACCCAATATAAATCAGGTATTTATAAGGGAACTTGCGGTTCATGTTCTATAATACATGTTGGCCAAACCGGCAGAAACTTCGGAGCTAGAATATATGAACATAAAAGAAGTTACGATAAGGAAAAACAGATTCGACATATGCATTCTTGAACATAATCATAGCTTCAATAACGAATTAGAAATATTACATATAGAGAATAAAGGCTATGTACCTAATTTATTAGAAGCACTGGAATTCAACAATAGAAAAAGTTCCAATCATTTATTGATTCATCAATTAGATATGAAAAAATTTATCTTGTTAAATTTACTTTGGTAAAATATGAATCTTTGTACCTGTTATGTTTACCCATTTTTATACAATTATCTACCTGCCAAGAGATTACGATTAGGTTTTCCCATCCTCATTTGTATTCCCCATATATTGAAAGATATTTTATTTGTAAAGTTTGTTTCAATTATTCATCTAAAGAATTGAAAAACAGAGTTTGAACCTTATTTTTACCCTGAACACCACTCCAAATTTAGTTACCGAATTGAAAACTTGCAGGTCGATTGAGTTGACATTAGGGAATTTTTTGTCTAACTTCCGCTATTTTCATACACATATTTCGTGGCAGTGGATGCCACGAAATATGTGTATGAAAATAGCGGAGGTTAGACAAAAAATTCCCTAATGTCAACTCAATCGACCTGCAAGTTTTCAATTCGGTAACTAAATTTGGAGGGGTGTTCAGGGTAAAAATAAGGTTCAAACTCTGTTTTTTTCACCTCCATATACTCCATGGACACCTAGAAGCTTCAGTTTCGGATATGTTGTTGGTAATTAATTTCCACATCTATTATGATTGCTCTGGAAAATTGGCGTTCAAACATCTACCCGTCAATCCTTTATCAGAAAATTGGCTAAGTCAAATTTTGAGACGTTTCAATCAATTCTTCAATAATAAAGATACTAAATTGTGGCATTTGGTCTGATAGAGATCACTGGATATGCCATAACCTCGAAAATCGTGACCTCGGAGGTGAAAACCTATCCCGCACCTCAATGTCAACTTTCAATTCAGTGCAATATTCTTCATTTTCAGTAAAATGCGCATAAAAATATCAAAGCAGATGATATTTAGGGGAGAAGTGGCATGAAAAAAGCCAGTTTTCCAAACTGAGCAAAAAAATATACATTTGATGGAAGAAATGATGATTTTCAATTATTATTCATTTAATTAAGTAGATAATTTCGCACGAAAAAAACTTTAACAATAGGAAAAAATCAACGATATATTCATTTAAAAAAAATGTGTCTTTTGGCTCTTTCATAACATTTCGGTATTGAAAGAGCTACTAAAAGTTATGAAAGAGCCAGTATGTATTATGAAGTGTAATTGTGAAAATTATGCAAAATAATAATAATTGCACTATTACAATAAAACAGGAAGACAATTCTAATAAATCTTTTTTAAAAACTAATGAAATTTTAGATTCTATCAGTCATTTTTAATATTTCCAAGAAACGCTTTAATATTAATATTCTGTCATACCTATTATATATTCAGACCTTTTAGGAATTTTGGAGTATATATATATATATAATAATGTTAAACTTAGATAAAACAGAATTTATGCAGTTTCAACTGCGTGAAATGAACCTGAACGAAGCATTGGTTATCGATTTTCAGAAACATGAATTACGATCCGCAGATAGTGTAAGATTTTTGGGTGTACATGTCGACAAGTATTTGAGGTGGCACTGTCACGTGGATCAACTCAGTAAAAAGTTAAACAAATCATTCTACGCGCTTAGTCGTCTTAAACACTCGTCGCCAATGGAGAGCCTACTCACGGTGTATTATGCACTCGTACACAGTCATCTGAGTTACAATGTTGTTTTGTGGGGTGGCTCGACTGGAAGTGGAAGAGTTTTTCTCACACAGAAAAGGATTATACGCCTCATATATAATTTGAAACCCCAGGAGTCCTGCCGACCGACATTTATTCAGCAGAAAGTTCTACCATTGCCGTGTATCTATATTTTACATTGTCTCTTGTTTGTTCGGCATAGGTTATTGAATCTGAATAAACTTACTAGTTTTCACGAGTATAATACGCGGAATAAGGACACATTATGTATTCCCACGCATGCTACCTCTAAGTTTGAGTTATCGCCTAGTTATGTAGGAATCAAACTTTACAATCGTCTCCCCCAAGGGATTAGGTCTTTAGATTCATTATGTTTCAAGAAGGAAATTAAGAAGATTCTGTTGAAACACTGCTTTTACAGCTTGAAAGAATATTTTTCAGTTGAATTCTGTTAGTCTTTCTCCTAATAAGTTAATTTGTTACTTGTTAGGTTACTATGTATATTTAGTATGTGACGTGTCCTATACATTTATGTAATGTCTGAAAGGATAAATATATATATTATTATTATTATTATTATTATAATTTAGTTTTTTCAAAATTAGAAACATGTTTTGCAAAAAAAAAAATTTCCCTCAAAGCCATAGGATTCTTGGGCCCAATCAGATCTTGATCACTGTTTTCATATGATCATCGCTATTTTCATTTGTTTTTGAGTTTTTTCTGCTCCGAGCAACCTTTTTTCTCAATTCAGCAAATACGATAGATAACGATTCAGTCATCTTGCAGTACGGAGTTTTTACTAAGGGTTTTTATGGACTGTTTTGAGTTAATTTTTTTTAATAATAATTTTTGGTTTCTTCACATTAACCTCTTTCTCTTATAAGTTTTTCTTTTCGGGAGTGACAGTCATGACGGTAGACGTAGAGCGCGTCGTGCTTTGTCTTGGCCTTGCTTTAGAAAGTGGTCTCATCATTTCCGATGATATAATTTGTTGCCTAGAAGTACTCGAAATGGCAACAGTAGGGGTAGAGGTTAATAATTGGAGAAATGGTAATAATAATGTAATATGAGAAAAAATGCATTTTTATTAATATTTTATATTATTTACTCAATTCAAATCCAGGGCTAAGAAAGAGCCGGTTATGAAAGAGCCAGCTGTTTCAAGGCCCATTCACCCGGCTCTTTCATAACTTATTCTTTGAAAAAATTTAACCTTTAAAATAAAAACAATATCAAAACTTTTGCGGCATAGTTTCCATGCAGTTGCAAGGCCAAATGTATGCACAAACTCAATCTTCATTCCATTTACCTGTATTCATTTACAATAAAATACCAAAAAACAAGTTAACTGAAGCAAAATAAATACTTTTTAGTGCCAAAAACTTTGACTGGATGTGCCGGCGTTCGTTGGTTTCGATGGACTGTCAAATATTTGTGGGTGACAGGAAATCAGTGTTGCCACTTAAAAATAAAATTACCAACACAATCCGTTCATATACTTCCAAAATATTGTAACTGGCTCTTTCAAAACCTGGCTCCTTCATGCCACTTCTCCCCTATTCTCTTAACGAGAGTCATATGTGAATAATTCAATGGAGAAATGTCACAATACCAATTCAAACAAGAACAAACTTTTAAGAAATAATACAGACCTGGGGGGCGCCCTGAAACTCCGGTGCCTGTGAAAGCCATAATCGTCACAGCCAAAGTCTTTCTCGCGAACGCACGATTTTATAGAGCAACGTTCACTATCGTAACCATCGTAAACCATAGAATTGTGCTGTCCTCTATGAATGTTGATGATTTCGGGCGATTGAATCCGCTTCAACGTCATAACGTTTCTATCTGTGAACCGCAGCGGGAATTTTTGACTCTGTTCCCGTTCATTACCATATAAATGTCTACGACCGCCTGGAAATTTGGCCGCCCTCCTATCCAGGCTGTACTGACTCAAATTAGTGCTCTCCAGTTTCGGTATAGAGGTGAACGATCTATTTAACACTAAATTCTGCTCGCTGTTCGAGTCCCTGAATCTCATTTTCGCTGGAAGCAATGCTTCTTTTATGGCACAATTGCACACCATCTCGATGTCTTGCGTTGGACGCGTGTTCGCGTTCCCCTCTAAGCGATCCTGCTCCGCCTGCCCGAAGGGATCGTAATTAGTTTTGGGGATGTGTTCCGGAATGGCGTTCGCGTTTTGACAGTGCGTTCCGCCTATCGCTATGTCGCCTCTGGTGTAGTTGTCCACGTTTTTGTTACGTTCCTCGTTTGAAATTCGCGTTACTTCGATGTTCTGGTAGTCCCTGTACTCATTGTCGACGGGGCTGTTAGCCTGGGTGTACTTTGATGCTTTCATCATATTGTCTGAAATGAAAAGATTGATATTAACTATGATATTCATATGAATTATTGCACGTCGAGTGTTTAAAGTTTCTCTTTCCGCGTTTTTCAAGAAAATAATAATTTCGATTTTCATCATCTCAACAAAAGTATTGAAATTAAAACTTATTTTTCCATGAAAATTTGTTTCGGACAACAAATTGATGAGCAAAAAGTATTCTCAGATAAAAGATACGATTTGTCAATACAATTATTTCAGAAATTAATTCTCAATTTAAGATATGTAGATGCCTCGAAAAAATTCAAAAATGAATTAATATACATTTATTCCTTATTGTTCCTGTATTGTCACTATACGTCAAAGTATACTGTATGTCAGCGATTCTCAACCTGTGGGACTCGCCCCCCTAGAAAGAGCGAGCATATCTAAGAGAAATATTAATTCAAAAATTGATGAACTCACTGAAACGAAAGTACACACAAACATAAAAGTCAAAAAATTTTTGGAGTTCACTCCTTCAGAAATGAGGAGTAAAATCGAGCGTTAACTAGAAGTGAAATGTAACGTTCCTTTGCTCAACGTACTATGCGCACCTTTCACTTCGAGATTATTAGTATACCGCCGCATGTATTAGGGTATATATATATATATATATATATATATATATATATATATATATATATATATATATATATATATATATATAGGTATTTATATCTAAAGGTACTTATATTTGTGCACAATAAACAAAATTATAAAATGATTGTTAAGTTAATTAAATTTCGAAAGATATAAAAATAACTGATTTGAATGACAATGTATAACGAAGAAGAAGAATCCGAAAAACACGTGAATGCGGTATATTTTATCATTATTGTTATTAATTGAATTACCGAACAGCTGCCTGTTACTTAATGTATGTATGTATGGACGTTTGATTAATTGCATATATCTCTTATATTTCATATTATATGTTATGTTATTTAAATTATTGTTCGCCGCATATATTAGGGAATACGCATGTATAGGTGTATATATGATGAAACACATATAGGGTTGCCATCACCTAAATTGCCGATGCCGGACAAACATTTTAAAAATCCCGGTAATTTCTGTGAAATCTTGTTTTTCCTCGGACACCCCGTAAAAAAATTTTTAATAAAATAAAACATCGTTTATATTTCAATTTTTTCATTTATTTAAATTTTAAACCGCTTGTTTGCCATATAAACAGAAAAACAAAAGACAAATAAAATTCTATTATACACAGTTCACAGTTTTCTCTTTCTTTTGATATCATCAAATAAAAAACAACTGATGACGAAAATTTTTGGTAGATCAAAAATCGAATAGACTAAATTCTACATTGTAAAAGCAAATTATAGAATAGGTCATCTAGTTCGGTTAGATAGGTTAGGTAACCAAAAGTCTAAATTATTTATTAACTATAAATCAAAAGTAAGTAACAAGTTTTAACTTTGACAATATCAAGTTCTTTTACTACCAATTAAACTTAAGTTGGAATTTTTCAGACTTGCCAATTTTCCCCAAAATGTCTTTATTTTTCATCATGAATTTGTGAAAGTCGGAGCAACTCAAGTCTTTAAAATTACACTTTATTTTGATCAGTGAAGAAAGCGTATGTGTATTTAGCAAGTTTCTCTCCTTCCTCTATTACTGCGACCCTAGCGAAAAAACTCACTCTACATTCGCATTGTGAGCTGGTATACAAAAATATTACTATGCAATTTTGAGCAATTTAGAATATAGATGTTTCGAAAAAAATCGGCCACAACTGGTATGCATTTAAAAGCTTATCTCCGTCGCTGACACTTAAGCTTCACACACCCGGACACAAAATTTTTCCGGGTTTTACCCGGACATATTTTGAAAGCCCCGTCCGGACGACCCCCGGACGCCCTCTAAACTAGGACAAATCCGGGGAAACCCGGACGGATGTAACCCTAAACACATACAACAGCAGCCTAAACGTCAATTTGTGTTTTGACTTGAGAGTATAGTTTATTTATTTATTCATATGTAGTGATACTTATATTTGTGTACAATTTTTTAGTTCATAGGGTTTAGAAAACTAAAAATCATTTTTTTGTGAGGGGGCGAGATACAAACTATGATGGGAAACTGGGCCCCGAATCCTGAAAGGTTAAGAAGCGCTGCTGTATATAAGTATCAAATTTATAAAATTTGGTTTTAAAGATAAATATGGAAAGTACGGTAATTTAGTTACTTTTTTCATATCGCATACAAAAATCACGATCGAATTAGTTTCCACCAAAAAATATCGAAATTAATGATTCACCATTTCCCTTTTTCATTAGGGCCCTTAAATTTTAGCATCTATCGGAATTACGAAAAAGAAATAGAAAAAGGGTTATTACACGAAACTTATAAACGTAGTTTCAAACCAACGTTCCACGACCTATAAAATTTTACATCCTCTCCTCAATCGCTTACGAAAGTTTAAGAGCGTTGTTGAAATTTTGCACTATCATCCAAGAAGCAGGAAATTACAGCGCAGAGTATGATAAATGAAGTTGCCGTGAAGGCCATGAATTTTATTGAACTTTAGATTTTCAAGCCGTTGTTATATATAATAGTTTCAGAGTCATGTTTTTTACAGCTCTTTCACGAAAATGTTATAAGCTTATTCATAAATAGAAAAAGTATATCTCAGATAAAACTTTCTTTCTAAATATTTCGTTTAAAACAGGTCCATTTTTAATTTGAGGGGGATTTATAATTACTTACTCTGTATATTTTTGAAATTTCAAATACCACTGTACCATGTAATACATAGTATGAAAGCCGACTCTGAATTCGAAAAAAAATTAAAACTCTAGGATTCGTTTTCAGGGAACAAAACATGAATTATTCAAATTTGGCATTTTTTAATTTGAAATTTTTTGTTGAAATGGAATTGATAACAATGAATGCTCCAACTGTGTACCCAAATGCTCTTGAAAATGTAGAGCTTCCATATGATGTACCACATGCCTAAAGCGCAAATTGAAATTTAAAAGTTGATATGTCCGAATCGATTTCACCCCATGCTATAAATCGAGCTGTTTTTATAGTTTTCATGAATATAGTCCTTCTTAAATCGTTTAAAAGATTGAATACAGATGCTCCATTCAATAAGAAACATTCAATTTTGATTATTGATCAATTTATGTCAAAAATAACATCAAACTGAAAAAACTATGAAATATTTTAAATACAATTGGGACAAGAATTTGAAATTCATTGTAAAAAAAGTCACCTCGAAATCTTCAATTTAAAATTGAGCTAAAAGCAATATTAATTGTTTTATGAAAACATTTTATTTTTGTATAATGATGTATACACACACACACACATATATATATATATATATCTATCTATATATATATATATATATATATATATATATCTATATATATTATATATATATATATATATATATATATATATCATATATATATATATATATATATATATATGTATATATATATATATATATATATAATATATATATATATATATATATATATATATATATTTATATACATATATATATATATATTATATATAATATATATATATATATATATATATATATATATATATATATATTATATATATATATATATATAATATATATATATATATATATATATATATATATATATATAAATAGATATATAATATATATAATATATATATATATATCTTTATATATATATATATATATATATATATATATACAATTATTCATTTAAATTGTTGTTGCCTGTGAACTATTTTTAACTTCTCGAAAATTATTAGTAATAACAGGCTAGGTGAATCTCAAAAAACTCGATTTAATTAAAAAGTTAACGTTTCGCCACGACATTCGTGGATTTTTCAAAACTTTTGAAATATTGAAATTTCTTTGACATTTATTGATTTGAAAAAATTTGAATGTTTCATCAAAAATGTTTTCGGCTGTGGCCGTTCTCTGTTATTTATTATAATTTATTATTTAGTTATAATTTGAACCTATTTGGAATATTCGGTAAAGGTTTCTGTGGTTTCCCTTACCATCTAATAATAACTGAGTTGAATGTTAATATTGGACTGCATAGCACGTAATAAATAACAGAGAACGGCCACAGCCGAAAATTTTTTTTATGAAACATTAAAATTTTTTCAAATCAATAAATGTCAATATATATATATATATATATATATATATATATATATATACATTTATTTAAATATCATAAATATATAAGAAATATTAAATAAAATTCAATTTTCTGTAATAATAAGAATAATTCAGAATCAACACTCTTTCCCCCTTCGGAAAGGAAAATTCTCGATTTATTAATTTCTGTCTTAAATATTGGCCTAGTCGAAGAATCCATCAAATCACCTTGATGAAGATATAAAGATGAAAATGATAAGAAAACAAAGGGTGTCTTGTATATACTCCACATAGCCAAATCAATACGTAAAGATATACTAGTTATCTAAAGACATCTTTTCATTTCGAATATTCAAATATGTTTTATCAAGTTTCAAGGCTAGCCAATCACTTAACAATCTGTAGTTTCTAGATAAAAATCTTTTAATACAAATCAAAGAATAGAAACAACATAATAGATTGAAGAAAAATTACATCTAAGTTAATCTTTACTTCCTTATTTGTGGATCCGGTCCAAATTTGTATTGACCAACTAAAAAAAATAGTAATCTTCTGATGCAGTTGACGGAAATCAATACTTTAACTCCATTCAGCCTGAACGTACAATAGCAAATCACATATATCATGCGAAAAAAGCTGTATACTATAACGAAACCAATATCGCTGAAAACGCAATGAAATCTCGTCTACAACAAACTAATGTGGAGATTTCTATTGAGAAGCAATTTCCGTAATCGATATAGAGCGCCTGAGTTTTTCAATCAACTCTGTGGAATGGAAAAACATTTATTTTTAATCTGGTTGAATGGTATAAAGTTGGGGTTCATAATAGTTCGATTAGTCAATATATATTCTGAAAACATGCATAACAACTTTATTCTTTTTATATCGAACCGCTTTCAAGCACGTGTTTCCATAACAATTGTTTTATTAATTGCAAAAGGTTGATTGAAAACTGTGGAATTAAACAAATATGATGAGCAAAACTAAATTTGAATTTACTACGTTTATTATCACAAAATATTTTGAAAAATATAACACTGCGATTGCAATTCCGGTCACTAGACCATCATCGGGCAGATTGAGTTAAGAACTGAAAAGGTACATAATTATAGATTTGCGCTTACGGGTGGGAAAGAATTATTGCAGGTACCTAAATAGACAAGAGGAACACATTTCAAGAAGGGCTAATCGAGTGGATTTCCCAAATAGGTACAATACAGTGTTCTTTAGAAAAATCGTTATTATTTGAATACACTAAATATAGGAGAAGATATGGAGAAGATATCAAGTCAATCTGGTCGTTCAGCAAGATATCTTTTGCATTATGATTGAGTTTAAAAATTTCTAATGATTCTAAGTAAGTAAGTTTGGTTCCTTTCGGTACTTTGTGCATGATTTTAAAATTATCTATTTGTGGAAATGGGTGGTGGTTTTCACGGAAATGATTTGAAAACGTTGAATCCGTTTTACTTTTCAAAAAAGATTGTTGGTGTTCTTTGAATCTTCTCTTGAATGATCGACCTGTCTGACCTATATACACTACTTTACATACAGGACAAATCAACTTATAAACTCCTGAACTTTCAAATTTTGAAGTGATATCTTTGGCATTGAATAAAAGTCCTGAGAGTTTTGTCTTAGGTTTGAAAGCAATTTTAATATTACATTTAGGTATGACATTAGCAACTTTTTCTGTTAGAGGACCAAACTATGTTAAACATGTGAATTTTTCCAGTTTTTCTACTTTTAATTGAGGATATATGCTGTTGTACGCTAGTTGACTACGTCTCTTGTTTATCATTTTATCTATCAAACTTGTATGAAAACCATTATTTGAAGCAATTATTTTTATAGTCGAAATTTCTTTTGCTAAATTTGTTACGGATAATGGAATTGAAAACGCTCTGTGGATCATTGAATTAAAAGCTGAATGTATATGGGAAAGAGGATGATTTGAATCATCGGATTAGGTACCTGCAATAATTATTTCCCACCTTTAAGCGCAAATCTATAATTATGTACCTATTCAGTTCTTAACTCAATCTGCCCTATGATGGTCTAGTGACCGAAATTGCAATCGCAGTGTTAAATTTTTCAAAATATTTTGTGATAATAAACGTAGTAAATTCAAATTCAGTTTTGCTCATCATGTTAAATTATCACGTAGTTACGACGGATTCCATCAACTAATTAAACAAATATTATTACAGAGTGTGAATTCAAACATAAAACCATAACGGTTCAAGTAATTGACAAATGAATATTACAATTTCAACGTAGATCTAGACATATATATTTCACTAAGTAGAAAAATAATCACATTCCTAACAAATATGTGAACAATGCCTAAATAATCATCTGTTTGAATAAATTATAGCTAGGAATAACACGCTCTGACAGCAAAGTCGAATTAAAATTAGAAAATATTTAATTTTATTGAAAAAAAATATTTGCGAAGTGCATCGCGTACTGGAGAACCACTCTTTAACAGCAAAATCTTAATTTTGAAAATAATTTATTTTATTCAAACAAAATTAAAAGTTCGCAAAGTGAGTCTTCGCGAAGTGCATCGCGGTTGAGGAAAAGGGTTGAAAACCACAAAATATCGTATTTCAACATGAATCTACGTACCATATTACAACCATCTAACTAAATGTGTAGAAGATGTGCAGTTTAGCAAACATTCAAAAACCAAGAAAAAACAAAAACAAAACGTAAAACTTAAAAATGTACCCAAAATTTTTGTAGTTCAACTTTGTCTCAAAAAAAACCCAGATAATAAATTTAGGCTCACTTGGTTTGGTGGGAGCCGGTGAACATACCAATATGTAATATATGAAAAATATAAAAATGAAAACACGAACGTAAAAATCGCAGAGATTGGAGAAATACACCCAAATTTTGACAGTTCTTTTCTGCCTCAAGAACCGTCCCAGATATCAGATCATTTGGTTCGATTGGAGCCGCTGGAGATGCCAATTTCTACTGGAAAAAAGAATATATATATATATTTATTATAAATATAAATCTATATATATATATATATATATATATATATATATATATATATATATATATATATATATATATATATATATATATATAATGTCGCGAGCACCCTCTCCATCATTTTTAACGTCTATGGTAAATCATCGCCTACCGCAAATATTCTCGAAGTATCCAAGACTGGATGGAATAGTCGAGAAACATCGTTCATGGCTATGATTATTCATCGAATGTTAACTATGGAAGCTTCGAGAACAATCGAGATTGAAAAAGAGTTTTCTAGAAAATATTTTGCCGGACAAATATGTATATATATATATATATATATATATATATATATATATATATATATATATATATATATATATATATATATATATATATATATATATATATATATATATATATATATATAAGAAATTTATCTCGGGGAAATAGTATATGAACCAAGCAAAATTATCGGTCTAGCCCGCATATGTCGAAGCAGCCGTTGACACGTGTTTCGGACTCTTTGGTCCTCATCAGAACGGCGCAGCCAAGTATGCGATGGAAAACCTGGAAATGAAGCAGCAACAACAAGCAGAATCCCTTGCTTCGGAAGACAATCACACATTTGTGGTACATTGTTCGAACTCTCCGGTTTGGAAGATTTGGTCAAACTCTGATCACGGAGGCGATTAAAGCCATCCGCGAGATCCTGGACCGTAGAAATAAAATACAAGGAAGAAATTTATCGCGGGGAAATAGTACTTATATGAAACAAGAAAAATTATCGGTCTAGCCCGCATATACTATTTCCCCGCGTTAAATTTCTTCTTTGTATTTTATTTCCACGGTCCAGGATCTCGCGGATGGCATTAATCGCCTCCGTGGTCAGAGTTTGACCAAATCTCCCAAACCGGAGAGTTCGAACAATGTACCACAAATGTGTGATTGTCTTCCGAAGCAAGGGATTCTGCTTGTTGTTGCTGTTTCATTTCCAGGTTTTCCATCGCATACTTGGCTACGCCGTTCTGATTAGGACCAAAGAGTCCGAAACACGTGTCAACGGCTGCTTCGACATATGCGGGCTAGACCGATAAATTTGCTCGTTATATATATATATATATATATATATATATATATATATATATATATATATATATATATATATATATATATATATATATATATATATATATATATATATATATATATATATAAGCAACCATAGATCGAGCAGGGGCAGTTGAATTCTAATGCTCACGACGAAATAAATGAAAAGATATAAATATAGAAGGTCTAAAACAGATAAAAAAGCTACTTCCGCACCTGACTATTGACTTTGGATACGTTGTAATAGTTCATTATTTCCGTCAGAAATAATACTGGAAATTGATATATAGTATTCTAACTTGTAAATGCTATTTCTCTCCGGAATAACAAATGCAAAATTTCTTGATCCAATCACATGCAGGCTTTGCTGTTCTGTGTGCGACACGGAATAATATAAAGGTATATTTTATATATCCGACATGTAACCTTTCGTGGCTGAAAGAGTGCAAGAATCGAAGAAATTGAATTTCATAACAGTTTCATCAAAAACACCTCTGGGCGAAGGACATTTTCCTATGAAATATCGCCTATTCCTGTCATGACGAAACGAGAGGATGTTTTGAATAAATTCTTGTATAAATAATGTATTCGCATAATATTCGCATGAAAGGATAGATAAAGCGTATGGTTCTTGAAATGGAAGTAATAGGGAAATTGCTAGAGAAAATATGAAATATATCCAGATAAAGATAAATTGGTATCTCTGGTTGAATAACTTTCCTGCAAAATATGTGGAAGTATAGAGATGAAAAGATTCAACGTGTTCTAGAAATTGTGTTGCTTGTGAGAAAAACCGCTTTGACAGCGGTATCGTTAAGATTTCACTTTGTCCAATAAAAATATGACGGGAAAGAGATGCAGTCGACATGGCTGAATATCAGTTTGTGTTGGCGATTCTGCTCTTTGTTCCGTCGTCGGACTTTTTTGTAAGTCCTGATCTTCGAGAACAAAGAAAACCAATTCTCACTCATTTCAGTTTCCGCTAAGTCAAGGCGAAAAATTGCAAACGCTTAAAATTGGTTCGGAGATTCGGTGATTTGATTTATTTTCTTTCATTCTCTCTCGCTTTGCTTCAAAGGATGTGCCATTTCTTAAATGTTTCCTTTATGATTAATACTGAGAGTTTGGTCTTCTTTTTTTCCCTGCATTAGAAAAGCAGGTTTTCATACAATATCCATTCAAAAAAATCTATTAATTCAATAATAATTTTTTTTCTAATTCAAACCACCTTTCATATATTCTATTCAAATTGCCAACTTTCAACCTTATTGTTTCAAAATTGCGCATTTTTTCGTGTACACAAGATTTATTTGCTCCCTTGTAGCCTATTGCCCTAACCTATTTACCAAAACTATCGCGTAAACAAGATTTATTTTCTCCCTCGGGGGCTCGATATCCTGATCAATTCGTACCAAAACTAATACAAGCTGAAATATCATACGAAACTACGTCCTTACAAACTGCCAACCTTATTTCTCCAAAATTGCACCCTTTATCGTGTAAATAAGAATTATTTCCTTCCCCGAGAGGTCAACCCCAAACTTCGTACCAAAACCAATCCTATCCAAGATATCATACAAAACTACATACTTGCAAACTTTCAACCCCAATTATCAAAAATTGTGCCCTTTATCATATAAAAAAGATTTATTTCCTCCCCGAGGGGTCAACCCCTAAACCAATTCGTATCAAAAACAATCCTATTCAAGATATCTCACAAAACTATGTTCTTACAAACTTTTCACCCTATTGATCTGAACTTTAGCACTTTATTGTGTAAACAAGATTTATTTCCCTCCCCGGGGGGTCAAACTCTAACCAATTGGTACCAAAAGCAATTAGATATAAGCAGTGGCGTAGATAGGGGGGGGATCAAGGGGATCAATCCCCCCCCCATGAGGCTACGAAAATTATAATAGAATTGAATAAAAGTCTTCGTATCTACGTATTTAAGTATACATGAAATTTATTAAGCACTAGCACCTCTTTTGGTATTATGTATATGCGATTATATGAAAATCATCTAGATATGTTTTTGTGACGACTGTGGAATTGTGTGTGCAATATCTACTTATAATTTCAACATCATAATTAATCAAGAAATTGAATCAATTTTCTAATTTTGGGTGAAGTAACTAGTAGTTTTGAGCATATTCTATTCAATGTTCAATTAGTAAGTTTAATCGGTCACTTTGAGCAAAAACACATGTTTAAAAAAGGTCAAATGGGTCTAATAGAAATTTTTTTTTTTCGAAAGGAAGAAGTCAACCAAAATCATCTCGCACTTCTTCTCTTTATAAATTGTATACTGTACTTACTATTAAACAAAACTGCTCGAGCTTTTGTTTAATGGTGTAGTGTTATATCTAAAACACGAGCGGTTTTGTTTATTAGTAATGGTAGTATATATATTTTCGATCAATATTTAATATTTCGAATATTTTTTGAGGTAGAGTAGGTATCAAAATATGAGTAACTTTTGGCTTGGACAATTTAATTACTCCATAAAATTTTGAAGTAAATAAAAATTTTCTGTGATAGCGTTCAATCCATTTCTGGACTTGGAGAAAGATTTACTTATCATGAGAATATAGTCTAGTCAATAAGTGCTTTTTTTGTTCAATTTTGTTCATGAATCTCAGAAAAATATGAATTAGGTGTCATCCGATTCGAAAGAGCATGAAGATATTTTTTGAAAAAATTTAAGTTCCGTTCTTGAAAATTGTAAAAGTTATAATCAATTTACTGAAAGAAAAAATTATCTCAAAAACTAATTGATATTTTTGATATCTAAATACATATACAAAAAGAAAAAAATTTCTAAAAGAAAGTCTCCCGGAACTGTAGGATTAATATTTATAGTTTTCTCAGATTAAAAATACGGCCGACAACGGGTAGTCTGGCTTGCGAAAGTAGCGCCCATTTGGGACACTTTAACAATAAACATTGTTCAACTATATTAAATATTAAATTAAGAAATGAAAAATTTCAGGTTCTTACTGGATAGGTAAATGACCATAATCCAGTGACAAAATATTTTTATCGCGATTTTTCAATTGGTTATGCAATAGTCTTTTGCTGCTTGAACAAGACCATTGAGAGTATAATAACTGTTAAACTATAGATCTGATACTTTTTTCCTTTCTTGGAGCTAGTTTCAAAAAAAAGCAGAATAGATGCCTGTTAAAAAAAAATTTATTTTTCAGTGTTTTATTAACAATTTACGCACTTTAATTAATCATAACTTTCTTTCCTTGATTCTCTTATAAACAACGCATTTGTTTATAACAATTTTTTGTACTACTTGAATTGTCAATAAACAATTGAGAAATTTTTTCAATGGGGATTTACTCTGAAGCCTTATAATAATAGCTCTAAGAATGGAAAATAATTTCAGATCCATAGTGAACAGTTATCACACTTACAATTTTCATGTTCAAGTACCAAAAAACTGTTAATTAACTATTGCATAACTAATTCAAAAATCGCTATTATCGCTGGATTATTGCTTATTCACCCCGATTTAGTAACTGTCTGAATTTTTCATTCCTTAATTTTCATATTTAATATGGAAAAATAATTGTTGAAGTGTCCTAAATGGGCGTGACTTGCCCAAACCAAATTACCCGTTTTCGGCCATATTTTTACCTACCTGACAAAATTATGAATATTGATCCTACAGTTCCAATAGTTGGGTCTTTTTTTTGGGAAATTTTCTCTTCTTTTCGAATCTTTCTTCAGATTGCAAGAATCTCAATTAATTTTTGACATATTGGCAAAGAACCAAACCCCCATTTTTTCAGTATATTGTTAACTTTCACAATTTTCGCGAGCGAATTTTTATTTTTTTTCAAAAAACGTCTATATGCTATTCCGAATCGAGTGACACCTTGCTCATATTTTTTCGAGACTGCTGAAAAAAGTTGAACAAAAGGAGTTTTTGACTAGACTAAATATATTAGAAAGATTTTCGATGTTTTTCAAGCATGATTTATACGAAATTGACAAAGCAGTTGATAAATTCATCAAAACTGATGAGTTTTATCAAAAATTTCTTACTGCCACAACCTGCTGTTCTCGTAACTTGAAAGTGTGGAAGAAATATTTAATTCGTAAAGGCGATGTTAAACCTAAAACTTCAATAATAGAGCTTGATGATTGACTAGAAATTTTTTTTCGAATATCAATATGTTTTTCAGAATATTAGCTATGCTGCCGGTATCGACGTTTGAAGCGAATAGAAACGATTCAAAGGAGCACGATAAAAGAAGTGGACTTGTAATGACCCTTATGAATATATATAATTCATTGCAAATTAAAAACTCATGTTTGTCTAATTTTTTGTTTTTGAAAGATTTGGCTGCTCTGGCAATTCATCGTGACATTGGAATCACAGCTGACGAAGTCATGAATGTCGAAAAACGCCGAAAACTAGATTTTCTTCTCTAATTTTCCCAAGAATATGTTTAATGATTTATATATCCAATTTAATATAATTCAATTTTTCACTAATTCTT
This sequence comes from Cynegetis impunctata, assembly GCA_030704885.1. Classification (NCBI taxonomy): domain Eukaryota; kingdom Metazoa; phylum Arthropoda; class Insecta; order Coleoptera; family Coccinellidae; genus Cynegetis; species Cynegetis impunctata. The sequence continues at coordinate 1,611,970 of JARQZK010004334.1, forward strand.
GATGAAATTTTCTAATTCAAATAATTTGAATTTTTTGCAATTTAATTCAACTTTTCTGCTTATTTTGTACTATCTACATGAAAAATTATTTTTATCAACAAGAATAGAACTTAAGAAGAAAAACTTATGACATTTTGCACTAAGTCATATCCCCCCCATCGCAAAAAGCTATCTACGCCACTGGATCCAAGATATCATACGAAACTACCTACCTACAAACTCTCAACGTTATTGATCCAAAATTGCGCCCTTGATCGTGTAAATGAGTTTAAAATACATAAGCATATACATACGTACGATATAGAGATATATCAAACTGAGATTTCTGTGCCATGCATCATAAGAAGTCATGAAACGAAAAACTATCTTGGTCTCAGGTCGAAATTTTCTAATCACACCCATTTTTATAAGCAGATTCTCAAAGTAAAAATCTCCTAAAAGAAATTGGATCAGGTTAGCAAAAATTAAACAAATTTATACAATGCACACATAACACAACGACCCCGACTTAACATAACCATGAAAAAAGCTTAGTTTGAGGGTTGATTTGATTATCAACAATTTTTCTAATGAATTTCACAAGGTTTCATATCTTTATCATATACACTGCTTCTTTTTAGCGCAAATAATATATATATATATATATATATATATATATATATATATATATATATATATATATATATATATATATATATTTACATATATATATATATATATATATATATATATATATTCATTGATTTGTATGAAAACTTTTCCTATTTCAAGACATTCATCTAATTTATATAATGCATCTTTCCTCTTCAATCCTGATCTCCCATTTCCTCCGAAGTTTCTATCGATATGAATTAGTCAGTACCATAATAAAAGTTCGAACTCGAAACTTCATTCTCCAAGAGCCAATTTAACTCCCGCGTTTTTCCCATTCAATATTTTTCCAATCTGCTACCCAGCGTACATAACGACTTCCAAAGAAATCTCATTTCAGGCATTTAAATCCCATCAAAATTCATAATGGCTTGTCGATCTTATCCATAGTATATCTTTATTGCACATTGAGGGCTTTTCCGCAATTTTATAAGTTTTCGTGATCCCACATACAAACTGGTATCTCAATGTTGTCTAAAGTTCGCCACTAGGTAAACAATTCGAACTGGTTCGGAAAAGTCCCACTTCATAAGACCGGCGGGGTTCAAGTACGTGGAGCGTGACACTTGTGTTTATTCGCGCACTCGGTCCTTCTCATTTTCCTTTCATTACTGCCTTATTGCTCTAGTAGAACGGAAATTGGAGACTATATACGACGAAGTTTATTAGGAAGCTCTTGTCAGTTTCAATGGTTACGGACTCGATGGACGAAAAGTTACTGACTAGGGTACGCTTAGGATAACAAATTTAGATAACTCGAAATTTGGAAATATTATTATCCATTTATGCACCATGTATGAAGGTTAGAATAATATTAACATATCCAATATTAAATGAAACGGTTTTCGAGAATGTGGACTTTATTGCTGCCAATTACAAAAACTTTGGCAACTTTTCGAGGACTTTTCTTCTCTTTTTCAATGCTGTGAAAAAAACCAATTTTAAATTAAACAGTATACAAGGAAATGTTACCCTAATTACCAATATTCTGTACTATCAAATGCAGTCTAAATTTGAAAACTTTTTGAACATCTATATACAATTCATTAGAAGTTTAAAACACATATGCAGATCGTAAACATAAACTTAACCTAACAAATTTATGAATTACTGGTGCAGTGGGCGAGACCACTGAACTTTGTCAAACAAACTAACATCGAACAACACAGAGGAAGAAAATATGGGGCAAACTACTGTCAAATTGCTACACTAAGAAAAGATTCATGAAATCTAAACATTGACCATGGAACCATGATAATACAACCAGAACTACATCATATCATGTTTAATAAAAAATCGTAAACTAAACTAATGTTCTTGATATCATCTCTGAAGTTCACTGAGTTGTAATTTTATGTGCAACATTTCTCTTATATTACGCTTATGTTTTAAACTTCCGAAGAATTGTAGAAAGATGTTCTCAAAGTTTTCAAATTTAGACTGCATTTGACAGTACAGAATATTGGTAATTAGGGTAACATTTCCTTGTATACTGTTAATTTTAAACTTGGTTTTTTCACAGCCTTGAAAAAGAAGAGAAAAGTCCCCGAAACGTTGGCAAAGTTTTTGTAATTGGCAGCAATAAAGTCCACATTCCCGAAAACCTTTTCATTTATTAATAACATGGATGAAAATATCGAACTAAAAATATCCAATATTATTTTTAGAATATTAATATTAAGAGTAAATGTGGAAGTCTTTCCGCTGATTAAATCTCTTTTCCCTCTTACATAAAATCTTCGTATTTAAGGAAAAGGTCGCAATAACATCCAAAGATGGTAGAATTTCAGAATAAAATCGAGATACTTCATAACTTGTCAAAACTGCTTGTCTGAAACTAACCTATAAATTTTTCCATAAACTTGAAGGTTTTGGATAATTGGACCACTACATATATATATATATATATATATATATAAATATATATATATATATATATATACATATATATATATATATATATATATATATATATATATATATATATATATATATATATATATATATATATATATATATATATATATATATATATATATACAAGGTAGCGAGAAAGTCTGGCAACAAGGTATTTGAAGACGATTAAACGTATAATCATCAAATTTCCCTCCGAGATGGATTGTTTAAAGAGGTGTTATTAAGTGGCCGACAAGATCTCCCGACTTAACTCTAATTTATAACAGACAAAACTGATTCAAAAACTCTCAAATGTCTTGATATTTCATGTATGAATTTCAAATTAATAAAAAAATTTTTTATGGTATGTCTTTGAAAATTGTTTCTCTTCTGTTTTAGTATTGTGGAACGTATTCTGTATTTTTGAAAAGAGGATGAAATCGGCTTTTCTACGATATATGACCCGACCTACGGTGCTATTTAAAATAATTCAAAATGGCGACGGTACACTGAATGAGTGACGTAACTCAAGTTTAAATGTATATAGCTTGGATGAAATTCAAAAGTGGATTCTAAAAGTTTATACTATAAAAACCGTAGATTTCCTAGGGAAATGATCTTCATTCAATTCATTTGCTAAGAACAACATGTGAAAATGAAGTGTTGAAAAAATACACGACTCATTATCAAAATAAAATAATCGAGAGAATGAAAAATATAAAAAATTCAAGAATTTTTTAATTTTATTTTAATTTTCGCTATTATTTTCTGAAGTGAAATTTTGTCATTCATCAAGTTTCTCATTTAATTCGAATTATTTCGGACGATCAATTCTGCAAATCAACTTTTCATTCAATTTCAATTTTTGCGAATATAATTTTAAATAACCAAATTTGTAAATAAATTTCACATTATATAGGTTCTTTCATTTATGCATCTATTCGTTCAATTTTCTTATTCCTCTATTATTTTCTGGAACAATAAATGTTTGACAATCGAGGAATCACGAAATTCATTTATTCAACAGTTTTAAATTAATCAACTATCATCTAAAATATTTCTTGGAATGTAAATTTCATTTACTCCTAGCATAATTGGAGAAGCGAAAAATTTTCCTGATATTGTTTTACACCGACGACTCAATTTTCACACCCACGTAAATAGCCAATTTATAGCACTAGGGTTACATTACCCATCCTTATACAAATTTCCAAAACGCCCACGAATAATGAACCCCAGTGGCACCTTCAACGAAAACTGATTAAAGACATTCCTGAGATATCAATCTCAGAAGTAATCCAGGGAGAGATTACACATTTTGATGTCGGAATTTTCTCAGCGCGTTTCAGGCATTGGCACGCACGCGACAAAGCGAGAAGAAAATCGTTTTCCCTTGGGCAATTAGGATTTTACCGCATAGATCTCTGGCATTGAGAATTTATTCCTCGTACAAGTGTTATGATGGTGTAGAGAGTTACAAGAGTCAGGCGATTCATATTCATCTGATGGTGTCATTGCACATTTACATATTTCCATTTGCAGAAAAGAGTGTCAATTTCATTATCAACAAAGTGTCCCAAATGAAATGAAGTTTCCTTTTGCTTCTGAATGAGAAAACTTCAGAAGATTGTTTCATGAGGAGAAGTGAGAGATTAAAATAATTTCACTGCATGACTTTCTATATACCATGAAAAATTTCCTAATGAATCGACCTTAATGTTAACCAAATTATGCACTCCTTGAGAGAGAAAAAAGAAACGGTGTCATGGGACACCAGGTAGAAACGAAGTTTCCTTATATTATATCATATTATATTATCCTTCGGATAATATAGAAGGACCACATTTTGCGAAAACGAAGCATGTGCGTGTCGGGGCGCACGGCAGAAGTGATAACTTATACTAATCCAAGTTGAAATAATTAATATTAAAATGTGGGGCTAAGAGCCCTTACGAGATTGTAAATAAAAAATTGAAAAAAGCCAGGGGCCATCTCTGGGATTCGAAACCAGAAATACGGCACACTAGTGTTCAGTACTCATACCACTCCGTCGTCGAAGCAATATAAATTTTAGACGCAAGAGTGTATATAACGAGAGGATAACGTATCGCCACGCTATTTAATTGAATATAAACCTACAATACGTAGTCATTATTTTATGGAACAAATTTGTAAAGCTTTATCTTTTCATTTTCATTATGCCATATCTGATTCCTGTCGTAATCTGTTCTTCTATGCATATAACTTGTACACAATTATTTCGATGTTTTACATCTGACGTTTTCGAGTTGCTTGTACATGAATTCATGAGTACATACTACATACTTATAACTATGCATTGGCGATTGACGTGGCGAAGTGGAATCAGAAAGAGAAGGGATGAGAGAATGGAAATAAAGAGGGAGAAAGAGAAAGGTATACAATATTCGCTTGTGTTAACTAAAAGCGTGACTTTCGTCAGTCTATTTCTGTCACACTGTTAGTCTCTCATATTTTTCAGTTTGGTCCCGCAGCGAAATCCCTATCTCTTTCAAGCCTACCGTAAGGAACCTCGTTCCAATAATATTATATATTTCCTGATTTTTTTTAACTCGAGGGACCTACAGTTTAACGCCGGTTCCGAACGGCCAATGGGCTTGTAAACTATGTACATTACCCAACAATTTTTAATCATGTATAACCACTAAATTCCGGACATACACAACACCCAAGAGCGAGGCGGGACTCGAACCCACAATCCTCGGTTTACAAACGGTATAAGGCGGTTCACCTTGCCGCTGGTCTACCGAGGCCTCATATTTCCCGATATTTTGGGAATGATTAAGATTCAATTTCCGAGAAGAGCAAAAGCTTGTTAAAGATTATCAATTGCTCAAAAAATGACGGGTTGTACAGAATTTGAAACGCTGCCATAGTCAACTATAAACTTTTTGGGGAGTAGAGCATTCCTCCATAAATTTGATGTTCTCTTCACAATTGCTCGGTCGATTGGAAGTAAGCTTTTATATCGCAGAAAAGAAACATCAGGCTCATATTTGGATTGCCTCATCAATGGTGTAGAGAACATTTCATCTGGTGCAGGTTGCTTACTTTGTCCTCAGTCTTTTTACTGAAATCTTTTCTTCATTTTCAAGTTTATTGTGCACAACAAAAGCTGAGAGATGGACATAACTACGAAACTCATGCTAGCCTATTCTCAGTACCGAAACCCACAACTTCACTGTTTGAGAAATCTCCATTATATTTGACTGAGACCATCAGTAGAAAACAAAAATTCCATAGTATTCTAAAACACCAGCTTCTCAAAATAGTGTTATATAGTCCTTAGGAACTGAGGGAGTTGTCAGAATAGTATTCTACATTAATTCATTAGGAAAATGACAATGCGACTTATTTTTTAGAAATTTTAAGTTGTGTTGTTGTATCTATACCTTTTTTGTTATTTGTTTCAATTTTCATGATTTGTCTTTCAGACTATTTTCTCAGACTTTTTTTTCCAAGAAATGTTAAGGGGCGAAGAAGCGAATTTGATGTACAAATTATTGGATACTCCACACATATCCCATCTTCTCTGCTAGGGTTCTCTCTGTTCTCTGTTCATTTGTTCCTATTTTCTTTTTGATTTCGTTTGCTGGCATCACGTTCCACTTATAATATACCTATAATATTTCGCTCCGGTAGGTATTTCTGTCGCCAACATCTATTGGGTTTACGATTATATGTGCCCTACTGAGGTCCGTTCTTACTTGCGTAATTCACGGTGTGGACGACTTGACCATTTGAAATTAAGTTGCCGAGTCTTTTTAAATTGAAGACCTTCTGATGTGTCAATAATTTCAATCAATCAATCAAAATATACTTTATTGTCTGAAGAATAAAAAAAATTTTCTCATTGACAAAGCGTTAAAAAAGAAAAGAGAAAACTTAGGTACAATTCACACAGACAGCAAGGAGTCAAGTCAAATAAACAGTTGAAAAAAAAAAGTTCTCCCTCACAGCGAAAGACTTATAGGTAACATAATTACAAAAAATAAATATAAACAAAAAATATAAACATAAATATAGATATAGATATAAATATGAATATAAAAATACAATCACATGTAAACATTAACAAATTTGTGGGTAATGGCAGATGAATTGAGTTGTCAATTTCCAATTTGACAACTTATATTATTATTATAAAAATCAGCTAATCCGATAGAACGTTGAGATTATAACAAGCTTCCCAAAAGTAATTTCTTTACCGATTTCCTAAACTTTTTCTCATTTTCGATTTTTTTTATGTGCAAGGGGAGATGATTAAATAACTTCCTGCTCTCGTAGATTATAGAGTTCTTAGTTAAAGTTGATGTGGGAATAGGCAGTCTAATGTTTAGGGAAGAGCTGCGGGTAGTGTGAAATGACTTCACGTTTCTAAATTCTTTATATTTTTTTTGAACCAAGCATACGGTTTCTAAAATGAAGATACAGGCCAGAGGCAACATTCCATGGAGTAAAAATAATGGTTGACATGAGTCCCTCGAACCAGCTTTACACATGTATCTCAAAGCTCGCTTTTGAAGCTTAAAAACTCTTTCAAACAAATAGTTTGCACACATTCCCCAGAAGCAAAAAACAATAGCGCAGATGAGATTCGACAAGAGAAAAGTAAGCCTTTCTAACCGCAGTCAAACCCAATTCGTCAGAAATCACTCGTACGGCATAACAACCAGACGCCAGCTCTCTAGACAAATTCAATATATGCCCTTCAAATTTTAGGCTGGCATCAATACTTAATCCCAGGAAATTATTGACTGCCTTAATGCTGAGACGTTGATCCTCGAGAAAAACATCATCAACAACACATTTGAAGCTGATTATACTTGCCTTACTGGTATTGAAAGACAATAAATTGGCGCCACACCATTCCTTAACCATGCTTAGGTCCTCATTGATGATGCCCTGCAAAAACAAGTTATCCATGCCATGCCAAAGTATGGTGGTGTCGTCAGCAAACACCGTAAATTGTCCATGAATGCCGACATATGTTAAGTCATTCACATATAATAGAGGACCCAACACAGATCCCTGCGGTACTCCATGTTTGAGAGAAAACTGCCTCGAGTTCGCATCAGCGAAAATGACGCTCTGGAAGCGCTCTAACAAGTACGATCGAAACCAGTCCAAAGCCACACCTCTGAAGCCATAAGTGTACAGCTTTTGAAGCAATATACAGAATACTGATGCAGCTACCTCCCCATCATTCAATCTCAGGTACAGTCGCTCAAGAAACGAAACGCTTCAAGAATTTCGATAATTACTGCTTCCGACTTCACATCCATGAACCGGCATTTCATTGAGAATTAAAAAAGAGCTCTTATTATCCTCCTGACATGTCAGGGGGCGCTTCCACAGCTGAAAGTTTCGTACCCCAAGCAAACTATCAGTACATATCATTGTGCCGTCCCTTACGCAGTTCCAATTTGTCTCATTCGACCTTTATTGAATGCAATGATTTCCCTATGTTAATACGATTTTCGATTTGCGGGTTCCAATAATAGTGGCCTGAGCTTGAACTGAATGTAATATGACGACATGAGGTGTATTATATTTGAGCGATATTCTACAATACTGAAAATACATAAATAACCGATTTCATGCTGTTGCAGTTGTAATGGGAGTTATATTGCCATCATTTTTCAAATCAAATTACTGAATGAATGTCTGATATTATTTGCAAGGGAATTTCAAATTTAAAATGAGCGATTACTTTATCAAATAAATTGCAATTCGAAGGAAATTTCTTAGTTTGCTTGAAATAAATGATTTGTTATACGAATTAAAATTTTCTTTACGAAACCATACATTTTGCTCAGGCTCTCATTTCTACTAGTAGTGGAAAGTGAAAAAATTGTTCGTTCGAAAGATTTTTCCCGTATTTTCACTGAAAGAAATAGACTATAGTATTGTATCATATATATATATATATATATATATATATATATATTTATATATATATATATATATATATATATATTTTTATATATATATATATATAAAAATAAATATATAAATATATATATATATATATATATATATATATATATATATATATATATATATATATATATATTAGCACTTTTTATGGTTTTGATATCCTCTAAAGCCACCTAAAACGAGTGTGTAGATTTAATGCGTGTTTTGGTTTTCCCTTTCTATTTGTATGTTGAAGTTCCATGCGCTATATTTCATTTTTTCATCTGTATTGAGTTGGTGTCATGTTAATGAAATACTTTAGTGAAGAAGATCTGCTTTGATAGTAAACGATATATTTTTTTCACGGCCACAATAAAAAATCACTATTATCCATTTTCTTCTTATATGAAATTCAATAACTGTAACAATAAAATAGATACTAATGAACACAAACAAAACTTGATTTAACTATGTTTACCATCAGAAATCAGTTGAAAAATATATACCGCTATTGCAATTTCGGTCATAAAGAACACCAACAATCAAACCATTCGAATCTTCTCAAACCATTTCCGCAAAAATCAATACTTCATTCAACAAATCGATGATTTTCAAATTATGAACAAAATGTCAAAATCAAATCATGAAAAATATTAATTAAATATTATATTAGGTATACATTAATAAATATTAAGTTGACCATGGTCAATTTAATATATTACACAAATTGTCTAGCGGAATTATCAGATTGATTTAATTTATTTCTCCATATTTTATGTATTCAAATCATAATGTATTTCAAGGCCTTTCAAATTTTCAAGTTGAAATTTTCCATTTCAGTGTCGTACCCTTAATGTATATCCTTCGAAGTCTTTTATCTCTAAAAACCCTACCAGAATTCATGGTCTTAGATCTTATAGAAATCAATGGAAAAGTAGATTCATTAAAACAATAGTTAAAAATAACAATTTACACATTTATTATAAGAAATAATGCATGACGCACGTTTCGGTGGAACTTCACCTACTTCAGATGCTAATGGCAAACTAACTATGATTCTCTGTTATAACGAAAACAAGAAATGACAAATTATGTAGAAGGGGTAAATACAAAGATGGTTACAAATAATTATTAGAAAAGGAAAAACCAATTCTGAACTGCTAGTCAGGTAGTTCGGTAATTTTGAAAAGATTAAGAAGGGGGCTTGAAGTATGATCGATTTGGCTATTCAATAGGAGACCGGAATGCTTGTATTCATTTATCTGTAATGATTCTAAAAAATTAAGTTTGATTCCCTTACTTTCAGTATTAATATTTTAAAATCGAAATTCAATGTGTGATTTTCTTGGATTAAATGGTTTGCATAATGTGAATCCGACTTCTGATTAACAAAGCTAGGTTTGTGTTCTGAAATTCTTGTTTGAAAACTTCTGAAAGTTCTACCAATGTAAAACTTATCACAATCGCCACAATTAATTTTATAAACTCCTGATTTATTATCTTTATGAACTTTGGATTTATTATTTTTTATATGATTTCCTAAATTATTACCGGTACGATAAGCAATGCTAATGTTGTGCTTAGATAAGAGAGATTTAAGTTTGTTACTTGAATTTCCGATGAAAGTGAGGCTGTTGTATTTGATATTATTTTTAGTAAGGTGTAACCTGGTTAATCGCATTTTTGAAAAACTTTTCATCTATCATATTGTCTATAATATTGGGATCATAATTATTATTTACGGCAATTTGTTTAATGCATTATTTCTTATAATAAATGTGTAAATTGTTATTTTTAAGCATTTTTTAATATGTTTATTAATTTACACCAAGTATCGGCCAAATCAATCCAAAATTTGAAAAGTAGATTTACGCTCAAAATGTTTTAATTAATTTCTCTCATTTTCATGTCGAAATAGAAATTAAACTGTTCACAGGTTCAACTCTTCCCGTTGAACTCGACAGAACGCGAAATTGGTTAAGAGGCGTTATTTCAAATTTTCCCGTTTTTCAAATGTATAAAATATCAATTTGGGGCCTGAGGACGATTAGAATCATCCGAAAATTCCGGTCCTACCGCGCCAAATATGCAAATCAAGGGATCTCGTCAAATTTGTTGATGGACTACGCGCGAAAATCCGAATGCCGAATTAGCAGATGGGAAAATGAATTTCGTCAGATCGGCCTTTGGATGGCGCACGCCACGTTGAATGGCATTCACAAATTTAGAAATTACGTATTCATTGCTTTCAGTCGGTTATGTCTGAGTGATGATTATTTAATCCAATTTTCGTTGAAAATTCAACGCTCGGTGAGATGTGATTATATTTTCGTACTTATGAAAAATCTTGATAGTTTGAAAGACAAAATATAAATTCAGCTTTTATATGAATTATGAAGAAGTATTATACAGGGTGTTCTAGATAAAAAGATTCACCTGAATTTTTCAGAATTTTTATGATGAATCTTAAATACTCTATCGCAGCGAGCTGCATTAGAAGAGCAGGTTTTCATAACGTATCCAGTTTAAAAAATATATTCAATAAATTATGATTTTCATTCCAAATTGAAAAAATGCGCCCTCTAATATGTAGACAATATTTATTTTCTTCCCGGGGGATCAACCCTTCAACCAATTCGTACCAAAACCAATCACATCCAAGGTATCAAACGGAACTACGTACTTACAAACTTTCAACGCTATTTCTGTAGAATTGCGCCTTTTATCGTGTAAACAAGATTTATTTCCTCCTCCGGGGGTCAACCCTCCAACCAATTCATATAGAAATAAATACCATCCAAGATATCGTACGAAACTACCTACCTACAAAGTTTCAACCCTATGGTACCAAAATTGTACCTTCTATCGTGTGAACAAGACTTATTTCCCTGGAGGGTCAATCCCTCAACCAATTCGCATTAAAACCTGTCCCATTTAATATATCATACGAAATACCTACTCACAAACTCTCGATTATACTGCTCCAAAATTAAGCCCTTTATCGGGGTTGACCCCCTGGGGGTCTAAGGGCCTAAATTTGGATCTGGTTGGGGGTCGACCCCCAACCAGATCGAACCAAAACCAATTATTTCCAAGATATCTAAAATACCTACCTGCAAACTTTCAACCCTATTACTCGAAAATAGCGACCTTTATCATGTAAAAAAATTATTTCTTACCCCAGGGGGTAACTCCCCTACCAATTCAAACCAAAACTAATCCCATCCAAGATATCACGCAAAACTACCTATTTACAAACTTTCAACCCTATTGCTTCAAAATTGCGACCGTTATCGTGTAAACAAGATTCATTTTTCCTCTAGGGAGGCCAACCCCCCAAGCAATTCAAACCAAAAACAATCCCATCCAAGATATCATACGAAACTACCTATTTACAAACTTTAAATCCTATTGCTTCAAAATTGCGCCCGTTATCAATCAAAATCATATGGTGTATGATTTAATTGTTTTAATATTTTTTGCTGTAAATCTTCCATGACTAATTCTGCCATAATAGAGGATAACGGGGCACCCAAAAAAACAAAATATTTAATAACAAATGCTGTCATCTATATTTCAATAAGCACTAAAAACTCAAGAACAAGAAACCCAAAAATAGTATTTTACAGTGCAAGAAAACCTAACTCAAATATATATATATATATATATATATATATATATATATATATATATATATATATATATAATATATCTTCAAAAGATATTTGGATGACTGTTTAACAACCATCCCAGAATCACAATTTACTGACACATTAAATAAATTTAATAATTACCACCCGAAACTCAAGTTTACTATTGAAATAGAAGAAAAAAATAAAATAAATTTTCTTGATTTAACACTGATTAGAGAAAATTTAAAAATAAATACAATATGGTATACCAAGCCAACATGGTCAGGTCGCTATTTAAGTTATAATTCAGCATGTGCACTTCAACATAAGAAAAGCGTAATCACAGGAATTGCAGATAGGGCTTTAATTTTAACTACACCCAAATATCGAATTGAAACCATAAATAAAGCTAAAAAAATTATTTCCGAAAAACGCATACCCCAGAAATCTTGTTAACAACATTTTTAAACAAAGGACACATAAATTATATAATAACACACAAAACATACCAAAAAATAAAGCTGATAATAAATACATCCCGATACCATATATAAAGAATTTTTCCGAAAATCTTGACAATTATTTAAGAAAATTTAACATTTCAACGGCTCACCAAAACAAAAATAACTTAAAACTCCCATATACAAAACTTAAATCAAAACCTGAAAAAGAAAAAATATCAAACATCATATACAAAATAGATTGCAAAGATTGTGACGGCACATATATAGGCCAAACTACCCAATACATTTCTGAACGAATAAAAGGTCACAAATACCAAAAAAATATAACTGCGTTGAAAAAACATGAACAAGAATTAAACCACAAATTTGACTTTGAAAACTACCAAATACTAGAAAGAGAAAAGAACCATAAAAAAAGAATAATTCTAAAGATGATAAATATCCAAACACATGAAAATGCGATAAACGACAAAACAATTTAGCTAAAGTTTACAAGAATATCATACAACGGGAACGCCACCTATCGAACCTAACACAAAATACCACTCACAACTACAGACAAGCAAGAGAACAAAGACCTGAATTCATAACAGAAGAAAAAGACATGATCACAGAACACCAAAATCATAATAAATAAGATAACCTGTTCGGTCAATCAATCTGGAATATAATATTAAAGAACATAATTATATATAAGATAGGTAAGAAGAATCTATTATCTTTTAAGCAATGGAGCTGTAATGTTTATATTAATTTGTAGTACAAAGTTGAAGACATTGAAAAAGGTCAAACAAGACCGAAACACGTGTATGTTTAAGAAATAAACTAAAAATTTAATAACAAATGCTTTCATCTATATTTCAATAAGCACTAAAAACACAAAAACAAGAAACTAAAAAAAAAAAAAATATATATATATATATATATATATAATATATATATGAAATTGAGTTTTTGGTGTCAAGCATCATAAAAACTCATGAAACGAAAAACTATCTCGGTCCTAAGTCCATGTTTGCTGATCAGGTTTTCAAAGTGAAAACCTGCTAAAAATCCGGAAAACTATCCATATTCAATAATATGAAATCTCTCCCGACATTGAATTAAAAATTTTTTTTAGCATAATTTAGATTGAGTTAGTGTTGTTTAGATGTAGTTTAGATAACTTTAGAATAGTTTAGATTTTATATTCAAAAGTTTAGTGGCCATCTTATATTTTGATTGGAATTCAAGTTATCTGTTGGTCTTTATATTGTGCCGAAAAGCAACTTTGAAAAGAATTAGAAAATTAGTATGAATGAATGCTAAAACTGAGAATCAGAAGCCATTGAAAATCTTCCATTCTTAATGTGCAGTTGATCTTTCATATTTCACCGCTGTTATAGTAGCAAACTCTGAGATTTTCCATAATTCTTCAAGGATCAATTTCATGATTCCACAAAGTATGATTGATATTAATAATATATAATCAAAACACCAGACTTGAGAAACTAGTTCAGTAAATTTGTTAGCTTATGCTGAAATTGTATGAAGTGTTTTAAGTTGATTATACCTTTTCTTCAAATAAATATTGAAATATTTTTCAATAATGGTTTAGCGCAAGACTAAGCAAAATATTAAAGATAATTATAATATGGCATTTACCCGTAGATCATTTTTGATTTATTCTTTTTTCTCTGATGGATATTGTTCAATGATTTTCCTTTTCAAATCATGAAAAATATACGTAATACGAAGTGAACAAAAATTCTTCAATACCTAATTTAAAAATCACATACGCTTCAGTTGCAGGGTAGATATTTCATGTCAGGAATTATGTATTCTCGCGACAGGATTCTGAATTTTCGATCGAAGCGGTGAATTCTTGGTTTCCAATATCTTGTGGCGGGCGCACTGGGTTGTTTCCCAGATGGTAGTCCAACCGCGATTTGTATTGGGCAACAATTAGTGAATTTGTTAATTCACTCCTAGTTAAATGAGCTGCACTGATGAGATCTAATAAGATCGAAACAGCTATATACAGATTTTGAGTCGGGGTGACTTGACGTTTTCTATAATTCAACGTTGGATTGGAAATGTAGAATTCGCGTCATATATATAGAACCAGCGCCCTTAGAAAGTCGTTTGATAGTATTTTTAATTATTAAAGAATTTTCCTTGTTCACTTTAAGATTTGTTTTACCTTGGAAATAAAATACAGTGGAACTATAGAAATATTCAACAGAATTATTTTAAATTTCAGAAACAATGACAATTCGTTTTCAGGTAAAAGTAGGTATGTTACTAGATGAAGTCTAAATAAATGAATTAAATGAAATAAAGAATATAAATGCTTGTAAAACGCATAAGTCCTGGTGAAACTTCTGTAACAGCACTCTACAGTTGATATAGCAAGGAATTGATAAATAAACGTATATAAACCCCCGTTCTCATCACTCAAATATCCCATTAATAACTGAATATTTATGACTCTCATAAGTTGCTTAGCACTCATTCTAATCCACCGGTATCGAGACATGCTGAATATCATTCTGAATTATATAGAGTAAGGGATTGAATTTCCCATTCAACAGACCGAATGAAACTATTCGACCCTTAGAATTATGTGAACAATCCCCACGTTCTAACACTCAACTGAACAGATCATTTTGGATTCCACGGTATCAAGACATATTACACGTTGAATACCACGATACGTAGGTGGGCGTTAAACCTAAAAGGTATGAAGGTATATATCAACTAGTTGTTGTTGTTTCGAATCCTCGTTCAAACACTAAACAATGCTTGAAGTTGTGAGATGTCAAGCATTAATTTACGCAGAACTTCAAAACAAGCTTCATATTGAGCAACTATTTCATTCCGGATAAACCTGTCAGATCAATTGGGGAGTGATCTCAGAGAGAAATTTTCATTACAAATTTGCTCAAATTTCACGAAATCGGGAACGTGGAGTGTGAGGCATAAAGTAGCTGAATTCAATTGAAAATCTGGTGAAGTGAGGTGTCCAACAGGTTCTTTTCAACGCTAAATTATGTGCTCTAAATCAGTGTGATTTTCTAGAGATGTGGAGTTTATTGGAGTTTACTCGTTGAGAAAGGATTGTTATATTTAGCCCGCGGTATGAAAACTTTTTGAGGAGTGAAATTGAGCGTTAACTAAAAGTGAAATGTTACGTTCCTTTGCGCAACGTACTATGCGCATCTTTCACTTCGAGAATATCAGTATACCGCCGTATACCGGGTGTTGTAAAAGTTCCGGTACGGCGGGTTATTTTTTAAGAGAAAATTTTTTCGGGAAATTAAAATATGGAACCCGGAAGAAAAATTCCCTGATAATCGATTGGCACTATCAGATTGGGGTCACGAGGTCCCCCAGGGGCTCTGCGAGACCCCACTTGAAATTTTTAAATAGCAACCCCCCTATTTGATATTCGGATTCCTCGGAAAATTTTGAATCCGACCACTGAGTTTCAAATTTTTGCGCCACATGGGGTGCTTAATATTTGCGCCATATTGGTTGTAGTGCAAGTTTGAAAATTTTGGGAAAGTGTCCTGGAAATTGGATGACGTTTGTATATTGGGGTCCTGCCACGTCCTGGGTGACAGCGCAAATATTAAGCACCCCATGTGGCGCAAAAATTTGAAACTCAGTGTTCGGACTCAAAATTTCCCGAGGAATCCAAATATTAAATAAAAATGGGGATGCTGTTTGAAAATTTCGAGTGGGGTCTTGCAGGGCCCCCAGGGGGACCTCGTGACCCCAAGCTGATAGCGCCAATCGATTTCCAGGGAAATTTCCTTCCGGGTTCCATATTTCAATTTCCCGAAAAAATTTTCTCTTTAAAAATTACCCGCCGTACCGGGACTTTTTCAACACCCGGTATATTAGGGGGCACCGGCAACAGTAGATGCATGTATAGGTATTTATATCTAGTAACACTTATATTTGTGCACAATGATCAACATTATCAAGTGATTGAAGTTAATGAAATATTGAAAGATATAAAAAAAATGATTCGAATGATAATGAATAACGAAGAAGAAGAATCTGAAAAATACGCGGAGTAGACTCCAGGCGTGCTGCGGAGCTGACACACGTTCCTGGTAAGTTCTTCAGACTTTACGTCCTGTCCTTGAGAACAAACGAAACAATTTACTACAATAAATATATATATATATATATATATATATATATATATATATATATATATATATATATATATATATATATATATATATATATATATATATATATATATATATATATATATTCAATCCTCATATACAGAATCAGTTACATTAACTTAAGAAAAACATTAATGAAAAAACAATGAATAATACAAGAATAAAAATGGATCAATAACCTAATATATCAATTAATACAAATGAATACCTTGGCTCTTTAGTTTCTTAAAAACTCTTGAGTATGAACCCAGTGCATATGGTATCAAAAATATGGTGTATGGTATCTAAAGAAAAAAATTAAATAATTATTGAAACAATTGTTTGAAAATCACAAACTATAACTTTAAAAATAATGCTGTAAAAGGTGAAACTAGTAGAACATGAAAGTGATTTTTACTTATTCAATTTATTAAATATGAACATATTTCATCTTCCATCGATTATATATATATATATATATATATATATATATATATATATGTATACATATATATATATATATATATATATATATATATATATATATATATATATATATATACACATATATATATATATATATATATATATATATATATATATATATATATATATATATATATATATATATATATATTTTTTATTTATATATTTATATATATATATATATATATATATATATATTATATAAATATTTATAAAATAAAATGTTAGTGATAAATCAGTACAGTGAATGTTTGTAAGAATAAAAAGTTCCTCAAATAAATTAATACCGTAACCGAGAGGTAGGTATAGTTCACGTTAGGACGATTTCGGTACGGAGTTCCTGGGTTCGATTCTCACCGTGCATATAGGAGTTTTATAATAGTTTACATGCGCAACGACCGTTTGGAACCGGCATTAAACTGTAGATTCGCCGATATCAAAAAAGGTAAGGTGTTGTAAATACTGTCTATGGAAAACACAGGTACAGCATGTGTCTTTTTTGATTTTCCTTTGTGAAAAATAAAGAACTGGAATATGTTGAAGCTGCTCAGAGTATGAAGAAGTCTGAATTGTAGTAACCTGTTATAACTTAAAATCTCTTCGATAATTTTTTATATTTACGATGTATTATAACATTTTGGTTAGTGATTAATTAAAACGAATTGGTATGTGATGTTCATTTTGAAAAGAATTTAGTTGAAAATTAAAATGGAAGATACATTTTACGTAAAAATAGATTTAGACCAAGTTTAAATATTTAGTTCTTATGCTAACAAAAAAACTTGTTTTTTAACAACCATTTATTTAATATTAACCTTTTCCATTCAAACAATTTCTCTTTATTTTAAAGTTACTTCATTTCAGTGAGCAATTCCAGATTATAAATATCGTTCAGTGAACATTTGGAAAAATTCAACAATGAACCAGTTCCATCAACAAATATTTCGGCTGAATTGCACATGATACGCCTTGAGGGCTGTATAATTATTGTGATGAAGAGGCCTAACGGAAGCATTGAATAAGCACGTCACACATCCAACGTGACGTTAATGGCATTCCAACAGCTTAATGGTCAACATATTTGCTGACACGTCCAGACCTGTTGTACGCCGAAATTGATTGTCACTTGTCATGAATCCACTACTGTCTTCGTTGAAAAAATTTGTGGTATCGATATGTATGTATATATAATATGTCTATATATTTTAATTATTCTTGTGTATTATATTATTATTAACTTGTCTTTTCTGAGCAATAGCAGGCCATTTAATTTCGAAAAAACTGGCCAAATGCGAGTCGGAGTGGAGCACCGAAGATTCCGTACAAAAAATTTTTTTATTATGTGATGTAACTAAAACTTTACGGTTCTCACAATTTCTCCTTTATCTGTGCTATAAGACGTTGCTTCGTACCAAATTTCAAGATTCCGAGTTCACGGGAAGTACACTGTAGGTTTTAATTCCCTTGCGAGTATCGAAATTTTGCGGAAATTTGCGGTATAAACGGTATTGAACAAGCAAACTTCGAAAGTCCTCAGAAACAGCTCCGATTTTGATAATTTTTTTTTGATTTCTGTTTTTTTATATTATTGAAAATCAGAAATCTTTCAGAGGAGGGAAATAATTATTTTTAGTGTTCAAACAATATGTATGTAATTTATATAAGAAAATAAGTTTTCAGCTTCATTATTTTTCTATTATTCATCATTTACTATTAAACAATAAAATAATTTATTATTTATGATTGAATAATAGAATAATTTATCATTTATTATTGAATAAAAGAATAATTTAGCTTCATTTTTTTGCATTGACACTAAAAAAATAACACTACATAAGTAATTTTGTCAATTTCTGTTTTTATTTGCAGCCACACGCTGAAACGCATCCCTTTTTGCAAGAGCAAAATATAAATTTTAAACGTTCTTCGGTGCTGCGGGTTGTGTAATTGTAATTGGTTTTAAGTAATGATCTATTTGCCAACCCCAATCTTAGGGAGGTAGAGGTATTGAAGCATTATTTTTCTATTGTTGAAAGGTAAACTATAACGATCTGAGTATGTCCTTGTCTTTTGAAGCTTATGTTATAAAACGCTTGTATCGCAGTTCATTCAAGCTTTTGGCAGTTTTAGCACCATACATGGTGAGAATACAATAAATACCTTCATCAAAAAGTATTTCTTCACGTTGTTATAGAACCATGAAAGATTCAGCTGCTGCACGTAATTCCTGATAACTATTAAAAACTGATAAAACTATTTTTTCCTTTATTATAGAAAGCAGTTGTTGTATCACATCCAGTGAATGCATGAATGAAAAAGAGATGATTTTTGGTAATATTTGGATATTTCATTAACATGGTTTCTGTAGAGTAAACTCGTTCTAAGAATTTTTGATCGGTTTCAATAAAAATATTTCTCTATGAAGAGGCCTCGGCAGTCCAGCGGTAAAGCGTATCGCTTGTAAACCGAGAATCGTCGGTTCAAGTCCCACCTTGCTCTTGGGTAATGACTCAGATTCAAGCCGTTCGGAACCAGCGTAAAACTGTAGGTCCCTTGAGTTTAAGAAAAAATATATCGCATGGCGTTAATTTCGTCGTTTTCCTTAGTCCAATAATTGTTTTCAAAGAAAACCGCGTAAAAACTTATTTTTTTATATAAATGACGTCATTATTGTTTGAACAATGAAAATTATTATTTCCTCCCTCTACAAGGTTTCTGATTTCAAATAACATTAAAAAACAGAAATTTTAAAAAATTTTCATCAAAATCGGAGCTGCTTCTGAAAACTTTCTACCGAAAAGCTTTATTGACGTGACTATAATTAGAATCAGCCATTTCCATATCACAACTACGTTTATGTTGTGAAATTCTAATTTGAAAAGTTCTATTCTAACTAAATTTTTTCAAAACTGTCAATGCTATTGATATATATTCTGACATTTTAGTTTGATGGTTTTATGATTCATTATCCTCAATTTGTTTTCCTCTATTATAGGCCAAGCTACAGAGATTTTTTCATGTAAAGAGTGTTAGAAGAAAACCAGCTCCGCCATTGTGTGTAAAATAGCTCCACATGATATAGTGATATGTTTTTCACTCGACTTTATTATTTATGTCTTTGTTATTAACAATTTTATTCAAAAAATCGCGTTTTTTTTTATTTGAAACTATCAGAGTAATCGTGATGGTGTCAATAGATTTATTGTAGAAAATGAAAAGACGAAAAAAATGAGAGGTCTTACGACTCGATCAGACCCTTAGTCTAAGGGAAAATTGGAAAAAACCGTCCAAAATGCAGTTTTTTCAAAAGTTCATAACTCTGTTATTTTTCGAGTTGTAGCGTAGATCCTCCGGTTAGTATTATTTATCAATATAAACTTTATTTGAGCGAAGAGCAGGAACTGTCCGATGCATAGTTTTTGATCTGTGGCCATTTGATTATGTTACTATGCAATTTTCCAGCAGACCTGAATGCGACAGATATGGTCTGATTTCAGTTTACTCAAAAGATTTTGAAAGACGAATTCTCATAGTTCAAAACGTTCATCTTGGTTTTCCATAAAAACGCTGAGAAATATGTTAAAAATAAAGTTGAACATGACGAAAAACGGCCGAGCGCGTAAGAGTAGTTGAAGAGTGGGGGTAGAGCAGCAGGCAAGAAGAAGTATGACATTCGAAAGCGTCGGCATTTTGAACGTGACAGTAATTTCTAAACGTTGTCAGATAATAATTGTAAACCCCCACTCTTCAACTACTCTCACGCGCTCGGCCGTTTTTTGTCGTGTTCAGCTTTAGTTTTAACATATTTCTCAGCGTTTTTATGAAAAACCAACATGAACGTTTTGAACTATGAGATTTCTACTTTCAAAATCTTTTTAGTAAATTGAAATCGGACCATACCTGTCGCATTCAGGTCTGCTGGAAAATTGCATAGTAACATAATCAAATGGCCACAGATCAAAAACTATGCATCGGACAGTTCCTGATCTTCGCACAAATGAAGTTCATATCAATAGCTAATACTGGCCGGAGGATCTACGCTACAACAAAAAATAACCGAGTTATGAATTTTTGAAAAAACTGCATTTTGGCCGGTTTTTCCAATTTTCTCTTAGACTGAGGTTCTGATCGAGTCGTCCAACCTCTCATTTTTTTCGTCTTTTCATTTTCTACAATAAGCCTATCACGACCACTCTGATAGTTTCAATTTTATAAGCAAAAAACTAAAAAAAACGCGATTTTTTGCATAAAATTGTTAATAACATAGACATAAATAATAAAGTCGAGTGAAAAACATATCACTATATCATGTGGAACTACTTGACAAACAATGGCGGAGCTGGTTTTCTTCTAACACTTTTTGCACAAAATGCTCACTCTAAATCTCTGTAGCTTGGCCTATTATTAAAGGTACGGAACGCTACGTTGTTAGCGTTTCGCGAAAGAGGCGATTTGAAATTTATTCTGCTTATGATAAATTAAATGAATATTATTTTGAAAAAGAATGATGATTCAAGAATAAATCCTCATTTCGTAAAAAAGTAATTCAGTTGTTATAAAAATTTAAATGACTTTGATGGAAAAGTTCATTAAACTCTACAATTCATTTGGTGTCTAACCTGAATACGTGTTCTTCATATAATATCCGCTCAGTTATCTCATGCTTATGCTAATTGGCTGAATAAGCTCTTAATTCGCTACTTCAAATTGCACTCAGAAGTGCAGAAAAGTTGGAAAGTTCAAAGGACAATTTAAAATTAAAACTGTCACCATTAAGATTAGAAGGCATGACAAGATTGCCAATTTATAACTAGCGAATGTACGACTGAATTAATTATGACTGAAACTGAATCCCCGTATCCTTTCTGAGTTGGGGAGATTAGCTTTTCCACCATTTCATTTTCGTTTATCCCAGTTTTCATTAAATTTAACGAAACGATCGTCTGAAATGGAGGTATATGACAATGTGCAACGTGATGCATATTCTATTTCAAAATGTTTCAATATTGAAATAATACGCTTCTATAAAATTAATCTTGGGTCATATAAAACAAAAGGCCGGATTTTACAGTGGGCCCACTACAATAGACATTTTCACTAAAAATGAACGAAATGGTAATAAAATTGTACTTAATAATGTGAATAAAACATTTTCTGATTTCCACTATATTTTGTTTGATTGTTTCGAGAAACACAGTGTCTTTGTCAGTTGAGTAATTCAAACAAACTTTAGGTACTAATTGAATATCTTAAGCTATAGTTCCACCGATATAGCCTTAGTATACTCTGTCGCAGAATATTGCTGTCCTGTTTGGATCGGCAGTACACATACCACAAAAGTAGATGTGCAACTGAACCAAACAATGAGACTGATTACTGGGACTATACGACCAACACCAACGCGCTGGCTTCCAGTGCTCAGTAATATCACACCACCAGATATCCGACGAACTACGGCTCTCAGCAGAGAATATAAGAAAATTATGGCTAACGCGGACCTACCAATCTATACCGATATCCCATACTTAACAGGGCAGTATCATCGGCTCAAATCGAGGCGGCCAGCTATCCGATCAGCACTAGAAGCGAACGAAAACTACCATGCGACCAATAAATGGACTACCACATGGACAGAAACTGCAGGAGACCACTACATCCAACTAGATGATCCAACGCGCTGTTTCAACGGAGCTGACCTGCCACGCCGACTATGGGCAAAACTCAACCGAGTTAGAACAGGTTACGGGAAATGTGCTGACTCCCTACACAAATGGGGCAGGGCAGAATCCCCACAATGTGACTGTGGATCTCCGCGGCAAAGTATCCGCCACATCGTATCAGAATGTCCTAACCGTTCCTACGCTCATGACCTGGAAGATTTCATGAAAGCCACACCAGAGGCAATTGAATGGCTTCGTAATTTGGATGTAGATATATAGTTTGTCAGAATAATTATGTTTATATCCTTATATATTTAAGATTTTTTTGTTTCTGTGTATTTTGTATTTTACATACTTCTGTCATTGTATCGTACTGTAACCCCCATACGATAAATAAATAAATAACCGAAGGAACATTGTGAAACATTTTTGTTGCTGTTGCGTGTTTCCGAAAATGTTCCAAAATATTCCTAAAGATGAAACAGTTTTGTGGATTTTAGGAAAGATAAAACATTATAAAGATTCGAATTTGATGAGAGGTTTTCTGTGATTCTGTTTTTCAAATGAAATTCATGTCGAGCTGCATCAAATTGGTGGCAGTCCTGTAGGATATGTTCGACTGTCAGCCGAACATTACACTTGCTGCATAGAGGTTGAGCTTGATTGCTTGTTAGGTAGCCATGAGAGAGGCGGGTATGTCCTATTCTTAGTCTTCTTATGACAGTTTTGTTTCTTCTATTCATCCGTGGCAAGCTATGGGAGTTTATTGCGGTCTCTATTGACAGCAGTTTGGTGTTAGAGAGGCTCCATAGTTTTTGTCTTTTGTTTTTCATTAGTCTTCTAAACCTATTTCTCAGATCACCTGCCAACTGTAGTTCTCGGATGGTATCTAGTCTGAGTGATTCCTTCGCCATCTTGTCAGCTAGCTCATTTCCTCTTATCCCTACGTGTGAGGGGATTCATATAAGAGTGATGGCATTTCCTTGGGCCGATAAACGTTCACTTTCCATATGTAGGGGATTTGTAGAGAAGATGTCTTCAATAGATTGGATCGACGAGAGGGAGTCTGTGCATATTGCAATATTTGAGTTAGAGGTACTAATTATCTCCAGAGCAGTGAGGATAGAGAATAATTCTCCTGTGTGAATGCAACAGTGTTTTGAAAGTCGGGTTTTGGAAATTGTCTTGTCTAGAGTACATACCGAGCATCCAACGCTGTAGTCGTCCTTTGAGGCATCTGTGTAGTGGATTATGTCGTAATCTTTGGAGTTCATTATGTTAAGGAATGTCTGTTTAAAAAATAATGGGGGAGTAGAAGATTTGTGATAATTGGTCAAAAATGTGTTAATAGTGATGGGTCTTCTGGTCCAAGGAGGGAAAGAGCTTTGGCCGATAGGTTTGGTTTCGTAGAATATAGAGGGATTGCTAACTAGATTCCGCAAGAGTTGCGAGAGCGGTTTTCTTTTGCAAGATCGATTAACTGAAAGAGCTGTGGTGCTGGATAATATTTCATAACAGGGATTCTCAGGGTTAGCAGAAACTTTCGACAAATAGGAAAATAATAGTTGTTGACGTCTCAATGAGAGTGGCATTTCGTTTGATTCGAACAACAGAGACTCGATTGGACTTGATCTTAAAGCACCTAGACAATTTCGAATGGAAGAGTTTTGTATAGAGTTGAGGATCTTCAGATTTGAGACACTAGCAGAGCAGTAGACAATACTTGCATAATCTAGTTTTGATCGAATAAGGGCTCTGTAAATATGTAGTAATTTTCCTTCTTCTGCTCCCCAGTAGAAGTGTGATAAGGATTTCAGAATATTCATCCGTCCGAATTATGTTTGGGCAACAAATGTTGACTTTTTCTACTTCTCACCCTTCAAGCTACGATTCCACCGGAGGAACATTTTTGTTGCTGTTGCGTGTTTCCGTAAATATTTTAAAATGTTCTTTGAAATTTCTTCATGTTCCGGCAACAAATGTTGACTGTTCCTACTTGTCGCCAGTTTCCATTTTGAGCGGTAAACTTCAAAAGAAAATAGGAAACATTTGTGAGAAAATCCGTATTGCTATCGCAGTGGAAACGTATCGAGAATGCAACTAGTAAACATTACTGTCGCAGATTTTCGAGTGCAGTGTACGAAAACGAATAAATATATTGCTACTGTTTCACCGGAAGAACATTTTTGTTGCTGTTGTTTGTTTCCGTAAATGTTGCAAAATGTTCCTTAAAATTTCTTTATATATCGGCAGCAAATATTGATTGTTTCTACTAATCAATATGCAACTAATGACAATTTTAGTTGCTTCAGTGGAAACAAGAAATTTACGTATGTTGCCATAAGTTTCTACCATTGGCAACAAGAAGAAACATTCAGCAACAAAATGTTCGTCAATGTTCCTCCGATGGAACTGTAGCTTTACAAATATAGAAATGAGAAATACAAATGAGGATGGGGAAACTTGAAAGTAACCTATTGCCAGGTAGATCATTGTATGGAAGTGGATAAACTTAACAGGTAGGGGAAGGGTGGGCATAATGGCCACTGCGGGCAAAGTTGCCACTTGAACTTTTCTTCCCTGTATAGTGCTGCAGCCTCGCGGCAATAGTCTCAACTACTCGCCAGGCAGCCGTTGTTATTGTGTTGTAGTTTGGTGCCGCTCAGACGCAAGCTCACCGAGATATCGCAAATTTTCCACTTTTTCGACCCTCTGATGTTAGGTAAATGCATCACATGTCTCGCTTTAGTTTATTGTAGGCCTAGGTGAAGTAAATTGTATATCAATCGTGCAGAACAACATGTTTCTAGCTTTGAATTCATATGTCTCAATAGTGGATACTATAACGGGTTGTACGTGAAATATTGTATTTAGAAAATACTACTGCTAGAGGGCAAAGTGGCCACAGCTGTGGCCACTTTGCCTGCGAATGTGTCCACTTTACCCGCAATGTATGTTGCATAGAACATGAGGGCTTCCTTCTGCCACATTTGATCCGTCTATTCCCAGCACTTCATCAGCTGGTGCCCTAGACACAACTTCAAATTTGAACAGTCCACTAAACAAGTCCACTTCATTTGCTATAACTCCACGTGAATTTGGTCCTGTACCCAAGGTCAATAGGATTATCAAAAGAGAAACTAAGCGGAAGAAAGGAACAGCAACAGTTCTAGTATCCAGTCCATATAAGGCCACTCTCATGGCAATTAAGAAAGAAAAAGAAGATGAGGAATATGGAAATTAAAGAGAAACAGCAGCCTCCTCAGAAAAGGGTGGCCAAAATTAAAAATAATGGAAAACGCGTATTGTTTAAGAGAAAGAATGACGATCTCTATGATGATGATGATGAAGGCAACGTCAGCGACGTCGATTGTTCATTCTGTGGTGATTTTTACTCGAAAACTAAGGACAACGAAGGTTGCATTAGATGTTCTGGGTGCCTCAAATGGGCTCACGAAGCCTGCACAGGAGCCGAAGAGGAGGACGATGAGTTTATTTGTGATTTACGTAAAGACCATTGATTTCATAGTTTCACCTACTTTCAGTAATGCCTATTTTTGTTTAAAACCGTAATACAATCATTTTGAGTTCTTAAACTAAATGCGTTTTATTTTTTCCATACAACCTAAATCCATTTAGGCAGTGACCACTTTGCCCTACCTAGTGGCCTACAGTGGCCACTTTGACAGCTTTTAGTAAAGTCAAAATTTTGTACAAATAAGTTTAAAAATCTAGTTTTTTTTAATTTTTGAATCAGGCCTAAGTAACCATAATAAATGTTGGAGGGATTTATGAAATGTTTCAAAAACGTTTAGGGGTGGAAAATAATAGATGTTCCTTAGGGTGGCCACTATGCCCACCCCTCCCCTACAAAGATTTATATTTGACTAAAATAAATTTAACATTGCAGCGTACCTTGTTGATGGTCAACCATTACTTTCGGTGTTTTCCTTCAACGACGTCGGAGTTATCGTAAACAGTACCTTAACTTGCTCCGATCATATTACTTCGATCTGTAAGCGTGCGAACTCGAAGTTATATCTTATTCCGAAGTGTTTCTCGCGAATCTCTTTTCGGTCGTTCTGTAGACTCTACACTACTTATGTGAGACCAATTCTCGAGTACGCTGGTCCAGCGTGGTACCCTGACTTGGCTAGCGATAGGGCTCTTCTGGAAAACGTCCAGAGAAGGGCTACTCGTATGCCCTTTGGACTGAGAAGACCCTCCTACGAGGAATGACTTTCTATGGCTCAATTAACCTCCTTCGAACTTCGCCGCCACCGTGGTGACCTGATTATCACATTTAAAATATTAAAATTCTGTTTTGAAAATCTCGACATGATGTATACCGTTAATCGCGACGAACGTCTCAGAGGTCATCAGTTCAAGGTCAAGAAGGAAAACTTTTCTGCTAGGTCGAGAAAGAACTTCATACCAAATAGGATTTTCGACAGCTGGAATAATCTCAACGCAACCATTGTATCTGCCTCATCTACAAACACATTTAAAAACGGACTGGACAAATTTCCATCGGGGTAGATAATAGTTATTTTCCCATTTTATAATATTGTATTTTCTTTTCATTTTGGTTTGTTTTAGAGATATTTTATTTTCATTTCTTTTTCATATGTACATGCTAGTAGGTCAATTATTCTGTAATTTCTCTATTTTTGGGCAAAATAGGGACCTGTCCCTCTGCCCTTATCAATATGTAATAATAATAATAATAATAATAATAATTGATCATTCAATAAATTATGGAAACATTTTATGATATTGTTATAATTATGTTTATAGCCTTTTTCCTCTGTATGTAATATTTCAAATTCGTTATTGAAGTAATGATTATATTCCAGTAAGTGTGGTGAATATTTCTTTTCTGTATTTTCCTTATCGTAACTTGTTTTATGTTCAGATATTCCCACTTCGAAGTTTCTTCCGGTTTGACCAACATATACCATAGGACATGAACCCAAAGTTATTTTATAATTACCTGATTTATTATGGGTTATAGTTATATTTTTTGAGGCTCTAATCAGTTTACCTATTATTTTGAGGGATATTCTTACATTCGGATTTGACAGAAAATTATAATCACCTATATAAGTTACTTATTCACAGTTTTCATCTTCTAATTTTAGATTCATTTTTCTCAAAACATCATCTATAATTTTTGAAGGATATCCATTATTATGAGCCATTTTTTCTATAATTTGTAATTCTTTTGTGTGATTCTCCTGAGTCTATGCTTAAAATTGTAATGAGTAATTTTTCTGAAAGTTGTGAAAAAACTTTTATTAAGTATTAATTATTTTATAAATATGAACTAATTGTATATATAGGTATATTATAAAATTAAACTTGGGTGAAATACTATATCAGGGCCGGATTTTGAAGAGGAGTCACTACGATAGAAATTTTCACGTGAAATGAAAGAAACGGTGATAAAATTGTAAACAAAAATTACTTTTTCTGAAAGTTATGAAAATGACCTTTTAGTATTAATTACTATAAAAACATGACTTAACTATGAACTTGATCATTATATGTTTGTGATTCAACTTTATGTAAGAGTTTCGAAAAATATCATGGATAGTGTTACCTATTGTATCTTGTGGTAGATTTTGCCGAATTGTCGCTGATTCTTAAATCAAATTTATCCGGAGGGAATTGTGAAAGTAGCTTTGAGTTTTATCAGAAAATTACTGTTTTTTTTTATGAATAGAAATTGAAAATATTGAAAAATTTTTTTCCATTAATAAACGATTCATTTCCATTTCTGATTATCATTGATGGGTACGAATCGGTAGAGGATTATTAGCCGGAATTATTATCAATTCCCCACTTCAAATCATACGTACGTAATCTATAATAGTATGTTGATATTATACTGATATCTTTACATATAAATAGAGTATTTTACTAAAATTCACAAACACTGGCACTTACTTGCCTTCATCATCGTTATCCTCAACTTCAACTGTATCAATATCTCAATTAAGTCTTTATCAATAAAATGAGAACAATACGCATATACAAATACAGCTCATACTCACTCCTAAAAACACTGGAGAACATAGTTTGAAATATTTTTTTTCATTCGCTAAATGTGATTTGGAATGCTGTTTAAAAATAAAGGGAAAATGTTTTCATATCACGAAACTTTCACGAATTTTCTCATCTTATTATTGAGACTGATAGACTTTCACTATCAACTTTCAACAAACTTTTCGTCCATACATCGGTTCGCAGAACAAAAGGATCCAGAAGTTGGCCGCATTCAATTCATTAGATGGCCCAATGTGAGTATAGGAGAAACGCAGTTAACATCACGGAAAACTCTCGCATTGTTATACGTTAAAGTTAACTTTCCCGAAAGCATCGATTGGGACTTTGTTCGGAGCGAACTTCTCATTTGGTACACGGAGCAAAAAGATGATTGATCTGCGTCTTTTTCTACGAATAATCCATTCGCCCTGCTTCTCTCAAAAATTCTCTTTGAAGAGTGAAATTGGGCGGATCCTTGAACCTCCGCTTGTATCTACATGAAACTATAAGAAAAATTCATGTAGAAGGCATACACCGATATATATATATATATATATATATATATATATATATATATATATATATATATATACATACAGGGTCCTGCAAGAGTGGCGCGGTGTTCTATATCTCTATTCAGGAAACCGATAGGAATCTATATTTCTATATTACCTTATCGCTCGAGCTAAACAAAATGAAAATATTGTCGGTCACACAGGGTGTTCAATTTTTTCTGAGCGGATACCAACTATGTTTTTTCAAATGGCAACCTATATTTTTTATCGCTTTTTCGGTTTCTACATAGAAAATAAGATATACTTTACATAAATCGTCATTTCGAAAATATTGACGGTTTTCGAGATTCTTGGCATTTTTGGTTTTTTTTTCTAAATATTAGCCACTCAGAGTATTTGAAATTATGAAGTTGTGCCAAGTCTAATTGAAATTAATTTTTTGTCAGATATTATTCATTGGTAACTCTCTCAAACGATATATCTGAAATCGACCTGCGATATACAGGGTATGAAAAACTGCTTGCCATATATTGTAAATGAAAATTTGCAGAATCTTCCTTATTTTAAATTGAACACCCTGTATATTATCGATCCATAAAAAGCGCCAGCAAAGGATCTACAAATGTCATCAAGTATTCCATATGATTAAGTTTACTAGTTTTTCTCATAACGGCTCTTTTTTTCAAAAAATGACTGGTATTCATGTATCATTATCTTCATTAGTAGATGGCTTGATGCGCTCATGTTTAGAATAATTGATACATTCAGAAAGATTTTTCACCTTTTTATCTGAAATCCGTTGAGAATAATTTCTACTTGCCAATAAAGAATTCCTGTCTGATTCACCTAATCACTTTTTGATAACAACATTCTCATGAAATTATATCGAAAGTTCAACTTCACGAATTACTGAAGATTTCAATACTTATTTGTAGGAAAATATTTTGATCTGTCATTTGCCAGACTACTTGATTACCAAAAAATATTTTTTCCCCTGAAAGTTGCTTTAGACCGAAAGAATATGGCACGAATTTCAAGATTATTGAAATTATTTTAAATATTCAGTGACGTACGTTTTGTGGTGTAATTCACAACTTGTTCATCTACCAACAGGTAATATTTGAAAGAAGTCGTTCATTGAGATCATAGCGAAGAAATATGAATACTAGCTGTTTTTCGAAAAAAAGATCCGTTTTAAGGAAAACTAGTAAACTTAACCATAGGGAATACTTGATGACATTTGTAGAGTCTTTGCTGGTGCTTCTCCTAGATCGATAATATACAGGATGTTCCATTTGAAATAAGGAAGATTCTGCAAATTTTCATTTACAATATATGGCAAGCGGGTTTTCATATCCTGTATATCGCATGTCGATTTCGGATATATCGTTTGAGAGAGTTACCAATGTAGAATATTCGACAAAAAATTAATTTAAATTAGACCTGGCACAACTTCATAATTTCAAATATTCTGAGTGACCAATATTGGAAAAAAAACCAAAAATGCCACAAATCTCGAAAACTATCAATATTTTCGAAATGACGATCTATATAAACTATCTTTTATTTTCTATGTAGAAACCGAAAAAAAATATAGGTTGCCATTTGAAAAACATAGTTGGTATCCTCCCAGAAAAAATTGAACACCCTGTGTGACCGACAATATATTCATTTTGTCGAGCTCAAGCAATAAGGTAATATTATATAGATATAGATTCCTATATGTTTCCTGAATAGAGATATGGAACACCGCGCCACTGTTGCAGGACCCTGTATATATATATATATATATATATATATATATATATATATATATATATATATATATATATATATATATATATATATATATATTACAACAGATAGAGTTGTCAAACTTCCGCCTCGAGGAATTTTCCTAAGAATTTTGATTTATGGAAAATTAATGGTAAATTTCGTTAATTCAAAATTCTTTGAAATGAAGTTACTTATCGCACTTTACACTCTAAACACTTGGCGACTAATTGCTAGGCCTGAAAAAGTGTAACCGAAGTAGTCACGTTCGAGTCAGCTCGAATAAGCATTTTACTTACAGCCTGTGTCATTTATTCAATTACCACATAAAGTGAACACGGAAAATTCTTCAATAATTAAAAAAATATCAAACAATTTTCCAAGGGAGCTGGTTATATGTATTCCACGAGGAGAATTATACATTCACCCCGACTAAAAATCTGCATACAACTGTTTCGATCTTATTAAATCATTTCAGTGAAGCTTATTTGACTCGCAGTGAATTTACACATTGTTCTCCAATACAAATCGCAGTCGGGACTACTATCTGGATAATAACCCAGAGCGCCATCTACCAAGGATATTGGAAACCAACAATTTATCACTTAGAACGAAAATGCAGAATCCTGTCGCGATATAACATACTTCTTGACATGAAATGTTCACTCCGCAACTATGGCGTATGTGGTTCCAAAGCACGCTAACTTAGCGTTTTTAAAATCTCTGGACATACTCATAGGCCAAGCTACAGAGATTTTTTCATGTAAAAAGTGTTAGAAGAAAACCAGCTCCGCCATTGTGTGTAAAATAGTTCCACATGATATAGTGATATGTTTTTCACGCGACTTTATTATTTATGTCTCTGTTATTAACAATTTTATGCAAAAAATCGCTTATTCTACTTATTGTAGAAAATGAAAAGACGAAAAAAACGAGAGGTCGGACGACTCGATCAGGCCCTTAGTCTAAGGGAAAATTGGAAAAAACCGTCCAAAATGTTTCAAAAGTTGATAACTCGGTTATTTTTTGAGTTGTAGCGTAGATCCTCCGGTTGGTATTATTTATTAATATAAACTTTATTTGTGCCAAGAGCAGGAACTGTCCGATGCATAGTTTTTGATCTGTGGCCATTTGATTATGTTACTATGCAATTTTCCAGCAGACCTGAATGCGACAGATATGGTCTGTTTTCAATTTACTAAAAAGATTTTGAAAGTAGAATTCTCATAGTTCAAAACGTTCATCTTGGTTTTCCATAAAAACGCTGAGAAATATGTTAAAAATAAAGCTGAACATGACGAAAAACGGCCGAGCGCGTAAGAGTAGTTGAAGAGTGGGGGTAGAGCAGCAGGCAAGGAGAAGTATGACATTCGAAAGCGTCGGCATTTTGAACGTGACAGTAATTTCTAAACGTTGTCAGATAATAATTGTAAACCCCCACTCTTCAACTACTCTCACGCGCTCGGCCGTTTTTTGTCATGTTCAGCTTTATTTTTAACATATTTCTCAGCGTTTTCATGAAAAACCAAGATGAACGTTTTGAACTATGAGAATTCTACTTTCAAAATCTTTTTTGTACATTGAAATCGGACTATACCTGTCGCATTCAGGTCTGCTGGAAAATTGCATAGTAACATAATCAAATGGCCACATATCAAAAACTATGCATCGGACAGTTCCTGCTCTTCGCACAAATAAAGTTCATATCAATAGCTAATACTGGCCGGAGGATCTACGCTACAACTCAAAAAATAACCGAGTTATGAACTTTTGAAAAAACTGCATTTTGGACGGTTTTTTCCAAGTTTTCCTTAGACTGAGGGTCTGATTGAGTCGTCCGACCTCTCATTTTTTTCGTCTTTCTATTTTCTACAATAAGTCTATTGACACCATGACGATTACTCTGATAGTTTCAATTTTATAAGCAAAAAACTAAAAAAAATTTTTTGCATAAAATTGTTAATAACAAAGATATAAATAATGAAGTCGAGTGAAAAACATATCACTATATCATGTGGAACTATTTGACAAACAATGGCGGAGCTGGTTTTCTTCTAACACTTTTTGCACAAAATGCTCACTCTAAATCTCTGTAGCTTGGCCTATCAGGAGAGTGCGCTCCATAAATACTTTTCGAGATAGCGAATATCTATCAGGCAGTATGTATTATCGCGACGGAATTCTGCATTTTCGATCTAAGTGGTGAATTCTTGGTTTCCAAAATACTTGCGCTCTGGGTTGTTATCCAGATAGTAGTCTTGACCGCGATTTGTATTGGGGTACAATT
Source organism: Cynegetis impunctata (assembly GCA_030704885.1). Taxonomy (NCBI): domain Eukaryota; kingdom Metazoa; phylum Arthropoda; class Insecta; order Coleoptera; family Coccinellidae; genus Cynegetis; species Cynegetis impunctata. The sequence continues at coordinate 1,645,503 of JARQZK010004334.1, forward strand.
AGAAAATTTTTATTCACCTCGAGTCAAATAAGCTGCACTGATGAGATCTAATAAGATAGAAACAGCCTGTATGCAGATTTTTACACGGGGTGACTAGACGAATTCTATAATTCACCTTTGGACTGTAAATGTAGAATTCTTTTCTCAGAATACATATAATCAGCATCCTTGGAAATTTTTTTTATAATTTAATTAATTATTGAAGAATTGTTCGCTCAAAGTAGTATATTAATAAAAAATTAATTATGAAAGTTATTTAGTAGGAGTTGAGGATTGCGATGTTGAAGTCAGGTATGTATCAGTGTTTGTAAATTTTAGTATAGTTCTCTATATAAATATAGAGATCTGAGTATAATTTCAGTGTACCTATGATTTCAGATTAAGAATAATTTTGAATAAGATGAATTAATTCTTTAAACTTTTATCTGTTCGTATAAGGATAATCAAGGATTGGAATGAATATAGAAGTTAAAAACTTTTGAATTTTTTTTTCAGACGAAAAAGTAGCGATTTCGACATCAACTTTTATTTTAAAACTCAGTGCTATTGTTACAATTCGTATTCTAGACGTTATAAAGTCTTCTTAGACATTTGTTTCGTGAAAAATTTAATATTATTGTACTTGTCTCGAAAAATTTTCATTGATCAAATGTTTATTTTCTTTCCTATTAAGGCTTAACTGATGTCACTTTCTTCATATTGTCTACACCCAAATGTGAACTCTGTTGTACTTTGAAAATAATAACAAAGTAAATAAAAATTATCAATTTGAAGATTTCAGAAATTTTTTTATCACAATGATTATAGATACTATTCAACAATTGTTTATAACTATACAAGGCCTAAACATTGTGAGTTGTAGAAAATTTTTCTCTCGATAATTGACTTCATCGAAAATTAACTTTCTTGGAATTTTCAAATATAACCTTTATTTGTATTTTCGACTTCTAGATATTGAAAACATTTTTCACTTTTACTTAGATAAGTAGATTGAAAATATGTTGTTCTTACCTTTACTTAGATATTTCAACATAATTTTCGTTAAGAAAGAGATATTATTGAAAACAAATTATCATCGAACAAAAACTTCAGTTCAATAACCGAATGTTTCTTTTTTCAAATAAAATCTTGTCAATAATGAAAAATACTACTGATAATGGTTCTTATTATCACCATAAATAGGAACGTACACGCGAAAACTTAATTTTCTCGTTCGGCCAGCTGCCTTGGAGAGTTATACAATAGTTTGTATTGAAAAAATCTCCGTACTCGTTTCATGAAAAAGATACTAATCTTGGCCGATTTTCACCGAAATTAAACGCGACAACTTCTAAAATGAACACATGGATGACAAAGGGAATATAAATTGAAAAAAGTTTCATTTTCAGTTAGTAAAAAGGAAATTCTTTCTGTCCATCCATCACCTTCAACGAATACGAAGTGAAATCGAAAAAGTTAATGCAATCCATTCTATTAAATGAAGAATGCTCGAGATTCAAATCTAACAGGCTGCGACGCAACCTGAAAGTCATGGCGACGTTTCGCTCATCAAAGCTAGCCGTCATTTAATATGAATCTGTTTCAATTAAACAGAGATGGACTGTGCAAGAAAAAAATTTTATTTTTCACTTGTATGTACTTAGATACAGTTGCTATAAATACACTCATTATGCCCTGGGGCGTTATGAGCGGGCATTATGGATCATAACGCCCGCTCATTGTACGAGGGCAACTGAAGCAACTTCCATTGATTAAATACTTCATAATCCTTGTATACGAATCTAGATTTCTCCGGAAATGAATTATTCGCAGCTTTGGCTGCATTTTCTATGATATTCTTGGGTAAATTCATTTTCATTTCCATAATTTCTTTAAGACTACACAAAGAAAGCAGTAATGACATTCACTTAATATGATGACAAAAATATTCACAAACGTCGAAATATCAACAAATGACATGCCTATTATAAGAAGGAAAATGGAAAATATAGGAGCAATGAACCGATTTTAAAATCGATTTTTCATTATAGTAAAATAATGTTTTCGTATAAAATAAAATCTTGTATGCACCACGTGCGTTACTAGATCATAACGCCCATCGGGCATTAGGATCTATATAACGCAAGTGGTACATAAATAACTATTTTACTCCCTACTTATAGAGCAAGATACCAGAGCCACCAGACGTTACTTATTTTCTCAGCAATAGTATTTATCGAATGTTGTATTGCTCGTATGTTCTTTGTGTATGGATACCTGCTACCTTGTAACGACAACCAATTTCCAAGTATCAGGTGCTAAAGATGGAAAAAACTCAACTCTCTCTTCTTATTTTCTCATTCTTGATTTTTATATATGATACTCAGGGAACTATTTGAATTCCTTATGCAACCAGCCAGACTGATCGTATGGGCCAAACATGATTTTAAAATCGATTTTTCATTATAATAAAATAATTTTTTCGTGAAAAATGAAATCTTGTATGCACCACATGCGTTACTAGATCCTAACGCCCTATAAGGATCTATATAACGCACTTGGTACTATGCTATGGTAATCTATGCGCATCGATCTCCCTTATATACTTAGTGTCATGACACTTCGCTTATATTGTCATTGTACTTATAGGGACACTTCATTTGTGCCTGGCGGGATGTTTGGCCCTTAGGATCGGTCTGGCTGCTTGCAGAAGATATTGAAATAGTTCCCTGAGTATCATATATAAAAATCGAGACTGAGAAAATAAGAAAAGTGAGTTGCGTTTTTCCCATCTTTAGCACCTGATACCTGGAAATTGGCCGTTGGCACAAGCTAGCAGGTATACACTGAAAGTACATAGGAACATTACTTCATCCCATACATATTATTGGTGAAAAAATAAGTAACGTCTGGCGGCTCTAGGATCTTGGACTATTAGTAAGAACTCCTTCACAAATCAACCGTCTGTGGTACAGATGGTTGGAAAACTGTCTAGGGCACAGGCAGTATCGGGTTCGAATTCCGGATAAGATATGGATATTGTGATTGTCCAGAATTGCAATTTGAAATTATATATATATATATATATATATATATATATATATATATATATATATATATATATATATATATATATTTATTCGAATTGTTGTTGCCTGTGATTTATTTTTAATCTCTTGATAATTATTAGCAATAACAGGCTGGTTGAATATTAAAAAACTCGATTTAATTAATAAATTGACGTTTCACTATGACATTCATAGTTATTCAAAACTTTTGAAAAAAATTGAAAATTCTTTGACATTTATTGACTTGAAAAAATTTTATAGATAAGATTGATCTGTCTTGTTAACAATTCTTTCAGTCTAATATTAACATTCAAAATTGTTATCATTAGAAGGCAAGGGAAACTACAGAAACCTTTACCTATGTAATGTTCGAAAATAATAATAATAGGGTACTATTTATTTAACAGAAAGAAATTAGTCACGGGAAAATATTAAAAAAGTAGAGCAGAATTATCGGTATAGAACGTTTATATGGAAGCAGCCGTTGACACGTGTTTCGGACTCTTTGGTCCTCATCAGAACGGCGTAGCTAAGTATTGGATTGAAAATTTGGAGATGAAAATAGTTTAATAAATAAAATCCTCTGTTATGGAAGAAAATCACAAATAAGTGTCTTTCAGAACAATTGTTTTCCGACTCGTATTTTTCAATTTCGGATGCTGTCATTCCGATTCTCTTTTGTCAGAATTATGAAATTCGATCCCAGACGGCTGACGCTGATTGGCCGAGTTACCTACTGGAAATCAATGATTGAAATTCTGCAAATTTATGAAGTAAAAGTTTAATACCGGTTTTCTCCCTACTGGATATTGAACTAATAATGTCGAATCGAAGGCTCTAGAAGTTGCTCAATTTTTTTCTATTCATTCAAACTTCGGAAGTAGAAATAGACTTATTATGGGGCTTCGGTAATTTTCAAGATTACTGGAAGTAATCATAAAGTTTCATGGAGTTTCTTTGAATTCTGGAAAAAGAAGCACTTGAAAGTAGTAGTTCATAATACTTTTCTGGATGATTACGTAAGTATCTGGGGAATATATGAAAGGAATTGATTTCAACCAACGAAAATAACTAGTAATGTACCAATAAGCAATATAATTCAGATTGATCTATAATAGAAATCGCAAATTACCCAAAAATCAAATTTTGAGTAATTTTTCATTATATAGTTAACTTGATAAAAACAATAATTTCAGGTGATTATAATTCAGCGAGAAAAACATAAAACTGGCTCATAAATGCTGAATATATTTAAATCTATTGGAAAATTAAATTTATTATTTTCACTTTGATCACACTATATTGTAATTTAGGCCAAGCTACAGAGATTTTCTCATGTAAAAAGTGTGAATGTGAAGAAAACCAGCTGCGCCATTGTTTGTAAAATGGTTCCATATGATATGGTGATATGTTTTTCATTCGACTTTATTATTTATAACTTTGTTATTAACAATTTCATGCATTTTTCAGTTTTTTGCTTATAAAAATGAAACTATCAAAGTAAACGTGATAGTGTTAATATTATTAATAAATGAGAAGTTGGACGACTCGATCAGACCCTTAGTTTGAGAGGAAATCGAAAAAAACCAGCCAAAATGCAGTTTTTTCAAAAATTCTTAACTCGCTTATTTGTAGCGTAGATCCTCCGACCAGTATTAGCTATTGATATAAACTTCATTTGTGCGAAGATCAGAAACTGTCCGATGCATAGTTTTTGATCTGTGGCCATTTGATTATGTTACTATGCAATTTTCCAGCAGACCTGAATGCGACAGGTATGGTCCGATTTCAATTTACTAAAAAGATTTGAAAGTAGAATTCTCATAGTTCAAAACGTTCATCTTGGTTTTTCATAAAAACGCTGAGAAATATGTTGAAAATAAAGCTGAACATGACAAAAAACGGCCGAGCGTGTGAGAGTAGTTGAAGAGTGGGGGTTTACAATTATTATCTGACAACGTTTAGAAATTACTGTTCAAAATGCCGACGCCTTCGAATGTCATACTTCTCCTTGCCTGCTGCTCTACACCTCCCCCCCCTCTTCAACTACTCTCACGCGTTCTGCTGTTTTTCGTTATGTTCAGCTTTATTTTAAACATATTTCTCAGGGTTCTCATGTAAAACCAAGATGAACGTTTTGAACTATGAGAATTCTACTTTCAAAATTTTTTTTGTGAATCGAAATCGGACTATACCTGTCGCATTTACGAAAAACTTATAAATAATGATAAAATGTAGTCTGGTATGCCAATGTGGAGATACGCTTTATTATTTTATATATTTTGGAGTTAATTTAAGTTCAAAGACTATTGGCAGATATGAACAATTTGCTTTTTTCAAATCTCCATGATTTGGTGATTTCTGAAAAGATTTCACCAATGGGCAGCCAGAACACGCATGATGCCACCAGACTCTCCCTAGGGTAATGGACCGAAGAGAGAGAGATATAGATTTCATTAATACTGGTCTGTTTGGGCTAGATTAGGATGTGCAGAATTAATATAATAATTATTACATACATTAACTCTTTACATCCTTCTATTAAATTTACAATAGAAAATGAAAAAGATGATTCTATCAAGCTTTTGGATTCGACAATAAAAAGATATAACAATAGACACATATTTTCGATTTTCCATAATAGGCCAAGCTACAGAGATTTTTTCATGTAAAAAGTGTTAGAAGAAAACCAGCTCCGCCATTGTTTGTAAAATAGTTCCACATGATATAGTGATATGTTTTTCACTCGACTTTATTATTTATATCTTTGTTATTAACAATTTTATGCAAAAAAAAATTTTTTTAGTTTTTCGCTTATAAAATTGAAACTATCATAGTAATCGTGATGGTGTCAATAGACTTATTATATAAAATGAAAAGACGAAAAAAATGAGAGGCCGGACGACTCGATCAGACCCTTAGTCTAAGGGAAAATTGGAAAAAACCGGCCAAAATGCAGTTTTTTCAAAAATTCATAACTCGTTTATTTTTTGAGTTGAAGCGTAGATCCTCGGGTTAGTATTATTTATCAATATAAACTTTATGTGTGCGAAGAGCAGGAACTGTCCGATGCATATTTTTTGATCTGTGGCCATTTGCATATTTTACTATGCAATCTTCCAGCAGACCTGAATGCGACAGGTATAGTCCGATTTCAATTTACAAAAAAAATTTTGCAAGTAGAATACTCATAGTTCAAAATGTTCATCTTGATTTTACATGAAAACGCTGAGAAATATGTTAAAAATAAAGGTGAACATGACGAAAAACGGCCGAGAAATAACCATCATGTTCAAAATGCCGACGCTTTCTAATGTCGTGCTTATCCTGCTGCTCTACCCCCACTTTTCAACTATTCTCACGCGCTCGGTCATTTTTCGTCATGTTCAGCTTTATTTTTAACATATTTCTCAGCGTTTTCGTGTAAAACCAAGATGAACGTTTTGAACTATGAGAATTCTACTTTCAAAATCTTTTTTGTAAATTGAAATCGGACTATACCTGTCGCATTCAGGTCTGCTGGAAAATTGCATAGTAAAATATTCACATGGCCACAGATCAAAAACTATGCATCGAACAGTTCCTGCTCTTCGCACAAATGAAATTTATATTGATAAATAATACTAACCGGAGGATCTACGCTTCAACTCAAAAAATAACCGAGTTATGAACTTTTGAAAAAACTGCATTTTGGCCGGTTTTTTCCAATTTTCCCTTAGACTAAGGGTCTGATCGAGTCATCCGACCTCTCATTTTTTCGTCTTTTTAATTTTCTACAATAAGTTTATTGACACCATCACGATTACTCTGATAGTTTCAATTTTATAAGCGAAAAACTAAAGAAACCGCGATTTTTTGCATAAAATTGTTAATAACAAAGATATAAATAATAAAGTCGAGTGAAAAACATATCACTATATCATGTGGAACTATTTTACAAACAATGGCGGAGCTGGTTTTCTTCTAACAGTTTTTGCACAAAATGCTCACTCTAAATCTCTGTAGATTGGCCTATAGGCCATCATATTCGGATCTCACCATACACATTCGTCCTTATAACTTTACCAACATAAATTAGCAGCATATAATAGTATGATAGACTCATAAATAATGCAGCCGTTTATGTGTATCCAAAAGCAAAAGATATAGATGAAATCTTTAAATATATATCTTTAAATATATATAGGTGATCAAACTCAGAATACAATAGATTAACATATAAAAAATTCTAAAGATAAAACTACATCGCATAATATATCAGATATTTATAAGCTAACTTGCGGTTCATGTCCTATGGTATATGATGGCCATAGCTATCCGAGCTAGAATATCTGAACATAAAAGAAGTAACGTTAAGGAAAAAACAGATTCAACATATTCATCGCACCTGCTAGAACATAATCATATTTTCAATATCGAATTCGAAGTATAACATACAGAGAAGAAAAGCTATAAACTTTATCTATAAAAAGTTCCAATAATTTATTGATTAGATATGAATAATTCTATTTTGTTATATTTATTCAAGTGAAATATGAATCTTTGTAACTAACCTGATTTTCAGTAAGAAATCAAAGGGGTTTAAGGAAATTTTTTTTTGAAAATTAAAAAATTTTTTCTTGATTTAAAGTTGCATTCAGTGTGTAATTTGGGTTGAAAATAACAATGCTTATGATATTTTTCGTCTCGAGTGTTTATTTGACTATATACCGAAGATTGTTTTTTCAGATAATTCAGCTTTCACATACTAAAATCTTTTTCTCCACGATCATCACAGAATTCGTCAATTCTGATATCAAATTTGATTACAGAATGCTGGAATTCTCTCTCTTGAGATTGAAGAAATATTCTGCAACACCTCTGCCCCCATGCAATTGAATGTATTTGCTTTCTCTCCCTTGTGATAGAATAATATTCTCACACTGGCTAGCAACAATGACATTAGCCTTGACGCAGTTGATTGTCATCGTAGTGGCAAATTTGAGGGTCAAAATTATTGCTGTCACGTTTTCATTTGAAAACATAATAAGTATTATGAATTTATGCAGTGGTTCAGAATCAGAGTGTGAAAATACACCACTACAATGGTCACTGTTATCGGAGGACGTCGGCTACTGTGTTAGTGGACACAGGAGCAGATATGGAAACACTAAAAAGGCATGGGAGGTGGAAGTCTTCTTAAGTGCCAGAAGGATACATAGAAAATTCGGTGCAAAATCGAATAAATAAAGCAAATAAGTTAGTCTCATCAATTACTGGATCTAATACACCGCTAATCATGCCTTCCACTTCAAATTATGTGACTGTTAGTAAGTTCATCTTCTACAAACCACGCAATTGTTGAAAATTCTTCCAATAATGCACCAGTTTTCATTTCGATTAAACCGATTTTCAATCAGAAATAAGAGGTTGAAGATTAATATTATTGTTTAATTCCACGTTTTAAAAAAAAGGCAAAGATTTGTAGGCTCATCCATTACTTCAATTATTAGTTTCATGATAATTACAGTAAACATAAAATATTGAATAATGAAAATAGTCAAAACTTAGTCTCTTCAATCTCTCTCTTACCACTTTTTCCTATTTATATCAGGCTAGCGCGTCGTGGACTCAATTCAATTAGAAAAAGGCTCCGCGTCTCGGGAAAGTTTGGGAACCCCTGCCCTATATCCTTTCGAATATTGTTCTATTCCATCTACAAGACTTGGACAAACAGTCATAAGTTTACATTAAGATCAACAAACTTCACTAAGCACAAATGTATGACGGTTAGGAGTTCGGAGAATTTGGGGCTCTGTTGCTCTAAAGAAGTTCTGTCCCTTGCTATTCATTGGTTTATCTTGTTTAAGTTTGCCTGTGAGAGATGGAGGAGTTAGGGCAACGGAATAGTTACAGAATTAGAAAGGGCAACTCTAGATGTTAACAATACACATTTTAGGTTAATATTCAAAGTCAACTTGATGAGTAATTATAGTTATTGAATTCTACACATAACATTTTCAGATAGATGTCTAAATACACTGAATTGAATCCAATACAAAATAAAATGTGAGGTTGGAACGAAGATTCTTTCGCTATATATTATTTATCAAATAACAGGTATAGCAAGTTTTAGAGTAAGTGAATAGAACAAAATGAACAAATAGTATTAACATTGTAATCAATATTCTTTCGTATGAAAATGAATATTTTGTCAAATTATTATTGAATTGAATTGGCATTTACTTGGTGAAAGTTCATATTAATAACTTTATAAAGAAATGAAAAAACTAATTTTTCACAGGTTGAAATGAAAATCTTTTGAGTAATAACATTGACTTCATCTCGTACTTAATTATGGTATTACAAAACAATCTATTTATACGAAAAATTGAACATAACAGAGGGGTTCCTAGAGAAACTAAATAACAAAAAGCAATTCATTCAGAGTTAATGGTAGGTACATTGAACAGATTGAGGAGAGGAGAAGGGTTTAGTTCAATCTGATCGTTAACTAGGCTTCCGGAATTTTTATATTTATTAATATAAAGGGATTCCCAAAAGGTAGTTTTGTGGGGACTATTTTCTTACTGTAATATATTATAATTGTGATTAAAGGTATGATTTTCTTGAATAAAATGGCACGCATAATTAGAGTCAGTTTTCTGCTTAATAGCTACGTTGGTGTTCGTGTATTCGAGTTTTAAATTTCTAATTGTACGTCCTATATAGAATTTTTCACAATCGTTACAGTTGAGTCTATAAACACCAATACGTTCATCTCTATGAATTTTAGATCAGCATTGGTAAATTGATAAAAAACAACAAATTTCAAAACTCGAATACACGAACTCCAACGTTGCTATATTAAGCAGAAAACTGACTCTAATTATGCGTGCCATCTTATCCAAGAAAACCATATCTTTAATCACAATTATAAAATATTACAGTTAGAAAATAGTCTCTACAGAACTAATTGTTGGGAATCCCCATATATCAATAAATATAAAAATTCCGGAAACCTAGTTAACGACTTGATTGAAGTAAACCCTTCTCCTCTCCTTAATATGTACAATGTTCCTACCATTAACTCTGAATGAATTGCTTATTGTTATTTAGTTTCTCTAGGAACCCCTTATTTATGTTCAATTTTTCGTATAAATAGATTGTTTTGTAATATCATAATTTAGTACGAGATGAAGTCAATGTTATGACGAAACGCGTTTACTCAATGGATTTTTATTTCAACCTGTGAAAAATTAGTTTTTTCATTTCTTTATAAAGTTATTAATTATTATGAAATGAAAATCAATATAATTAGGATAAATACTTTTTATCAGAAAAGTTGATCTGGGAAGCTCTCCTTTTCTTAACATAAATTGAAAATTTTGGCTAGCCGGAGAAAACCTTTATTTTTGTGTGGGAAAGTAAGTTATAACTTCATCACATAAATGTTATGATATAATTTTTTCCAAATCTATGAATGATTTATTTTACTCGAAGAAAAAGAAAAACTTATTTTGAATATATATATATATATATATATATATATATATATATATATATATATATATATATATATATATATATATATATATATTATTGAATTCCTTCCGTGCAAAAGTCAATTTATTTTTTGAAATGTATTAACAAGTCGAATTTTTTATAGTTACCACTAAAGACAATTTTTTCATTAAACAAAATTACATTTGGTTTTTTTTAGGATAAGTAAAACAAACGCTTTTCAGTGAAGCTGGCTAAATTGTGTAGAAACGTACGAGCAATATACGTGTCTTAATCCAGAGAGTAGTCCTCTGCATTGCTTAAATTATACACAACTTTGAAAGCTTCCATTATGTTTGCTTGTAGGCCCCCAACTTTTTTAATATCCATTGTTTGCAGGTGAAACGCATATCATCAGTTTCCAGAAAATTTCCGTTTTCTACAAACAACTCCGATTTGGAATATACTCCATGATATAAGGAGTTAGCTTATTATTCTGTAAATTTCAGCTGGATGAACTCATTTCTCATAGACATAGTTAATAACATCGTAATGAAAATAACTATTTTGGGATAAATTGATCCATGAATCTTCCATTCCGTCATCACAGAATAGTAAATATAGGTATATTAGTTTGTATCTGTGTAAGATGAATAAATTTTCAGTGAAACGAAAATAACTATATATAAAACATTGTACAACAATATAAATATTTCCGGGTATTTGAAATTTTTGAAGTTACTTTCTTTCGATTTTAAATAACTAAATTTGAAAAATTTTATGATAAATAGTTGCCGCCGCCTTCGTTCTATAGCTTACAATTAAAGAAACTCTAAAATTTTCCAGAAACAAAAAAAGGTACTTATATACCTTTCGCCTTTGATTTTTAAAATTTTCAGCAAGTTCATATAATCAGAAAATTTTCAGGGTTTGAATAAACAGCACTGCTGAGACTAAATAAAGACAAAGCAACTGTCTGCTGCTGCTGGTTGATTTAACAGAACCCATATTTTTCTTCAGTTCGCAGACTGGGTAGTTTAATATTTCTCGAACATAGAAAAATTTCTACGGGATATGAAATGTCACAAACAAATTTTTCATTATTATTATTGTAGCATTACACATAAATATTATAGAGATATTTATCTAATAAGAAGAATATTTCAAGAGACACATGAAAATATTATTTGCTCTTTTGTTTGCACTAATATTGAAAATATGCATAAAACTAGGCAAATGAAAACATTTTCTATTTATATTTCTGTTACAGTTGTATTTTTCCTTCAATTACAACATGTTGAAATCCATCCCTTTGAAAATCCACGAAATAATAATGTAACACGTTCAATGTTGCGGATATTTACGTTGAGTGAATTTTCCGGGTCAGCGTATAGAACCAATTCACATTGAAATGAAGAGCCTAGCTTGTTGAATACTGTTTTTGTTTTAATTGGAACGTTTCGCTTGTCATATTTTTTCTGATATGTAGGCGTTATTGAAAATATGTTCAAATGATTTTAATTTGTATTATTTATTCATACTGTTTGAAAAAATATATTATGTGAATGGGTGATTTGCAATACAGTACATATTTATATTTATACTAGCTGATCCAGCAAACGTTGTTCTGCCATAAAAATTATTTCTGCCGATGTATCTCTATCTATCTATCTAGATAGCAGTGGCGGCTCGTGAGGTTTTGGTTTGAGGAGGCTACAAGAGGTGTTAAAAAATACACCATAGGCGAAAATTTTTAGGATTTCAAGGTCAACCGCCTTATAATTTAAAGAAAATCAAAGTAAAACAAGCACCCTAAAATATTGATTTGTTTTCACTTTCGAGTGTCTACCTTGAGACCTACAACTCCTATTTACAATATTCACAAAAACTCTTCTCAGCCAATTAATCAATTAATCTATTCATCAATTTTTTTTTTCTTTCACAAAATAGGTACCTACCTACCTACTTAACGAATTTGTTAACAGTTGGTGGGAGCAAATAAAAAGTTTTTATATATTTTGAAGATTAGCGGGATTCTGCGATCTTTAACGTTAGCAAAATGATCTATAATATCCTCATAAAATTTTTTGTCTTTCGCCAAAAGTTTTACCAATTCCTTTTCAATAGACAACAAACTAATATTTTTCAAACGATCCTGGCTCATTGAATTTCGTAAATAAATTTTAATTCTCTTAAGAGTGGAAAACGAGCGCTCTACGGAAGCTGATGTCGCCGGGATAGAAACAATTAGACATAAGAGTTTATAAACTTGGGGTAAATCTTGATTCAAATCATTATCAAAAAGTTATTTAATAGTCCTCACATGATTTTCATTTTGCCCCAAAATTTCATTGTCATTATAAACAACACACAGTTCACTTTTTATGGCCACCGTATCAAAAAAAGTGTATTTTTGACATAAATTTTCCAAAAGGTTATCTGGAAAATTAGCCGAAAATCCGGTTAACAAATTTTTATTGAGTAAGTCGAAGAAATGCAGTTCTTTCAAATCAGAGAAACTTATTTTTATTTGACCCCTAATAGTATCCAAAATTTCATAAAATATTTGCTTATAGTGAAGCTCCATATCTGCGTAACTGACTTTCTTTCGTTTTGGGCTAAATTGAGTCGTATCATCAGTAGTTTGAAATACAGAAAATAGTTTTTTAAAATAAACTTCTGCACGAAATTCTGAAAGTTTTTCCAAACGAAACTTGAGCCGATTTCGTGAGTAAATTACATCTGAAAACTTGTGCTGTAAGATTTGAAAAACTATTTCTGTTTGTTCAAAAATTAATTTAAAGATGTTTAAATAATGTATAAATTCCTTATCTTGTAAGTAAGATATTAATCCGCGTGCTGTATTTAAAGTTAATTTATCGGTGAAAAATTCCTCACTTTCAACTAGGTATAGAATTGAATCCTCAAATCCTAAGCGGCCCCAAACAGAGACATTTTCACTAGTAAAAAGTAAACACTGCCAACAAAATAATTTATTTCTTACCTGTGATTCGGTTAGGCAACGATGTCTCTCATAATTCCTTGTATTGAAACCGCGGTTTTGTTGTCTGTTACGCTGCACCTAATTGTTTAATTCAGGGGTAGGTCGCAATGTTTTTATCAAAACTTTATCCTCATAACTTAGTGCACTAAAGTTATGGGATAACAAATATTCCACTAAGTCACCATTGAAATTTTTGAAATTAACTTCAGTAACCAAACTCATTTTAAAACAATACGCGAGCAATATAAGTAAACACGCTGCTGTTTTCGGCCATTAGTAACTACGATCACACTACGATTCAATTAATGCTTTCCAACGACTTCACTCGATGTCATGCGAAATTCTATAGTTGTGATTGGTCGACATTTTATGAGACTGGGTTCCTATCGGTGTTGCCATTTACATGTGTTTTGCTTTTCTATTGCAACGAAGTATTCATTCGGAGTATTTGCACCGTTGTTTGCTTTTCTGTGGCAGGCATAATGAACGTTGAGAATATACCTTTCTAAGCCTCCGCAGCGTTGCCACAAATCTTGAAATGAATGAAATGCAGTTAATGTAAATACCTTCTATCTTAGTTAATAAATTATATTATATAATGTAGGTTGAAAGGAAGGTAGGTGCATAAAATAATATGATTTTGATTAATATGAATATGCTGAATGCTGACTATTCAATATAATATATTAGTGATACACGGAATATTATTGAGGAGGCTTAGCCTCCTTTGACTAGCCGCCCCTGCTAGATAGTTATCCAACTTTCTATCTATCTTTCTATTTAACAATCTTTCTATCATTATACCTATCTTTCAATCTATCTGACCCGGCAAACGTTGTTTAAATTACTAAAATGACTATAAAAAAATATGGGTTGTTGATAGAAGGGTGAAAATATAGAGTTGTATGTATTTTTTAATGCAACATAATAAAAAAATAAAAAATTGTACAAAAAATTTATGAAAATCACTAATCACTTAGGGGTATGAAAAATATATTACGACCTATTGTCAAACCGACTATTGTTATTTTCGATTGCCATCTTGCAACCCCATTGTGGATCTGTGAATAAAATTTAAAAAAAATGGAAATCGCGATGGAATTTTTATTCTTAGTCATGACAAAATAAAAATTAAAATCTTGCCAAAAAAATTAAAGTTTATAATCAACAAATGAAAATAGGGGTTGATCGTAGAGGGGTGGAAATTTAGGGTTCTATGTATTTTTGGATGCTGTATCATAAAAAAAATAGAACAAAAAATTTTGTCTGAAAAATAAAAAATTAAAATTGAGGGGTGGACACCTCAATTTGTATTCATCAGATTTTGTCTGATTCTCAGACCTAACGGATATGCACACAAAATTTCATGAAAATCGGTAGAGCCTTTTCGGAGGAATTAAACAAATAAAAAATAGGAGTTGTTCGTAGAGGGGTGAAAATTCAGGGTTGTATGTATTTTCGAATGTTGTATCATGAAAAAATAGAACAGAAAATTTCGTCTGAAAAATAAAAATTGAAAATTAAGGAGTGGACCACCCTTAACATTCAGGGGGATGAAAAATATATGTTGGCCGATGCTCAGACCTACCCGAAATGCACACAAATTTTATGAGAATCGGTCGAGCCATTTCCGAGGAGTTCAACTTCTGACACCGTGACACGAGAATTTTATATATTAGAGATTTCAATAAATTAATTGCTCGAGAAATCACTGTTTTTTTGGGATGAAATTTGTTATTAAAAGTTGCACATTTGCTGGAATCGCTGGAACACTCCAAATTGAGCAGCAAGACCTTCAAATTCTCACGGAGTCGACTTATACACTTTACGTCTTCTCAGGATTGAAATTATTTCTTGTTTTTCCGTCCCCAAATTTGTCCAAGTTCACAAAAAGACCAAAAAGTCCGAAACACGTGTAAACGGTTGCTTCCTTATGCGGGCTCTGACCTTCAAAATGCTTATAATCTTAATATATCCCATCTCCATGTTTGTTTCATGATATAGGTGGCCCGAGGGAGATATTATTCCAAAATTTGGAGTGCTACTACAAATGTATTTCGTTAGGTGTTTGTTTCTGTATCTCCAAGTTGTCCCAACTGTATCTTAGCTATGATTAAGACCAAAAAGTCTTAAACTCATGTGTACGGCTACTTCCGTATGAGGAGCCTACCCTTAAAAATGTTTACCCTCTTGATATTTTCCTGCGTTATAATTGTTCTATTTTATGAGGAGGTGATCCGAGGGAGATCTTATTCCTTACTTTGGAGTGTTACAACAAAAACTGCAAATGTATTCCCTTAGTTGTTTGTTTATGTATCTACAAGTTGTCCCAACTGTATCTTAGCTATGATTAAGACCAAAAAGTCTTAAACTCATGTGTACGGCTACTTCCGTATGAGGAGCCTACCCTTAAAAATGTTTACCCTCTTGATATTTGCCTGTGTTATAATTGTTCTATTTTATGAGGAGGTGATCCGAGGGAGATCTTATTCCTTACTTTGGAGTGTTACAACAAAAACTGCAAATGTATTCCCTTAGTTGTTTGTTTATGTATCTACAAGTTGTCCCAACTGTATCTTAGCTATGATTAAGACCAAAAAGTCTTAAACTCATGTGTACGGCTACTTCCGTATGAGGAGCCTACCCTTAAAAATGTTTACCCTCTTGATATTTGCCTGCGTTATAATTGTTCTATTTTATGAGGAGGTGATCCGAGGGAGATCTTATTTGGAGTGTTACAACAAAAACTGCAAATGTATTCCCTTAGTTGTTTGTTTATGTATTTACAAGTTGTCCCAACTGTATCTTAGCTACGCCGTTGTGATTAAGACCAAAAGTCTGAAACTTGCATGTACTGCTACTGCCGTATTAGGAGTCTCACCTTAAGTTTTTTTTCGAGGTAATTTTTTCATCTTATGATATATGGGTGGTCCGAGAGTGATCTTATTCTAAAATTTTGAAAGTTCCAAAGAGAACTGCAAAAGGGAGATGGTTCTCTATAAGAAGCGATTTCGTTTGTTGTTTCTTTCTCTATCTCTAAGGTGGTACAACTGTATCTTAGCTATGCCATTCTTATGAGGGCAATAAAGCTTGAAACTTATTTTTCCTCGATTTTTTACTTTTGAATAGCAAAAAAAATATATATTTGTTAACGTTTCGACACGACATAAGTGACTTTTGAAAAACATTTTTGTTAGTGAAATTATTATTTAATTTCGCTTCCTAAGATATTTTATGACCAAAAGTTATCAACTTTCTTCAATAAATTATATTCTTCAGTTGAAACACCTATTATTCCTAAACATCGTTGGAAAAAATACAATATCATATATATATATATATATATATATATATATATATATGTATGTATATATATATATATATATGTATATATATATATATATATATATATATATATATATATATATATATATTATATATATATATATATATATATATATATATATATATATTTATATAAATATATATATATATATATATATATATAAATATATATATATATATATATATATATATATATATATATATATATATATATATATATATATATATATATATATATATATATATATATATATATATATATATATATATATATATATATATATATATATATATATATATATATATATATATATATATATATGTATATATATATATATATTTTACTTTTTGATAATTATTAGCAATAACAGGCTTGGTGAATGTCAAAAAACCTCGATTTTATTAAAAAGTTTACGTTTCGCCACGTTTGGCTTCTTCAAAACTTTTGAAATATTGAAATTTCTTTCACATTTATGGATTTGAAAAATTTTGAATAGTTAAAAAAGACTACAATGTTTCATCAAAATTTTTCGACTGTACCGTTCTCTGTTATTTATTACGTGCTATTCAGTCCAATATTAACATTCGAATCTGTTGTTATTAGATGGTAAGGGAAACCACAGAAACCTCACGTAATGTTCGAAATGGGTTCAAATTATTTCGATTTTATATATATATATATATATATATATATATTTATTTATATATATATATATTATATATATATATATATATATATATATATATTATATATATAATATATATATATATATAATATATATATATATATATATATATAAATATTTATATATATATATATATAGATATATATATTATATATATATATATATATATATATAATATATATTATATATTATATATAATTATATATATATATATATATATATATATATTTATATATATATATATATATATATATATATACATACACCTATTTATTAATTTATGAAATTCAATACCGGGTAAAAAATCACGATTAATCAAGACGTTCCTAATCTTTTTCTTCCTCAACTTAAGACAATCTACGCCCCTTATTAAATATTTGCTGAAAACGTCTTTTCGTTGCCGACTCGTTGTCAGCATGTCTTTTCTTGTTAAAAGTTTTTGTACGGTTCACTTCGACTTCGGGATATTAAATTCGTCCTCGTTTCTGTTGCAGAATACTCCGTTTTTGTCCAGAATTACACTGAATCTTATTAAACGTGACCTGTGTTGATTATTCCATATAGTGAGTGAGATTTTAATGCATGTATTGTTTTGATGTGTTGTCAATGGGGTATTTCATTCAACTTAATGTTGTTGCTTTCCCAAGCTGAAAAGCTGTTATTATATCGCTCTTATATTTTTTTAGTCGTATTTCCACCGAAAATAATATGTACACTATTGAAAGTCAACATCTAGGTCCTATAGGTATAGATTCTGAATCAAATTTCGAACGTTTGTTGTTTTGTGATTTATCTATATATAATTTTATTCCTCGGTGAATTTTCGATTTCTAGCGGCCTCCATCGGAGCCGAGATTTGGTATCTAGGTGCGGTTGTTCTGAAGGAAAAATAAAACGATCAAAATAAGGGTAAATTCAATAAAATTTTCAGATTTTCAAACTATAGGGGTGGTATAAAAGTGCATTAGTGAAAATATTTTGAACCGGGGTGAAAAGATGTGGAAATTATGAACATATTATTATATTCGAGTGTCAGCCTTCTAGATCTTTGTGGGTGGAGCTAAAAACTTAAAAAATTAAGTTACAGTGTTGAAACTTTGTTTCAAATAAATTGCGGACAAATTTTATGATGAAAGAGAGCTTTTCATTGTTATAAAATTTTTAATAACTATTCAATAATAATATAAAATGTTACGTGTGTATAAAGAAGAAATTTGTTGCGCGGAAATAGTAAATGAAAAGAGCAGAATTATCTGTCTAGCCCGCATATACCGAAGCAACCGTTGACGTTTGTCGGACTCGTTGGTCCTTATCAGAATGGCTCTTTATATATATATATATATATATATATATATATATATATATATATATATATATATATATATATACTAGCGGACCCGGCAAACGTTTGCCATATAAATTATTTTTATCTATCTCTCTATCTATTCATCTATTTATCTTTTTATGTATCTATATATTTATCTCTCTATCTATCTAACATTTTATATATCAATATATATCTACCTATATATTATATATATATATATATATATATATATATATATATATATATATATATATATATATATATCAATCTATCTGACCCTGCAAACGTTGTTTAAATAATGTATATGTCAACACAACGTTTTCCGGAATATTAATATGTGATATGATAATACTTACATATTATTATTGTGATAAGAGAGTTCTAAACAATAAAGCACCAAAAATTGGAAAAAATGACAATTATTTCACATTGCATTTATTATAATATAAATTTAATTTATACTTTGGCCCCAGCAACACGTAAAGCGTTAGTAATTTCAACATAGCGTCATATATTGAATACTTACTCAATCCAGTCAACTAACTACCTTATTCCGCCATCTGTAGGTATCTTATCAAACTAGCAAAGATAATCTACAAATAATTTGCAATAAAATAATATTGCGACTACAAATTATGATGTAAGCTATCCTATCTTTCAAGTTAGATCAAACTGCACACGGTGTGCAAATTTGATTAAAATCGGTTAAGGAGTTTACGAGACAAACAACGTGACACGTAATTTATATATATATATATATATATATATATATATATATATATATATATATATATATATATATATATATATTAAGATATAATAATAATAATAATAATTCATTTATTGGCAACTCTTCTATGGTGTAGTATGTATTTTTTAGAAGTAATTTCTTCACATCGTGTGCAAACTTAGGTCGAATAGCTATCTTCAAAATATTTGGTATCTTATTATACAGTTTGATACATGTGTGGTTAACTGCAGCTTGGGTCTTTTTGAGACGATGGTATTCCACGGCAAAGTCATCCCTGCTTCTAGTATCATAGTTGTGGTAACTAGAATTCTTTGCAAATTTTGACTTATTGTCATGAACATATTTGACACATGTAAGTATGAAAGATGACGTCACCGTAAGGATGTTTTGTGACTTGAATAAGACTCTACAGATGGTTGTTCTGGATACTCCGCATAATACTCGTACTGCCTCTTTTCGTTTTAATAGTACCTACCTTTTTCAATCCCGGACTGGATCCCCACAACATTATACCGTACGTGGCAACAGATTGGAAGTTCGCATAATAAACTAATTTACTGACGTCATCAGATGAGATGGTCTTTATACGTCTTATTGTGAAAATTGCCGTAGAAAGCCTCTGGGTTAGGAAAGAAATATATGTATTCCACCTCAGATCGCTATCTAACGTAATTCCTAGTAGTTTTATGTTGTGCTTCTCTCTACCAACTAATTTGAATTGAATTTTTTGAGTTTTCGTACTATTCATTTTCAAGCCATTAACACAAAACCACCGCTCTGCGAAACGTATAGATCGAGTTGAGTGCTCCTCCATTTCATCACAGGAGTAAGCCATATTTAAAAAAGTAGTGTCGTCCGCATAGAGACATTTTATGTGACTTGGAACATTTCCGGGTAGATCATTTATATACAGAACGAAAAGCAATGGCCCAAGTATCGAACCCTGTGGTACACCTAGGGAGATATCTTCCTCCTGAGATCTTTCGTCTTTCCATACAACAATCTGTTTTCTGTCAGTGAGGTAATATTTGAAAACAGCCAACGCATTTCCGTAGGTAACGCGTTTATATATATATATATATATATATATATATATATATATATATATATATATATATATATATACATATATATTATATATTGTATAAAATTACAGAATAATAAAATTGAATAAATTCAATTTCACCAATAAAACATCAATAATTCACTCCAAGATAGTGATTTCGGCTCATTTTTATCAAAATATACACGTTCACTTCGTTGCAGACATCTGATTGATATCAACAATTTAACACCAATAATACACGTGTTCCCATATCAATATTCTACTCGCATGTTCAAGTTCCGCGAATATCAAATTTATGAACATTCTTCCCGGTTCATAAAAATGCCGAAGAAATATAATTTTCCAATACCTATTCAGATGGAAATAGTTCAGACATTCGCTTGCCAATGAGATCAATATTAGACTTTTATGATATGAAAAACGTGAAGGTTACGTTTACCGAAAAGTTGAACGTTCATGTAACCAGTAGATATTGGCTATGTACACCGGTATCTGTTGACGCAGACATTTGAAATTGGCGAAAGATATTGCGAGTGAGCTTTTACGATAGCAAATAGCGAAAAGATCAAGCAAAATATGGTTTATGGTAGCCGTTTTATTCTTCAATGCTTATGAAGATTCAGGGTGTCTCATTTGAAAGTGTCCATCCTCAATAACTCAACAACGAATCAGAATTTGTGGAAACACTCAGACAGGTCGATTTTTGATGACAGGTAGACATGATCTGGGATACAAAGCTTGATTCTACTAGCAACCCCCTGGAGAGGGTAACAACCCCATCAGAAATTTGAATAGGGAAAGTGGGTAGTTTTGTAGCACAAATGTATGCATGGATTCAAATTTGTACGAACCTGCAGTGTGTGTTCTTATAAAGTGGGTATTCACAAAGTTACAGGGTGTTTTTATGGAATTATGGTACCGATAAAACTAAATGAAACAGAGATGTTCTAATTGATCGTATAATTTTTATTAAAAAAAAATATTATTAACAAACAGTATTCGTAAAAATTTACCACAAATTCTCACCATTAGTTTGCATGCAGCGATAAAACCCTGATAATCTTTTGTTCCAAGACGAAGCAAAAACAAACAATAAGGTGATTAAGAAGTGTTAAATGCCTTTTTTCTCTTCATACTCATCAGAATCTGCACTGCCAGGCCATACGCAAAGAGATTATTGCTTTCAGGAAATTTCGTTTCAGTTTCTGTATTGCAGAATTATTAGAGGTGCGTTTGATCAGTTCTTAATAAAAATTACAAAATGGTTTACACGTTGGAGGAGAGAAAGGAAATGTTGAAAATTTATTTCCAGAACAATGACTGTGCTAGGGCTACTGCGATGATGTTTAATGAATGACATCCCGATGGAAATGTTTATCATCCATTTATCATTCAGTGGATACATAAATCTGAGGTAACAGGATCAGTTGCAAACAAAAAACATAATCGCACTCGTACGGTTATGGGAGAAAATTATCAAGTCTCCGTAATTGGTCAACTAATGGCTGAACGGGAACAATGTGAAAGTGTTAGAAAGTTGTCACAGGAAACTGGATATTCAAGGGCAAATGTCCACAGAATATTGAAGCTGGCTAAGTTCCATCCTTATAAAATGACACTTGTTCATAAACTGAACGAAGGTGATCGGAGAATGGAATTTTGCTAAATAATTTCGCAAGTAATTATTGCAAACCCTGTGTTTTTTTGGCTCTTTTAGATTTTCAGATAGAATTTAGCAGTTTGTTGAATATTTTCACACCCGCATGTTGTGGGCTCTTTTCTGTTAAAATTAGCAATGAATCGAATAAAAGTAAGGAAAAACTTTTCTGGTATTATTTCTGTTTTTGCATTTCCAAAAATACTGATTATGTTTGTGACGTAAGAGCAGCCTATAAATATAAAGGCTATATATAATTAAAAGATCATTTTGCTTGAAGAATCTCTGTAACCCATACCTAAAATAATGCGTAATGCCCATTTTAGGATGTCAAAAATTTTGTGTAAGCAGAACCCCAGAATATGATGCAAGAAGAGTCGATACTCAAGACAACGGCTGCAGCGCAATAGAACCGTTTACATACTCGCGTTGCCTACTGCTCTGCTCAATTCACAGCAATTAAGCTGCAGGTAAATGAAGGTTTCGAATACCTTAACCTTAACTTCCATCTTAAAAAATCAACTTTGGACACTAATCATATAGTTTAATCATAAAATCCGACCTTGGACTTCAACCTCAAAACTTCACTTCTAAGCGTTTCTATGACAGATAGAAAAATACCTTATGAATCGAATTTGTGTTTCTAATTACGTAACTGCTTCTTTGAACAATAAATTATCAATTTTTTCCGAAGAATTCTGAAACTTTATCATAAATTATACTAATAGTCGATGCGAAAAACTCTTGAAAAATTTTTCAAAACTATTTATAAACAATTTAAAATAAATTCCCTTTTATAACATTGTTGTGATGAAAATTGTGAACTTCTCAGTTATTGAATGTATTTTGGATAGATAAAAATTTGATGAATTCATATTTGAAAATTTTTGTTCGAAATGGAGCACTTGATCTCCCAGATTTGCTTTCCAATAAAATTGATATGAACTCTGCATCAAAAAGTAGTATTTTGAAACAAAATACGTATGGATTTTACCAATTATTTCATATTCCATGTCCAATTATTTCCCTACTAACATCCAGAAAATCTATAACGACGTTTAATAAACTACTTTCAGAACATCATTAAAAAAATATGAGGAGAAATATGAAATCATTACAGGTTCAGCCCAAATGAAAATTGTTAACATCTAATTGCTATATCCAGGCATACATTTCACTATTTTTCTTAACTTTCCAAGCTCTTTCTCTGAAATTTAAGAAAATTTCGAAGCATTCTCTTTGAATTCGAAAGAATCGAAAAATTCATGAATGTAACTCACAATTACTTCCTTCTCTTAAATGAGAAAATTTTCTAATTAATATGTTTTTTTGAACTCTCTTGTCAATTATAAATATTCCAATTAAGATTAATCTATCAACGTTTACGAAAACCATTATTTTTCGGACCATAATTTTTGGTACGTCTTATGGTCTCAAGGTAACCATAAAATATTATTTTAATAATGAGTCATTTGAAAAATGCAGAATAAGTAATTCTATAAATGGTACTGAACATGATGCAGTTTGTGAAAGGAGAGCCAACAATAGTCCAGATACGAAAAAAAACCTGAAATGTCTACTCTGACTTGACGATTTCTATAAATCACTGTTAGATTGTGTACCTATATGTAGTATATTGAATTAACCATGGTCAACTTGTATATTTTTCATGATTTGATTTTTTCTGAAAATTATATTATAAACTTGAAGTTCTTCTAATAGGGTGAAAAATACGGTAGATTTATATTTAACCGTTGTAACATCTGAAAATTCTATTAGTATTCATATTCCGGTTGAAGTTTTCCCGGATTTAAAATTAAAATTTGTCCCCAATCACCTCGTACTCAAGGTTTTGAAATATTCCAATTTGAAAATCTATTACAACTCTAGGAAAAACTAGTTAATTCTCCTGCATCAAGGTTCACGAGATAATGAAGCATTTTCCGAGTAGCTACCGCAATACGGCCCAAGGACAAGGACTTGTCGAATGAAGGAAGTGCGAGGAATTCGGTACAAACTTTTTCATGTATTATTCATATAAGGCTGTTTATAAATTCATACTCTCGCGCTCTTGCAACGCACGCCGCTGTTCGAAGTGGAGTTCGAATGAACCAACCAATTGTTCAATTATTTGAGTCATCGTTCAAGTCAAACATTGCACCTAGAAGTTTTGAATGAACTTATCTCCCTAGTGAATTAAGGCAGTGGGTTTGTTTAAGTGGTACTTTAAATTATGTGCTAGATTAATTCGCCCCCTTAGTGCAACAACTAGATAACTTGAAATTCATAGTTTCGAGAAAATCGATTTAAAAGTTTCAAAACTTTGAAAAAATACAACCGTTAAGCAGTCAAAAATATTTGTTGTGTATAGAGATATGTTGCATATCAAATTATGTATAGTCACTTTGATGACAATTAGGTTTTATATATTTGCAGAAGTTATCTATTTATAACCACTAACAATTAAAAGCAAATCACTTATTAAATATAACTTTATTTGTAATGAAAAATGAACAAGAATGGTTCAACTTAAACACAAAATATTTCAACACTTAACTCGACTTAAATATCAATATCACTGACATCACTTTCGGAAGATTTTGTGTTATGAAGCCTTTTACTTTGGTCTCCTTGGAATGGGAGACTCTGATAAAATGCTTCATACAAGCTAGGGAGTGCCGGAGGTTTCATTTTGAAAAGAGACATTAGGTCGTCGTATTTTTCTTTTTTAAGAGGAAGTTGACTTTGATACAAAATTTTGTAATGGACTACGCAGAATTTCCAAAATCTTCTTACCCCTTGAAATCATTTTTGCATTGACACCGTTTGAAATACACTGTAAAACCAATTCAGTAACACAGAAATCCACCTGTTGTTTCAAGCACACAACTAGATATCTCATAGAGACCAAGAAGTTGCCGGCGAGTAACTCAATAATGCCAGTGCTACAACTAGATAGCTCAAGATGTCTTGTTATAGAATGTACATTTTCGGAGTTATCTATTTCTGGTCACTATTTAAACGAGTTTGGTTACTCTTACTAGATATCTAGATATTGCATTGAAAAGAGCATTAAAAATAGGTCAGCTTTAACTGGATAACTCAAAATGTATAAAATTCGAGTTATCTAGTTGTTGCACTAAGGGGGCGAATTGATATACGTCAATTTAATCTAAATTCAAATCGTTTTATTTATACCAACATTTAGGTGTGAAAGTTGCGAGTTATGTGTTCAAATTAACAGGGACTTGAAGAGTTTTTGCGGGATCCTAAATGAATCTATCTCGGGCCCCCTTCTCAATTTTCAGTAGTATTTTCTTTTAGAATAATACACTATTTCAGCGTATCGAAAGTCAACCGTCAGGTGCGGTGGTAGTTTTTTTGGAAATCCGTTTGAGTCCTCCTGAATCAAGATTTTCGAAATTTTATTGATGTCTAAAATATATATATACGAGGATATATTGAAAAATTCTTAGCCTACTATAGAACCAAACAAAATTTCACTGTCAAAATATTTTATTACTCAACATATTCTCCTCTTAATTTTATACATTTATTACAGCGAACCTGCAACGTCTCTAGACCTTTCAAAAAAAATATTTCTTCTTGCTCTGCAAACCAGACCTCCACAGCTTTTATTAGTTCCTCGTTGGAAGAAAATTCACGACTTTTTAAACTTTTTTTCAGTTGAGGAAAGTCGGACGGAGCCAAATCTGGTGAATAAGGGGGGTGTTCTAGTAATTCAAACAATAAATCACGAATTTTTTGCATGGCAACATGAGATTTGTGTGCAGGGGCGTTGTCCTGCAAAAACAAAACAACTTTGGATAGTTTTCTCTCTAATTTTATCCCGTAGAGTGGTCAGTAATGTCGAATAGTAATCTCCAGTTATTGTTCTACCCTTATCCAAAAAATCAATCATGATTACTCCATGGCAATCCCAAAAAACTGAAGCAAGAACTTTTCCAGCAGATTTTTTGACACGAAACTTCTTAGGTCTTGGAGAACCGGAGTGTCGCCATTCCATCGATTGTTGCTTTGTTTCTGGATCGTAGAAATGTACCCAAGTCTCGTCCATAGTAACAATTCGGTTTAAGAAGTCTACATCGTTTTCAAATCGAGCACAGATCGAACGCGATGCTACTACCCTTGCACGCTTTTGGTCAACATTCAAACATTTGGGGAAACATTTTGCAGCAATTTTTCTCATGTCCAAATTGACGTGAACTATATGATGAACGCGTTCGTATGAAATATTCAGTGCTTCAGATATCCGTTTTAGCCCAATTTGACGGTTTGTTAAAATCATGTCATGAACTGCATGGATATTTTCGGGGACTGACACAGAAACTGGCCTTCCCGATCGGTCATCATCTTCAATGGAAAATTTACCTCTTTTGAAGCTTGCAGTCCAATTTTTCACGGTCGCATACGAAGGACATTGATCACCAAGGGTATTAAGCATATCTTCGTAAATCTGCTTACCTCTCAACCCTTTTAAATACAGGTACTTGATGATGGCTCGATTTTTCGATTTTCACAATTTCGGTGGACATATTTTTTCTTTTAATTTATTGCGTAAACTCTGGTTTACTTTTTTGACGTCAAACTTTACACTGACACTTCTAATAAGTTATTGTTCGTTGCTATGGTAACGCAATATTTTGTTTATGCAGGGAACTGGTCTAGGCTAACTAGATATCAATACATCCTCGTATATACACATTTTTTTCAACCACCGCTATTATAACTTAGAAATTTCCTAATTTTTCGTGGTTTTTAAGGTTCCGTACCCAAAGGGTAAAAACGGAACCCTGTAATTAAGATTTTCTGTCTGTCTGTCTGTCTGTCTGTCTGTCTGTCTGTCTGTCTGTCTGTCTGTCTGTCTGTCTGTCTGTCTGTCTGTCTGTCTGTCTGTCTGTCTGTCTGTCTGTCTGTCTGTCTGTCTGTCTGTCTGTCTGTCTGTCTGTCTGTCTGTCTGTCTGTCTGTCTGTCTGTCTGTCACTCTATCTGTCTGTCTGTCTGTCTGTATGTCTGTCTGTCTGTCTGTCTGTCTGTCTGTCTGTCTGTCTGTCTGTCTGTCTGTCTGTCTGTCTGTATGTCTGTATGTCTGTATGTCTGTCTGTCTGTCTGTCTGTCTGTCTGTCTGTCTGTCTGTCTGTATCTTGAGATACAGCCTGGTGACTGACAGACGGACAGACAGACAGACAGACAGACAGACAGACAGACAGACAGACAGACAGACAGACAGACAGACAGACAGACAGACAGGATGTCTGTCTGTCTGTCTGTCTGTCTGTCTGTCTGTCTGTCTGTCTGTCTGTCTGTCTGTCTGTCTGTCTGTCTGTCCGTCTGTCAGTCACCAGGCTGTATCTCAAGAACCGTGATAGCTAGACAGTTGAAAATTTCACAAATTATGTATTTCTGTTGCCGCTAAAAACAAAATAAAATAAATATTTAAGGGGGGTATCAATAATGGCAACAGGTAGGCACTTGAAATATTCACAAAATACTCAGTTGTATTTTTACTTTAATAATAAATAATAAATTAAAATGAAATAAATATTTGAGGGGGGGTTCCCATACAAAAAACGCCATTTTTTACCTATTTTTGCTTGATATCAATGAAAGGTAACAGGTGGGCACTTGAAATAATCACAAAAGACTTCATTGTATATTTACTTTAATAATAAATAATAAAATTAAAATAAAAAAACATTTAAGGAGGGCATATTCAAAATGGTACGTAATAGGCCAAGCTACAGAGATTTTTTCATGTAAAAAGTGTTAGAAGAAAACCAGCTGCGCCATTGTTTGTAAAATAGATCCACATGATATAGTAATATGTTTTTCACTCGACTTTATTATTTATATCTTTGTTATTAACAATTTTATGCAAAAAATCGAATTGAAAATTATCAGAGTAATCGTGATGGTGTCAATAGAGTTATTGTAGAAAATGAAAAGACGAAAAAAATGAGAGGTCGGATGACTCGATCAGACCCTTAGTCTATGGGAAAATCGAAAAACTCTGGCCAAAATGCAGTTTTTTCAGAAATTCATAACTCGGTTATTCTTTGAGTTGAAGTGTAGATCCTCCGGTTAGTATTATTTATCAATATAAACTTTATTTGTGCGAAGAACAGGAACTGTCCGATGCATAGTTTTTGATTAGTGGCCATTTGAATATTTTACTATGCAATTTTCCAGCAGACCTGAATGCGACAGGTATAGTCCGATTTCAATTTACAAAAAAGATTTTGAAAGTAGAATTCTCATAGTTCGAAACGTTCAACTTGGTTTTACACGAAAACGCTGAGAAATATGTTAAAAATAAAGCTGAACTTGATGAAAAACGGCCGAAAAATAACCGTCATGTTCAAAATTCCGACGCTTTCGAATGTCATGCTTATCCTTGCCTGCGCTCTACCCCCACTCTTCAAGTACTCTCACGCGCTCGGCCCTTTTTCGTCATGTTCAGCTTTATTTTTAACATATTTCTCAGCGTTTTCGTGTAAAACCAAGATGAACGTTTCGAACTATGAGAATTCTGCTTTCAAAATCTTTTTTGTAAATTGAAATCGGACTATACCTGTCGCATTCAGGTCTGCTGGAAAATTGCATAGTAAAATATTCAAATGGCCACAGATCGAAAACTATGCATCAGACAGTTTCTGATCTCCGCACAAATAAAATTTATATTGATAAATAATACTAACCGGAGAATCTACGCTTTATCTAAAAAAATAACCGAGTTATGAATTTTTGAAAAAACTGCATTTTGGACGTTTTTTTTCCATTTTCCCATACACTAAGGGCCTGATCGAGTCATCCAACCTCTCATTTTTTTCGTCTTCTCATTTTCTACAATAAGTCTATCGACACCATCACGATTACACCGACAGTTTCAATTTTGTAAGCAAAAACCTAAAAAAACAAAGATGTAAATAATAAAGTCGAGTGAAAAACATATCGCTATATCTTGTGAAACTATTTCTCAAACAATAGCGGAGCTGGTTTTCTTCTAACACTTTTTGCACAAAATGCTTATTCTCAATCTCTGTAGCTTGGCCTATAACCCTTCGTGAGCGAGTCCGACTCGCACTAGGCCGATTTTTGAAAATTCCACAGCAACTTACTGCAGATTAGCTATAGCGTTGAAATTTGGCACGTGGATTGACTTCATATTGAAATACCGACGTTTGTGGGTTTCAACAAATTTCCTCAACCGTGCTGCTCTGCGCGGATACTTTTCATGTGTTTTATGCTCTAATTTAAAAGTACTTAACAATTACCGTTTCATTCAGTTTTCTTAGCCAAATGAAATATGAAACAAATCACACTATTTTACTTATAAAAGCACTGACAAGAATTGAAATATCATAAAATTTAATTTAGCAAATATAAATAAGCAATTAGACTAAACTTACAAGGCAATGCATAAACATATTGAAACTTTCAAATGAAGAACTTCTTCTTAAAGAATTTAATTAGTCTTATAATTCATACATTACATAAAGTCAACAAGGAAAATTCTTTAATAATTTTAAAAATTATCAAACAACTTTCCAAGGAAGCTGGTTATACGTATTCAGCAACGCAAAATCTGCATTCACAATCGAACGGTGAATTATAGAAATTGTCACCCCGACTCAAAATCTGCATACAGCAGTTTCGATCTTATTAGATCTCATCAGTGCAGCTTATTTGACTCGGAGTGAATTAACAAATTTCTAATTGTTCCCCAATACAAATCGTGGTCAGTAACACTGTCTGGATAACAATCCAAAGACAGTGTTACTGACCATAGCTTCCTTGGAAAGATGTTTGATAATTTTTTAAATTATTAAAGAATTTTCCTGGTCAACTTTCTGTAATGTATGAAATTGACCATGGTCGACAAGTAATTCAAACATAAAATCTGAGAGTTCAAATCATATATATATATATATATATATATATATATATATATATATATATATATATATATATATATATATATATATATATATATATATATATATATATATATTTATATATTTATATATATATATATATATATATATATTTATATATATATATATATAATATATATATATATATATATATATATATATATATATATATATATATATATTTATATATATAAACTCCCGGACAAAAAAAAACCGGCACCCTGGATTTTTTGATAAATTTAATTCTTTATAACTTTTTTGTTTTTAATCCGATTTTCACAATTCTTTTGCCATTTCATATATAATTTTATTAGGAGTGTGCTTATTTTTTTAAGTAATGGGTCATGCTCAATAGGGCGGTAATATACCTGGTTAATAAAATTGTGTTTTTCTGTTCTAAGTTTTAAACTCCCTGTGGGGATATTTGGGCTGGTATTTTTTATACCAACAATTTTTTAAAAAAGTTACATGTATTCCTACCATTTGCTTTTTTGACACATTGCGTTATCTCTATGATTAGAAGAGAAACGCTTTTTTTAAATAAAACTTTCCAAATTACATTATTTTAAAGCATTTTTTATTGATTTTTTTTAACAGTAATAAACTTTAAAAAAAATTAATAATGCGTATGACTGCCTCTAGCTTCAATAACAGAGCGCATTCTTCTAGGTAATGAATCAATAAGTGTGACGATTCTTTCTTGAGGAATTAAATTATATTCTTCGAAAAGTGCTATTCTTAGCTCTTGTGAAGTGCCTGGCTGCATAGGGCGACGACGAACAGCTCTTTTCATCTGATCCCAAAAATGTTCAATCGGGTTCAAATCCGGACTGCATGCAGGCCATTCTAACCGTTGAATACCAACCTCATCTAAATATTCATTATGTGGCCTAGCGTTATCATGCATCAGTATAAATTGGTCACCAATTAAGGGAGCAAATGGAACTACTGCCTCTTGAAGAATGTCTTCAATGTAGCGATGTGCATTAAGTGCTTCATTGTCCACAAATATTAGTTCGGTTCGTGCAGCAGTTTAAATACCCGCCCACACCATAACAGAACCACCATGATAAGATATAGCTCTGTTATGGTGCATTCGGCAAATCTTTCAGTTGGTCTTCTATAAACACGCTCACGACCATCCGGCGACCGAAGACAAACCCTTGACTCATCTGTGAAGAGAACATTACTCCACTGCTCCACAGTCCAATTTAAATGTTCTCTGGCAAATCGCAACCGATCTCGTCGATGATGCTGAAGTAATTGTGGTTTTTTTGCCGGCCTACGTGAACGGAGGTCAGCTTCGTTTAACCTCCTTCGAACCGTTTTGTCACTAATATTGACCCCACGTATCATTCGCAACTCATTTTTTAAAGTCACGGAAGTTGCTCTTCGGTCCCTTAAGGATCTTACCACAAGGAAGCGATCGTCAGCTGCAGTCGTTTTTCTCGTTCTTCCAGATCCTTGCCGTCTAGTAAAATTTCCCGTTTCTAAGTATCTATTCCAAGCATCTTGAACCGTGGCCCTTGGAAATCCCAACGTACGAGCCACATAACTTTTGTTGTGACCCTCTTCTATTAAAGCAACAATTTTTGCTATGTCTGTTGGAGTTAACACCATGCTGACATTAATATTTATTAGAAATTATTTTGAGGGCTATCAAATTCTAATACTTATAAAAATAACGTAAGCTGACTTGATTTAATTTTAACTAGTGGTCTAATAAAATAATGTAATTATCAGAGTTTTTTTTTTGAAGTCGTATCTCTTCTAATAATAGAGATAATGCAATGTGTCAGAAAAGGAAATGTTAGGAATACATGCACCTTTATCAAGAAATTGTTAGTATAAAAAATACCAGCCCAAATATCCCCACAGGGTGTTTAAAACTTAGAACAAAAAAACACGATTTGATTAACCCGGTATAATATCGCCCTATTGAGCATGACCCATAACTTATAAAAATAAGCACACTCCTAATGAAATTATCTATAAAATGGTAAAAGAATTGCGAAAATCGAAATAAAAACAAAAAAGTTATAAAGGATCAAGTTTATCAAAAAAAACAGGGTGCCGGTTTTTTTTGTCCGGGAGTTTATATATATATATATATATATATATATATATATATATATATATATATATATATATATGAAAAACTTGGTTCTCGGGATGAACCGCGTAAAAGATTTGAAAAATCTCGACGCTTCGGCTCCTTTTGCGAAGCCATCTTCAGGAGAATTAGAAGGAAAAATTATTCAGATACGTGGCCTCGAACTGCCTACTCCACGAATCGAATTAGGAGGAATCGGAAATAATACGATTGCGTGGTCTCAACCTGCCTACTCCACCAACCGTACTACTTCCTGTCAACTCTGAAGTCTCAACCTGCCTACTCTTCAGAGTCAACTGACGGGCCGATCGTCGCGTGGCCGTATTTATAGGGAAGGGGGGCGGGTACTCCATTGACGTAGTTAATGACGTAGTATTGACGTCAATGGGGTATTCACGACGGTGTCAGTGCGGGATGCACTCCGATTGGGTGTGACACGGCGACCACTGAGAAGCGGCTTCCATGCTGATGGGAGTCTGTGACTGTCATCTCTGGTGTTCAAATAATTTGGACGTTTTTCTATTTCTACAGTTTCACGAAAAATTCGGGATTTGAAAGATCGGACGGGAGCAATAGTTCTTGTATTGGGGAAATCGATAATGTGGCCTGTTTGGGTGTGATGTTGGGAAAGGGCGTTGGTGATATCTGAATGTCTTACTGAAAGTGAATGTTCCTTGGCACGGACCTGAATTCGTCGGTTCGTTTGTCCTATATAAGAACGAGGACAATTGGAACAGGGAATCTCATAAACACCGTGATTTTCGTTGGGAATTTTATCCTTGACGGATCTGACCAGATGGGAGAGTTTTTGTTGGGTGGTGAATATTGTTTTGATGTTTGTGTTTTTGAGAGATCTTGCGATCTTATCTGTTACTCCTTTGATGTAAGGAAGGAATAATTTAGGTGTAGATTCTTGGTCAGTGGGATTGGAACGTGGTAGAGGTGGGGTGATGTTTGTGTGTTTGCGTATGTTCTTGTTGATTTGATATGTATTGTAACCGTTCTGTAATAATATATGTTTTAGAGTCTTGAGTTCTGATTCACGGTGTTCGTCGTGAGATAGTCGAATGGAGCGGTAGATTAGGGTATTAACTACAGAGTTAAGTTGAGAGGGATGGTGGTGAGACTGGGCGTTCAGATAACGGTTTGTATGGGTGGGTTTACGATAAACTGAATAGGAGAAGCCTTGGGATGGAAGTTTTTTGACCATGACATCGAGGAATGGCAGAGACCCATCGTTTTCCACTTCCATTGTGAATTGGATACTTGGATGTATGCCATTCAAATGATTCAAGAAGTGGAGTAACGAGTCTCCGCCATGGGGCCAGATCGCAAAGACATCGTCTACATAACGTAGCCAGCATGATGATTTGAGGTCGAATGACGAGGGAGCTTGGGTTTCGTAATGTTCTATGAAAATGTTGGCTATGACGGAGGAGAGAGGGGATCCCATTGGGGCTCCCTTAATTTGTCTGAAGAAATTGCCTTGAAAGATAAAGTAAGTGTTGGCCATGCAGTGATGATAAAAAACTCTTTTCACTTCATAGAACTCCTCAAAAGTATTGATATTACCCCATCTGACCTCCTTGTTAGTTTTGATATTGTCTCCTTATTTACAAATATCCCCATCAAAGAAACACTTTCCATCCTAGACACGAAACATGAAATATCCCCAGACAACCTATCCCTGATCAAACACTGCATGGCCAACACTTACTTTATCTTTCAAGGCAATTTCTTCAGACAAATTAAGGGAGCCCCAATGGGATCCCCTCTCTCCCCCGTCATAGCCAACATTTTCATGGAACATTACGAAACCCAAGCTCTCTCGTCATTCGACCTCAAACCATCATGCTGGCTACGTTATGTAGACGATGTCTTTGCGATCTGGCCCCATGGCGGAGACTCGTTACTCCACTTCTAGAATCATTTGAATGGCATACATCCAAGTATCCAATTCACAATGGAA
Source organism: Cynegetis impunctata (assembly GCA_030704885.1). Lineage (NCBI taxonomy): Eukaryota > Metazoa > Arthropoda > Insecta > Coleoptera > Coccinellidae > Cynegetis > Cynegetis impunctata. Next base: position 1,679,905 of record JARQZK010004334.1, read on the forward strand.
GTGGAAAACGATGGGTCTCTGCCTCTCAGTGGTCGCCGTGTCACACCCAATCGGAGTGCATCCCGCACTGACACCGTGCGTGAATACCCCATTGACGTCAATACTACGTCATTAACTACGTCAATGGAGTACCCGCCCCCCTTCCCTATAAATACGGCCACGCGACGATCGGCCCGTCAGTTGACTCTGAAGAGTAGGCAGGTTGAGACTTCAGAGTTGACAGGAAGTAGTACGGTTGGTGGAGTAGGCAGGTTCAGACCACGCAATCGTATTATTTCCGATTCCTCCTAATTCGATTCGTGGAGTAGGCGGATTGAGGCCACGTATCTGAATAATTTTTCCTTCTAATTCTCCTGAAGATGGCTTCGCAAAAGGAGCCGAAACGTCGAGATTTTTCAAATCTTTTACGCGGTTCATCCCGAGAACCAAGTTTTTCAAATACTTCCGACCGCGGAAATCTTTCTGAACACATATATATATATATATATATATATATATATATATATATATATATATATATATATATATATATATATATATATATATACAAATCAAACTACTGTCAGAACATCACATCAACAAAAATAAACTGATAGCATATCAACATAAATTAAGCAAAAATTAGCGATAAGTATATTATAATATATAATATAAAAAAATAAAAGATTGAAGAATTCTGAAAATTGCTTTTCATCACATTTTTGTGATAATGACATAAAAATGAAAAAATTTGATCCCTCTTAAGCACTATGAAAAATGTTCAGCATTTTTTGTTATCCTTCTTTCTCCTCCCCTTCCTTCATAAACCGCCTAGCAAATTATGAGTTCGTTGTTTTGTTTCATTCACTGAATTGGAGGTAAAATTATTAAATAAAATTTCATGGATTATTATCTGTGTCCCAACATTAACTGCACATAATATTGGGGAACATGAGAAACATGGCAAAATACCTCAATTCGAGTAGACAACGCATCTGTTTCAATCTCAATATATTTCATCAGTGTTATACTGTTGAGAAGGAGTGGGTCGTAAGATTTTTTTTTGTTCACTAGATATATTAATAACGGTTTCACTGCGGGTTATGAAGCCGCAGCGACATATTTGAATCATCGCAAGAAAGAATATTTTCTTCATGGAAGCGCTTTCATTTTAATGAAACCTTTGCTACAGTAATTTATGTTTTTATCATACCAGACGTTCTTATATTACTTATAAAAATTCCAGCGATGTTCACGAAATAATAATATACTTAATTTATTGACTACGAGATGCCATGAATAATTATGTAATAACGATTCGACAAGATATTTCAAGAAAAAGTTCATTTTGACTTCATTAAATTTCAGTGAATTGGTGATTTGTATTTAAGGGATAGATTATGAGATTTTTGTTGTCGGTCACGTAATCATAGATTCAAAATTATAAATGGGACAACCTGTATATTTTGGCATTTCTATGTTCCTGAAATTTATTTCAAAAAACCTCCATACTTGCAGGCCCCTCTTACCCACTGGGCACGAGCCCAGGGCCCCGTGATTTAGGGGGCCCTTTCGGGCCCCCCTAGATCCTGCCAGATCACCAAAGGATAACCGACATTTATTACCGAAAATGAAAATTAAACGACTATGACTGTCTACAATACCTACTTGCTTATTAGCTTTTTAATATATTGTAAATATATCATATTTTGAAAGAAAAAAAATTGAACACATTTTCAAATGTAGAAATCACATTAAGAATTTTTTCAAGCATGCATAAATTGATTGAAAGGTATATAAAATGCTTCGACAGAGAAGAAACAGTTTGTTCCTGATGCCCATATAGTCTGATATGATCAAAAACACAGATTTTAAAGAAGTGATCAACGATTTTTCTGTTTTCGAATCAAGAAGGATTAACATAGATTTTTGAGCACTTACTTGTGTATGCTAAAAGAGTTAATTTTGTGGATTATATTAAATTATCTATTCTTTCAATGTGGCTATAAGGAAATAAACATAAATCTAGAACTTTCTTTGTCAATTTTAACAAAATAGCGATCTGTCAAGGTCATAGGGGTTCTATTATCGTAAAGTGCTCAGGGCCTCCAATAGGTTGAAGACGGCCCTGCATACTTGTGGTCTAAAACGATTAATTTATGAACTATAGGTACTTCACTAACTTTTGTCCCACGACGATTATGGCAAACGTTTGAAACAAGCAATTGACAAATTATTTAAAATCTGAATGATTTGCCTTGTTTTACTCAGCACAAAAAATATAGGACTACCCAAATATGTATACAGGGCGATCCTAAACTTAAATAATTTGGCAATTGCCCGTTTCAGTCATTTTTCATAATCGTCCTGGAACAAAGTATACTGAAGTACCTGTAGTTAATAAATTAATCAATTTAGACCACACGTGTGATAGTTTGTTGTAATCGTTTTCTCAGAAGGGACATAGAGATTTCAAATTTTCAGATTCTCTCATTAATGTTAACTGTTTTAATAATTTTGAATCTGATGCCACGTGACCGACATCAAAAAGCTCATTGGGTAACATAATCTCAGAATCAGCTGCACCAATTGCTTCAATTTACAACCCCAAAATTAGAATTTTAGAGAGTCGTGGGAAACTGTATAAGAAGCATTGAACTTTTAAATTAATTTCTTAATTACATTTTGGATTGATTGGGCCGATACTTGGTGTAAATTAATCAACATATTAAAACAATGGTTAAAAATAACAATTTACACATTTATTATAAAAAATAACGCATGACGCACGTTTCGGTGGAACTTCACCTTCTTCAGATGCTAATGGCAAACTAACTATGATTCTCTGTTATATCGAAAACAAGAAATGACAAATTATGTAGAAGGGGTAAATACAAATATGGTTACAAATAATTATTAGAAAAGGAAAAACCAATTCTGAACTGCTAGTCAGGTAGTTCGGTAATTTTGAAAAGATTAAGAAGGGGGCTTGAAGTATGATCGATTTGGCTATTCAATAGGAGACCGGAATGCTTGTATTTATTTATCTGTAATGATTCTAAAAAATTAAGTTTAATTCCTTCCCTTTTCAGTATTTAATATTTTAAAATCGAAATTGAATGTGTGATTTTCTTCGATTAAATGGTTTGCATAATGTGAATCCGACTTCTGATTAACCAAGCTACGTTTGTGTTCTGAAATTCTAGTTTGAAAACTTCGGAAAGTTCTACCAATGTAGAACTTATCACAATCGCCACAATTAATTTTATAAACTCCTGATTTATTATCTTTATGAACTTTGGATTTATTATTTTTTATATGATTTCCTAAATTATTACCGGTACGATAAGCAATGTTAATGTTGTGCTTAGATAAAAGAGATTTAAGTTTTCTACTTGAATTTCCGATGAAAGTGAGGCTGTTGTATTTGATATTATTTTTAGTAAGGGGGTACACCTGGTTAATCGCATTTTTGAAAAACTTCTTATCTATCATATTGTCTATAATATTGGGATCATAATTATTATTTACGGCAATTTGTTTAATTATATTTTTCTCGAAATTAAAATTGGCATTTGAAAGTGGAATATTTACTAAACGATGTACTATACTATTGAAAGCTGCCATTTTGTGTTGGAAAGGATGTAGGGAAGTACTATGTATGACGCTATCAGTGTGCGATGGTTTGCGAAAAATTGAAAAATTATGTTTTTTATCTACTTTTGTTATTTTCAAATCCAAATAGTTAATCGAGTTATCTTTTTCCATCTCTAAAGTGAATTTTATATTAGGGTGTAAAGTATTAATGAATGTTTGAAAGCAGTCTAGTTGTCTAAGAGTACCAGTGAAACAACAAATAATATCATCCACATATCTAAACCAATAAACGAATTGTCGACTAATAGGATGACTATGAATTAACTGTTCCAAATTATCCATGAATACTTCAGCCAACAAAGCGCTCAGCGGGTTTCCCATAATTAAGCCTTCAGTACTGCTGTAAATCTTATCATTGAAACTAAAATAATTCTGTTCCAGGCATAATTCCAAAAGTGACAATATATCTGATTATATGAAAGTATTAACAAGATTGCTATTAAGTAACTTTTCTATTAGGGTTAAAGGAACCTTGGGTGGTATACTTGGAAAAAGATTAACTACATCCCAGGACATCAATTTAGAATTAAGTGGCAATTGAATATTTTCAATTTTATTGACTAAATCGTGAGAGTTTTTGATAGAGAATTTAGGCTGAAATTTACAATAATTTTGAATTATTTCTATTAGAAACTGCGACAAAAACACTGAAGGTGCTGTAGTGAATGACACTACTGGTCTGATTGGATAGCCTGGTTTGTGTAATTTAATTAAAGAGTAAAGTTGTGGTACCAAAGGATTTGAAACAATCAGTTTATACTTGTCTTTATTTTGTATAAGAATGTTAATTTTATCGATAGCTAATTTTAAATTTTTCTGAAATTTACTGGTTGGATCATGTTTTAGTAACTTATAATTACCGGAGTTCAAAAAATCTAAAGTTTTACGTAAATAATCACACTTATTCAAAGCGATAACTATATATATATTTTTTTTTTTTTATAATAAATGTGTAAATTGTTATTTTTAACCATTGTTTTAATATTCTTAATTACAGACTGACTGAATTAATTTGTCTTCTCTTTGACATTGAAAAGAATATTCGACAATTTAAATCAAGGATTGAAAGCTTTTCTAACAAAGTTCTTCACCGCACGTTACACTCCAGACACTTGGCAAATGAAAACTAGGCCTAAAAATGCGTAAAAGATTAATTCATATATTCAATTTCTTATACATTAAAATAGTATGTGAAATAGTAGTATTCGGTATTTTCAAAGAAAATAATGTAAAGTAACTTTTCATGTGACCCCCGCTTCGTCCTTCACTGACATCATCATTTCCAACTAATCGAATCTAATGATCCTATCTTTCGAATAAGAAACTCCGCTCCGCTCAAATTCCTAATTAGCCTGCTACCTGAAACCAGTCTTATCAGTGACTGTGACTGAGTTGGACAGCGCAGTAACTTCTTCCGTTCCTGCTCCATTTTCGCAACTTTGAATTTGGCGAATGGCCGCCGTCTACTTAGCCGACTAATTAGCCAACTTGGACAGAAGCTCATGAAATAACGGAGCCACGGTATAATTTTCGATGAGTAATTAGTTCGTGGCGTGTCCACAACTCACCGTCTGCTGGGTAGCCATTATCGTAACCGAGAATCGAGAATTCCGGAAACAATGGTCTTGAAAACAATGATCATTGTATTGAGCCGAACGGCTTTCAAGTGGCTTCGATCACTGAACCTCATAGATCAAGAACCGTCAACGGTTCCATAGATGTTATTGTCACGAATATCTGAATACCTTATCGCAACTTTATGCTGCTATATTCCCTCTTTCGGACGCATGGATTTCGTTCGTTATCAGCCAGTGGATGAATAATATATTCGGCATTGCCGAGTATAGTATATTTGGCCTGTTTAATTGCCGGATAGTAAATATTCGGCTAAATGATAGGTAGTATTTTTAAATATAAATGAGAAACAATTTACTTTGCTTTTATCACAATTTTTATTAAATTGTTAAATAAAAGAAAACAAGAAAACGGTGTCATGGGACACCAGGTAAAAACGAAGTTCCTTCGGATTATATAGAAGGACCACAATTTGCGAAAACGAAACATGTGCGTGTCGGGGCGCATGACAGAAGTTATAACTTATACTGATCCAAGTTGAAATAATTAATATTGAAATGTGGGGCTGAGAGCTCTTACGAGATTGTAAATAAAAAAATTTAAAAAGCCAGGAGTAATCTCTGGGATTTGAACCCAGAAAAACGGCACACCAGGGTTCAGTACTTAGACCACTTGGTCGTCAACGCAATTTAAAAAAAAAGACGCAAGAGTGTTTATGACGAGAGGATAACGTATCGCCACGCTATATAATTGAATATAAACCTACAGTACGTAGTCATTATTTTATGGAACAAATTTGTAAAGCTTTATCTTTTCTTTATGCCATATCTGATTCCTATCGTAATCTGTTCTTTTATGCATATAACTTATACAAAATTATTTCCATGTTTCACATCTGACGTTTTCGAGTTGCTTGTACATGAATTAATGAGTACATATAATGCATTGGCGATTGACGTGGCAGAGTGGGATCAGAAAGAAAAAGGATGAGAGAACAGAAAGAAAGAGGAAGAAAGAGAAAGGTATACAATATTCGCCTGTGTTAACTTAAATCGTTACTTTCGTCAGTCTACTTCAGTCACACTTATAGTCTCGCATATTTTTCATTTTGGTCCCGCAGCGAAATCTCTATCTCCTTCAAGCTTGCTTGTAAGGAACTTCGTTTCAATAGTGATAAAAAACTGAGTTAATTGTTTCATATTTATATTTAAAAATGTATAATCATGTTTTTATTTAGCCAGTGCTTTCACGCACAATTAATTTTTTGGAGTATTGAAATTAGAAGAAATATTAATGTATCTGTTATCAGCCTGTGAACGAATAATATATTCCGCACTGCCGGCTAAAATTTATTTGGCCAATTAAATTGCCGGATAGTGAATATTTTGCTGAGTGATAGTATTTTCGGTAAGCCAGTGCTTTCACTCCCTTTTTATTATTGAGTATTGAAACTAGAAGAAATATTGAAGGTATCTGTGACAAAAAATCATATTTTTCAACAGAGAAATTTGTGTGTCACTTGAAACTATGTGGTAGCTAAGCTAAGATTCAAATCTATGGTGCATAACAGAAGTACAAGGCAAAACAAGTCATATTACCTACATAGAACGAAAACAGAATGTCGTAGGAAGAGTCCTATCTATGCCAGTCTGATAACTTTCAATAGCATGCCATACCATATAAGAAGTTCAATAAAATGTAAATTTCATAATTTTAAAAATTTAATTGTATATAATACTAAATAAATAATTGGTTTGCCATTTTGGACTTCCAAAAATGCAGGCGGCCGAAGGCCGCATTATGGCAAACTTATAAAGCCGAGATAAGGAGATCGGCCTCGAATCGCGGGGCCCGAAGGGCCTCTTCTTTTGCCACCGACCTTTTTGCAGTGCTTAGGCTATGTCCCGTTCCCGACCGCGACGCCGATCTTCGATATCGAACCTTTAAAGTTTGACAAACTTATGAAGCCGAGATAAGGAGATCGGCCGCTAATCGCGGGGCCCGAAGGGCCCCGTCGATCGCCCACGTCCTTTCCGTAAGTGCTTAGGCTACATCTCGCCTCGATCCGAGACGCCGATTTTCAATATCGAACGTTTAAAGTTTGACGTTTCTCCGAAATTCGCTGAAACGGCAGCATTCCCGACGCTTAAGAACTATTTTCGCGTCACATGGACTCGAATTCACGTGATCGCCTTTGGAGCCGATAGTTAGACGGGTTGAATTCTATCGAGAAGTTTCGGCAAGGCGAGGCCCAATGAGGTCGTAGTATCTACCCGATTCCGCACGAACTCGAGATTGACAGCGAGTAGATTGTGAGCCCGTTCGACAGAGGCAGGGACGGGCTCAGCACTTGACGCGTCGCGTACCGTTCGACAGAGGCAGGGACGGGCTTAGCACTCCTCGGCGTTCGAGAAACTATATTTTTATCGATCTATATTTTTCACCAATCTATTTAATAGGCGATGGAGCCTCTCACTAGTTGTTGAATATTAGTTGTATTCTTAAATAAATAAATAAATAAATAAATAATATAAACTCTCTTGATATGCAAAAACATTTCACTTTATTTGTTTTATGATTCCCCTTCAATGTTTTGTTATATTAGTTAGTATTATTATATATTGTCCATGATTTTTCAGTTGTAGTATGTATATTTGATGTATTAATTTAAGATGATTCATAGAATGTATATATGTCCTGTTAATTCAATAAATTTGTATATTAAGATGTAACCTATCAATGAATAAACATTATTATTAAGTTTTCATTATGTTGTCATCCTGGCTTAAATAGAGCAATTCACGAGAGAAAAAAAATAAAGTAGTATATATCATTATTCAGAAGTTACGAAAAAAAAATGTTCTCTAAATTCATACCATTAACTCCGTCTTTCTTCTCAACAATTTAACACTTTGAAGTCATAGTATCTAGTAAATCGGAAGTGAAAATAAGAAAAGAAACAATCTCAAAGTCATATACTCTAGTCAACAAGTGCTTTTTTCTTGAATTTTTTTCAGCAGTGTCGGAAAAATATGAGCGAGGTGTCATTCGATATAAAATAGTATGTGAATGATTTTTGAAAAAAGAAAATTTCGCTCGCGGAAATTGTGAAAGTTATAAACAATATACTAAAATAAAAAAAAAGGGTTTGGTTTTATACAAATATCTCATAAACTAATTGGGATTTTTATATCCAAGATTCAAAAAGAGGAGGAAATTTTCTAAAAGAGAGTTTTAACTTCCATAACTGTAGGATCAATATTCATACTTTTCTCAGAGGGGTAAAAATACTTCCGAAAACGGGTACTCTGGGTTGCGCAAGTCACACTCATTCAAGACACTTTAAAAAGAAACATTATTTTACCATATTAAATACGAAAATCAAGAAATTCAAGCTCTTACTGAATATTTGAATGTGCAATAATGACTTCATCGTCGCTATCGTCAACTTCCACTCAATCACTTCCATGATTAATTCATTATTTATAAAAAAAATAACAACACGCATACACAAATATAGCTTAGCGTGCGTAGCAATGTTGTCGTATTAGTCGCATCGACTCAGTTGCGTCTGTCGTGTCAGTCGTGACTGACGCAATTTCAGGCCTATCTTTCATCTTTCGTAAAGAACTTTGTTTCAATAGAATCAAAAATTTTATGCTTTTCTGGATGGACTCAATCTGCATTTTTGTTCGATAAATGGAATTTTCAAGATTTTTTATTTCAAAATCCAATTTACTCAGGAGAGGTTCCCCTACTCATCGTGACTATTGATAAATCGAGATAAAAGTCGAATTGAAACAAGCTCTATTTTTCGATTCGTGTCGTACCGAATTTTCCAAGAGGAAAACCAAACACGCTTCATCCACTTTTTGTGCTTATGTCACACGTTTCCCGTTCGACATCGTCGATTCTAATTCGGTTAATTGAAATGTCGATGGTACTCGAAAACGATGAAATATTTATGGGAACAGGAAAGCGTATTGAAATTCAGACCGCGGGACCCCAACGACAACACACTCCAAATCAGCGGAAAATCAAATTTTCATGATTTAATTTCCCTTATAGATCGGGAATTTGCGGATTCGTAAGCACGTTTTTGAATGAATAAATGCCACCCTAAAGGATTGATTGCTACGTGACTACGGTGCACTTATAATAGGGAGTTTTTGAGTTTCTATTTGAAGTCAACGTAATTATCGTAAACCGCTATGTTGAGTTTGCGCAGAACGGAAAACGTTATTAACGGGTTGAAGATCCAAAAAGAGTTTTTGAATTCAAATTTATTGCGAACGTCAAATAAGTATAACCTCTCTTGTGTTCTTGTATTATTTTTTGTCGGGTGATTTTTCCAATTTTCATTCACCTGTTATTAGCCTTCTTTGGGTAAATTATCATGGAAGATGTAATAGACTATATAGCGATCAGGCGCGGGGGTGTGGATCATAATTTAATGAGAGGTATAATCTTACATAACATCTTTGAAGAGGAACAAGAACGTGAAAATATTGATGGAAACATACCCGGATTCGATTTGTATAATATTGAGGTTGAAGAGGTGAAAAGAAGTTTCCGTTTTCAAAGAAAGGATTTGCCACGGTTATGCCAAACTTTGCAGATACCAAACCCAATTGTCTGGACATAAAGCAACTGGTAAATGCAATAGTTTGTAGTAATAATTGTGATTAATTTGGGCATATATATTTCTCAGGCATCGAAGGCTTATGTATTTTACTGTTCTCATTGAAAATAATTTTCCTGTTATAAGGGTGATGTGCTGCTGAATCACTGACCGAATATCTGGGTTTTCAAATGGATTATTACTTAGAACCACTCTAAGAAGTAACAGATCCTCCATATCTGTAAATCGTAATCTTTTTTTAACTATCGTGGCAAGTGAACAAAAACCATTGAAAAAATATCAAAATTAGCAGGCCAATTTACACTAATAAACAAACCAAAATAGCACTGTGACATAACCAATAAAAATACCGAAACTGTCAATCTCAAAACATCAGATCGCAGACTCGATTGATGGTTGCCACATAGTAAGAAATAACATTTTTTGCGAATTTTTGATACAAAGGAAGAAGTTTGGAACGAATTAGCACGATAGTATATATGATATTAGTCACTTATCATAGTTTAAATAGTCTATTTTTCTTTAGTTTGTAACAATTTAACACAAGCGCGTTTAAACTTGTCAACACCGCGAATATAACGGACGTTTATTAAGCGAACGTTAAGGTCCCGTTGATAACGTAGTACGTTATCGGTTAATAACCGTCTCGGTAATTTCAATGCTTCTGCGCATGCTCAGAATAACCGAAAACGTAATTTACATGTAAATTTATGGTCCCAAAAACTCCCTAATAAAGAAAATATTTTGTTTGATGTAATTATTGGGAGAATTGGTTAATTTTTGGAACGAATTTCCTCATCGCACGTTACACTTCGTGAATTAACGACAGGCGTGAAATTAACACATCATTGCTAGGAGTGCGCGTCGGGTTTATTCATATATGCGTATTGTTCAGTAGAAGTTGAGGATAGCGAATGTGAAGTCAAGTATTTATCAGTGCTTATAGATTTTAGTAAGATATTCTATATAAATATGAAGATATGGATATAATATCAGTGTATTACGTATAATAGATTACATTTTTTCAAAATTTGTAAATTGAAGTTCATTGCACTAAAAAAAATCAGTATACAAAGTTATAAAAAATAAATTCATACTGTATTCTAGTGTAGTTTTACATAGTTTACCAGATGCCTATCCCATTCTATACGATAAATACAAAATCTTTAGAATTTATCTTTAGAGTTTTTCTGTAAAAATGATGAACCTAGTTATTTCATAAGGAACACCCTATATATTCTCTATTTTTGAAATCCTTAAAATACACTGCAAATTTTTCATGAAATGTTATCTTTATCTATATGCCAAAATTTCGGAGTTGGTTAGTAAAAGGTAAAAACATTAAGTTTGGATCTTCTTCTAACAAAAATCAAGAATTGTTTTCAGTTGTTATAATTTTTGTTAAACATTCAGCATTTTTTAAGAATATCAAGAAAAAGATATAAGGTGATCCATTTGAGATGAAAATTTCATTAGTTTTACAGAAAAATGGAAGATCTGACAACAATAAGGATCTGACATATAACAGAAACTTCAGAATCGAAATTTGCGTTATTTTTTTAAAAAAATACGTTCAAATTTAGACAACTGGGCGATCACTAGAATTTACAATTGATCCTTATATTTTTTTTATGATGAACCAGAACTGATTTTAAATTGTACAAAAAAAACTGGAATTTCACTTGAGTTTAAAATTCTAACGAGTACTCTTTGTTCTGCTAATATAACTTCCTTTTGAGATTAATGTTTGTAAACATAAAACAGCAAGTAGCGTAGTCTAAAAGCATGAAAATGGGCTACAACAAAACACAAATTAACCACTTTATTCAAATGTCACGAAGATAAGAAGTTGGGTGCTACATCGAGCAGAGCCATACGCTTCGGGCATTTCGTAGAGATTCGAGGGTTTCGGAACTCAAAACATTCATTTCACGGTTCAAAGAAGAAAGTATATTTGTTGAATTATTTATATATTGAGTATTGGGTCACATCTAGATACTCTAGAAAGGTTAGTATCAATAGGATATAAAACTCGGGGTCCGATTGCCTTCCTTCATTCATATCTCAGCAAATTCTGCTATTACTTTGAAGCATTGAATAAATCTTATCAAATTCGATATGGCGACCGAATTGGTAATGGTCAATGCCTTGAATATATTCAGGTCACGTGTTTTTTCCTTGGATTCAATTGAATATAAATGATGATCGATTTATTGGTTCTCAAATTGCAAAATATATTAAACTTGCTAATAAAACTCGCGTTGATGTGGCTCAGTCAGATTGAATCGAAAAGAAATTTTCATGACTATAGGTTGAACAGTAAGTAAGTTGAGCTGTAGCGCCATCATTGCAAGTTGCAATAAAATAGATTGTATAAAAACCTTCTGAAGAAACATATAATGAAATCGTCATAATTTTATAGCAACTATTGGTAAAACATAATAAGCGATACGCCCCCTACCGGTGTCGAATATTACTAGAGCATGGGCGATAGATTGCTTTGTTTACATCTGTTTACGTGTATTTTATATGAGTTGTTGAGTTTCAATTGTGTTTTGGATCGTTTACAAACATTCAGAAGAGATGAATCACTATTGCTGTGTATCCTATTGTTCATCTTGGCCAAAAAAAACCCGAATATAGCTTACATGCCTTTCCGAAAACTGGACAATTCAAAGTTGCATTCCAAACAAAGTTGGGAAACAAGGAAATGATGGACAGAAGAAAGGTGTGGATTCATAACTTGAGATTGAAAAAAAAATGTCTGAACATAAGAGAGTTGTTCTTTACAGTTTACTGAGAATAATTATTTTCCCTGCAGTAAGTTTGTGGATTTTTCCATATAGAATTATACCAACTAATGATGTGCAATTTTCAGCTAACCGAAAACGTAGAGTTTTTGAAGTCCAATGCTATTCCAACGAAAAATGTATCCACCAGAGATACTATTAAAATAATAATAACAAATAATGTTTATTTGCACAACCAAAATAACAGTTTATCATAACATCAAGAATATGAAATAAATCTTGACTCTATAGCTAGGTAAAAACTAAAATATTCAATTATATAATCATGAAAACAGAGATTCTATCAAAAAAACAGACTCTCAGAAGTCCACCGTACTTTTAGGAGAGCTGTTATACGTCAAGAAAATTCAAACAATATAATAACTCATTACGTTCAAACCATTCAAGCAGAGTATTCATGTTTTTCTTTTATTTCATGTTGTTTCTTTCAGTTTCGCTGGTAGGTACTTAGTTTTGTCCATTATACTCAAAGATCCTTCAGTTCGTAATGAAAGTAGACATGTAAGAGATGTTTTCTTGAAACTTTTGAAAGTTTTTTTATTTTTTAAATAAATAGGTGCTCTATCATACAGCCTTTTCATGAGGTATACATAGTTCATTTAACCAATTAATTTATTCGTCCTCTACTTTATTTTATTATTGATTTTCATGTTCAATGATAAAAACTCAGTGTAAATTTCAACTTGATGTAGGTAGGTTATCTACTGTTGAACAGAAATAATATTGTTATCAATCGAAACACAATGAACCACTGGAAAATACGAAGTCCAAAAAAACACAAATTACGAAGCTAAACGTTCGAAAACTCAAAATGAAATGAGCGTAAATACCATTACCAATCAATGTAAACAAACACCTAATGGCCCATGCTCTAGTACCGATATTAGCCGTTCCGGCGCTACGGTCTTAATTTCAGACGCCAATAAAATAAAAAAATATTATAGCTGGAAAATTCGGAATATTATATTTTATGTGGGATATCAAAAATCATATGAAATAGTAGAATTCTACTCTGAGGTCATATTTTCGCCTCATGTTTGTTCTTTTTTCACATTTCAAACCCATCAAGCTAATTCAAAGGAGATGTAAGGTGAAAAAAATCTTGAAAACTAAGGAAAAACATGAATCCTTCACAAAATGGCGACTGTTGAGGGAAATAGAACCTCCAAACGTGGCTTTTCTAATATCAACCCCAATCTAATACCAAGTTTGAACTTTTTTAATCAATTTGGATGATAACCCCAAACACCAAATTTTAGCACCTTTGGTAAAATATACCGTGAAAAAAATTTATATATATTTATATATATATATATATATATATATATATATATATATATATATATATATATATATATATATATATATAAATATATATATATATATATATATATATATATATATATATTATATATATATATATTATATATATATATATATATATATATATATATATATTATATATATAAATATGTATATATATATATATATATATATATATATATATATATATATATATATATATATATATATATATATATATATATATATATATATATATATATATATATATATATATATATATATATAGGGGTAGCTTTCACCCCTAGGCAAAAGCACACTTCGGCACATTATAGATTTTGAAGATCGTTATAAATACTGCCTAAATCCCAATCTTCAAGAAAATCGACATTGATTCTCAAAATTCCACGGGAAAACGGCTGGTGACTGGACTAAAACTGCAGAACGTTAATTTGCCTATAATTTTCGGAAAAAATACGACTGAGAATACATAGAAATATAACTTTCAATATAAGTTATCTCTAAAAAGTTTTTGTTCACAATTTTGTAATTAGACATATCAATTGAATTTCCTAGTAAAATACTTCATTGTCGCAGTATTTTCTCCTGGACAGTATGTGCCTTCTTTGCATCCCTGACAAAACTGATGCAATTTAATGAAATTATATTTTGTTGCTAAATGATTTTTTGTAATAGTTTTTATCTAAAAAAGCAAAAATAGTAGTTTTTTTATTAATCAGCGAAAACCTATATTTTGATCATAATTTTCTTTTTGTAGATTCAAAGACTGAAATTTTCATTGATTGAATAAAATATCCACATTCTTGTGTTAACAAGCTCTTCTCATTCCTGTCAATTTATATTTTTCGCTATTTCTATCGAATTTCTGTTACATCGTCCGTATCACAATATTTGAGTAAGTACTCATAAAATCCTCATAAAGAGCTCGTAATAACAGTTTTCAATTTTATAGTTAAATATAATCTAAAACTCGGACCATTTCATGCGTCATGTTTATTCACTATAAATTTTCCGATTTACTAATGAATAGTAAATAATTGCAATCAGTTTTAATATAAACCACGTTTTGGAATATTTGAAATAATTGTAACCAACTCGCTCGAAAAAAATTTTGATTAACAAACGACACTCGGGAAAAGGTAAAGCTTATAATGCTTCCTCTGCGAGATGATTTCGATAAATTTTAGTTTATGCGAGATTTGCACCGCTTCTAGTCGGCTACACTACTGAAGTTAAAGCGTCTCAAGATTCGTGGCTCAGGAAACACAATATTAAAAATTTAAAAAACTCTATCGCAGCAAGCTGCATTAGAAAGGCACTTTTTCATACCGCATCCAATTAGAAAAATCTATTTATCCAATAAGGATTTTTCTCCAAATTCAAACCAACTTTCCCCCTATTTAGATTACCAACTTTCAACCCTATTGCTTTAACATTGCGCCCTTTATCGTGAAAACAAGATTTATCTCCTCTCCTGTGGCTCAACCACCTAACTGATTCGTACCAATCCTATCCAAGATGACATAGGAATCTATCCACCTACCAACTTTCAAACCTATTGCTTCAAAATTGTACCGCCTATCGCTTAAAAAAGATTTATTTTCGTTGTTATGGGGGGTCAAACCCTCATTCAATTCGTACCCAAACCAATCCAATCCAAAAAATCATACGAAACTACCTACTTACAAGCTTTCAACCCTATTGCTCCACAATAGCACCATTTATCGTGTAAACAAGATTCATTTGATTTTCAAATAAATGTTGGTACTATTCATACCCAAAGCAATATCATCCAAGATATCATACCTATCTACCTAATTACAAACTTTCATTCCTATGGCTTCAAAATTGGACCCTTTATCGTGTAAGAAAGTTTAAAATACATAATCACATATATACATATGCTTACCACCAAAAACTCAACTTTATACATATATATATATATATATATATATATATATATATATATATATATATATATATATATATATATATATATATATATATATATATATATATATATATATAATTGAATTTTTGGTGTCAAGCATCATAAAAAGTAAAGAACGAAATCTTCGTCCCAGGTTCAACTTTGCTGACCGCATCCATTTTAATATGCAGGTTTTTATATGTCGTTAAAAAACAATTAGAAAAATTTTGGAGTTTTATTGAATTGAAATTAAATAAATATAGTACTGAGCAGTTACAGTTAATATGCTCACAAATAAGTGAAAAAAAATGATTCATTTATGATCTGAGGAAGCTTCAAAATAATCTAACTGAAACAAAAATTTCAAGAACTAGTGAATTAGTTATCCAGAAATGCTTACTTCACGAAAAAGTTTTAAATACTGGCAGTGGAAAGCATCAATAATTTTAAGTTGTTCCATAATTTCTAAGAAATTATATGAGAAGGTATATGTTCAGAATATTTATATTCTGAAACTAAAAGAGATAATTAGATATTAATGAAGAGATTCGAATTCAGAACTATAGTAGGTACCCCAGTTACCTGAAGTTTCCATGCGCCAAGGTGATAATAATTCGCACTATTTATGTCGTTGCTATTTTCAATAATATCTGAATATATTATGGAGGCTGAGGGACCTCAGGTCGATGACCGTTCTCTCTCTCTATTATGGAGTTTCATTAATCAGAAACGATCTCATTGCTTAATTGTTAAAACATATATATATATATATATATATATATATATATATATATATATATATATGGTTGTCTGGTTTCCCGGGCTTGTATCCGCGTATGGCCCATACAAACCCAGGAAACCAGACAACCAGATTATCTCCGCGAGAACGTGAAAATCAACATATATATATATATATATATATATATATATATATATATATATATATATATATATATATATATATATAAATACATACATACACTCAAATATATATATATATATATATATATATATATATATATATATATATACATACATATATATATATATATATATATATATATATATTTACATATAAATATATTTATATGTAAATATATATATATATATTTATATATATATATATATATATATATATATATATATATAATTATATTCGTATTATTGAAAAAATATATTCCAATTTTTGAAAATTTGCGAATATCTTGAATTTTTATAGACATGGAATTTGAACGAATTGTTCATCATCAGAAATTTTCTCACCTTTATGCATCCAAAATACCTTTATTCAAATTAGAAAGTCTCATGTAATTTTTGTATTCACTACGTGCACAAAAAAGCATTCATAAGAATAATAGTACGTGGAAAATATACTGAACCACTTCCATCATGTGTTCACATAATATTCAACATAATTGTCATGCTCGTAATACACCACCCGTTGGGGAAAATATCCGGAAAAGCCGCAATAAAATAATCGCGCGACGAAGAGCGCGCCGCTCGCAAGGGATGCTACGATGCCTTATCAAAACCCCTTTTGCAGCATCCAAAAGATGCTGCCGACTGGCAGGATCAAGTGAAAGCCCAGTTGAACACATACGTACCCCAAAGGAGCGCTTGCGCCCCCGTATCTTGGCTCTCTGACCTGTTTAGCGTGACATCGCCAGCTCTTCTTTTCCGCGGCCTCACCTAACCTCTTTTTCGGAAATTCTACATGTGGGCTAGGTAATGAAATCCTGATATCCTCCCTTTTTCATTTGTCCAAATCGATGAGCATTTTCGTTCAAGTTTGGGCTCCATTTAACTGATTAGTATAAGGGTTGATCAAGAAAACTGAAGTGTATCACATTAAACGCAAATGAATCGAATATTCAGTAGTAATACTATAAGTAGGGGAGACTGTTGTACCTAGAGCATAGTGTACCTTGAAACGATTCCTATTTATGGCAGATGTCGCCACCTATCAGCGCAAAACTAAGGTATAATCCCCTCGGGCTTGATCTTCTGTAGTGCATCCATGTTTCAAGCGTCACAGACGTATTTTGAAATTGTGCAATAAAAAAGAGTATTTTCGCCGTAAAAAGTAAAAAAATTGCATCATATTCGTGTGAAGATAATTCGAGAACTGATAGCTGTGAAGAATTGAATCATTTTTGTGTGTTATAGTGTTTAATGGTGAGTAAAAATACAGTGTTATTATTCTTTGTAAACGTAGCTTTGCCGCGGAAACAGCCATCTTTGGTTATGTTGCATCATCTTGTACCTTGAAACATCGGCATATCTTGTACCTTGGAACATTCATTTACATAATGACATTCATTTAATTTTTTTTCAGAATGTTTTACATCTCATGTTCATCAACAGCGTTCGACAGTCCCAGTTCTCCCTCCATCTTTGCGAATATTTCAGCGTCTGTTACCTCTACAGCTGAAGATAAACTAATGGAACTAGCAGAAGAACCATTAGCAGGACCTTCAGGCGTACAACTTGCAAATATTCCAGAGCCTGTTACTCCTCCCATTGAAAATAAATCGGTAGAACTACAGGAAGAACCGTCAGCAGAACCTTCAGGCGTACATCTGTCGACACCAGCGGGTACAAATAGGAAACAAATATCTGCAACAAAATTTTTATCCCCTGAAGAAGTGCAACCATTTCCTAAAGCACAAGCCAGAAAACCACAGAAAGGCGGAAGAAAATGTGGCAAAACAATGATTGCCACAGACACTCCGGAAAAGGAAGAAATTAGGAGGCAAAAGTCGAAAAAAAAGGTTCAGGCTGTAACTAAAAATTTATCTCTTGACAAAGGAAAAAAACGTGACTATTCCAAATGTCCTTCTACAAAAAAACAAGTCTCAAAAGGAAAAGGAAACCTAGATTTACGCATGCTGATGATGAAGAAATTAATGAAGATTCTTGTTGGTTTTGTGGCAACACCATAGCGAAAGATAAGGGTGGAGAAAAATGGAGCCGTTGCACTAAGTGTGGTCGTTGGGCTCATAACCTATGTGCCGATCTTGATGACGATAAGTGGGAAACATACTTGTGCGATATTTGTTTAAAGAAGCTTTAGTTTGGTTAACTATTTTTATATCACCAAAAAAAATCATAGGTGAAGTTTCTTATTCTCAAATGTTTTGTTCGTTTTTACAAGTGCTTTTGTTAATATATGATACGTGGTCAAATTTTCATTTTTGGATAATCTGAATGTCTATTCAGTTTATTTTTTAAGTTGGATATTATATCTGTTTCAAGGTACATTATGTCTGTTTCAAGGTACAAGACCACCTTGTACCTTGTAACAATTTCTAGCTAATGAAAATTGTTTTGGAAAACACCTCAGCATTAATATTTGTGAAATTTCCTTTATATCTTATGTACCTGAATAGATATCCCATCAATTCTGCATAAAATGCCGTTTAAATATTTTCTCAATCATCAGATAAACTAAAACGTTCAATAAACGTTCCTACGTACAACAGTCTCCCCTACTTCAAAATAATCAGGTTATACATCGATAACTTGTTGCATAATTACAAAGAGTGTCAGTTTGACAGTCCGACCGCGAAGCGGGAGGATTATTCTGTCAAACTGACACGAATTGTAATTATGCAGGAAGTTTGAGATGTATAACCGTATTTATTTTGAAGTACGCATTGTATTGGATACGATTATTTTTTGAGTAAATTAAGTAAAATCTCCGAATAGACTAATTTTTGAACAGTTATTAATAAACGTCAAAATTTGACGGTCCTGTTAGTTTTCGATTGGTAGAGCTACTCTATGTATAATCAGGTATTATCAGTTAGAATATCACAATAGTATCGAAAATAATCGATTATACTTCCGAGCCACGAGACGTATTTTGCGAAACATCCATGAGAGCGCAGCTCGAGTGATGTTTTAGGAAAATTCTTCGAGTGACGAGGTCAGTATAATCGATTATTTTCGATTGCTCGAGTGTTATTCGTTACAATTATATAACGAATAAAAAATATTAATCTTTCTGAAAAACGTCAAAACATCGTCAATGATGATGAAGACATTCACATTCACATAGATAAAAATAATTTACATGGCAGAACAACGTTTGCCGGGTCAGCTAATATATATATATATATATATATAGAAAACAGAATTCTTCGTGTTATCGAAACACGTTCGTGGCAATAAAATCAAGTACTAGAACATTTATTTGAAACTAATCAAACAAACCTCCTAGCGGAGCTGGTTATACGAGTTCACGAAACATCGAAATGCCCCCATATACCTTGGACGGTGTATGTTAGAAACATTAAGTTGTTCATCACAATCAATGGAAATGATAGACAGTCTGTTTCGCCCTTATTTGGGGCTCATCAGTATCATCCATCCATCGAAAATGATAACCAACCAAATATTTCTAACGGCCTTATATTTTCCTCCCAGTGACTATATGGCATATAAATATGACACAGCGCCACCAGTCGGAAACAAATGAACCACATCTTACAGATAGATGAAAACATTTCGGCAACGAGAACTCGTACGTCCTGACACCCGAAGGTGGTTACTATATTCGCAAAGCAAGAGTAAAGTTGCCACATCAAATCGATGTAATGCAACAATTACACACCGCCAGTAACAGCGCTCCGATTTTATCCTTTAAACAGGCAGCAAATGAATAGAAAACAGAATTCTTCGTGTTATCGAAACACGTTCGTGGCAATAAAATCAAGTACTAGAACATTTATTTGAAACTAATCAAACAAACCTCCTAGCGGAGCTGGTTATACGAGTTCACGAAACATCGAAATGCCCCCATATACCTTGGACGGTGTATGTTAGAAATGTTTTCATCTATCTGTAAGATGTGGTTCATTTGTTTCCGTCTGGTGGCGCTGTGTCATATTTATATGCCATATAGTCACTGGGAGGAAAATATAAGGCCGTGAGAAATATTTGGTTGGTTATCACTTTCGATGGATGGATGATACTGATGAGCCCCAAATAAGGGCGAAACAGACTGTCTATCATTTCCATTGATTGTGATGAACAACTTAATGTTTCTAACATACACCGTCCAAGGTATATGGAGGCTTTTCGATGTTTCTTGAACTCGTATAACCAGCTCCGCTAGGAGGTTTGTTTGATTAGTTTCAAATAAATGTTCTAGTACTTGATTATATATATATATATATATATATATATATATATATATATATATATATATATATATATATATATATATATATATATATATATATATATATCTGTCTGTGAACATCATGGACATCAAGTTTTATTTGTCATATACATTTATAATCCAAAATTTTATTGGGCATAGATTATTTTATCTTCATTGAAATGTTTAAATGTATATTGAAGCTTCATCGCTCTGAAAGCTCTAGATCGTAAGCGGTTACAGAAGGATAATAATTGGAAACTTGAATGATATAAAATGGACTAAAATACGGTGTCTGCTATTTTCCTATAAATATATCGGGAAGAGTTATCTAAAACCCGTTTGGAAGCTCAGTCATAATCCGTAAATTCCGGGGAAGTTTCATATCGTCCCCATGAGACATTAGAGACGTAAGCTATTATGGAAGGAATTTCTTTGTTATTTATTATCCTGATGTTTTTCGCCAGGAAAAATATGAGAAGATTGATAAACATAAATCAGACCATCGCATGGAAAATTAGCATTACGTTCCATAATAGTGTTGGTCTCTTCAGAAATTGAATTTTTTTCGAAAATTTAATTCCAAGTGTTTATAATTCATATTATATGTATATAAATTCAAGCTTCCTGCTTTTCTTTGCTATATATGCTTCAACTATGCAAAAACTACACAATCTCTCGTGCGCTATATATTCTTGAAAAGTAAAAGTTTTCTCATCAAGAATTGATATATATATATATATATATATATATATATATATATATATATATAGGTATATATATATATATATATATATATATATATATATATATATATATATATATATATATATATATATATATATATATATATATATATATATATATATAGATATATATATATATATATATATATATATATATATATATATATATATATATCCTATTTCCTATTTTCTAAATGGAATTTCGTTGCACAGGAACCAAAAATCGTAGAATATTTTGTCAATCACGGAGAATCAATCACAGATATAATTCTTTGTGTTAACAAATAACATCTAGATATTTAGTGAATTTGATATTGAGGCTTTCACAATAACACAAAAAAATCCTTTAATGATTTATATTATATGAACGTGATAATAGTACAAGCACGTATAATTTGAAAAATATTATTCTTGAAAAATGCAAATAGTTAATTTTTTCGTCAATTATAAATAACCAGTATATATATATATATATAGCAACTTGTTGAAACTCTACTTCATCTAAATGAGAGAAAGAAACTCAGTTTTTTATGAGTTTTTCCTATCTCAATTTTCTTAAGTATAAAATTTTGCACAAAATTTATATAAATTAAAATCCTGAAAAAATTGATTAAGTACAAATTGTGCCAAAATGTATGAAGCTTTCGAAATGAACAAATAGATTCTACAAGCTGCTTAAAATAATTCATTTTCAATTTATCATCATAAACAAGAAATGCGTAAATAACAAACACAAAATTTGGAATCATTATAATAAACTAATGTATTTCTATTGAATTGAATCATTGTGTATTATTACTGACAATCCTATCTATCTTTGTAATTTCAATCATTCAATATATTTCATTAGCTTCCATACAACAATATGTTACAACATTTCAACTCCATCATTAACATCAATAATTATTATATTATGGAATAAAAAATTTAACAAAAAATTTTAAATTGAAACATAATATAAGGAAAGAACAACTAAACAGTCGTTCACTATAAATTGAATAGTTATTGACAGATATTGGTTGACTGTTCATATAATAACATTTATTTTTCACTTGTATATTATTTGTTGATTTTACCTTAGATACAGTTGCTATAAATACACTCATTATGCTCTAAGGCGTTATGAGCGGGCGTTATAGATTATAACACCCGCTCATCGTACGAGGACAACTGAAGCAACTTCTATTGATTAAATACTTCATAATCCTTGTCGTATACGACTCTGGATTTCTCCGGCAATGAATTATTCGCAGCTTTCGCTGCTGCATTTTCTCTGATATTCTTGGGTAAATTCATTTTCATTTCCATCATTTCTATAAGACTACACAAAGAAAGCAGCAATGACATTCACTGAAAATGATGACAAAAATATTCACAAACGTCAAAATATCAACAAATGACATGCCTACTATGGGAAGGAAAATGGAAAGTACAGGCGCAATGAACCGATTTTAAAATCGATTTTTCATTATAATAAAATAATTTTTATCTACTCCTATTAAATAATATATTCATTATTCAACTGTGTTTTAGCAATTAATAGTATCTATTACCAAACAGCGTGAGTAATAATAACTAACTGCTATAACTCACTATATAGTCTATTAAGATCCCAAGTAAGATCGACTGTCACTCATCTGCTGATGTCACTTGAATAATTCTGACGATTTCAAATTAAGTTAATACTACCTAATCAATGTGAATTTGTAGTATTTATTGATATAGTCGTAGATAAAGTATAGTATTCAACTTGCGGTAATGGTCATAACTCACTTGATGAATTACAGCACTCGCTTGCAGCTCGTGCTGCAAATTTATATATATATATATATATATATATATATATATATATATATATATATATATATATATATATATGTTAATAATATACTATTACGTGAAAAATAAAATCTTGTATGCGCCACGTGCGTTACTAGATCATAACAACCATCGGGCAACATTCATCCCTCGGACCAAAGGCCCTCGGGCCGAATGTTACCCTCCGGCGTTAGGATCTTTATAACGCACTTGGTACATAAATAACTATTTGAGTAGTTTCACCTCGAAAATGATAGAATATTATACTCTACTAACGCCAATTGTTCAAAATTATAAATCAACTTAAGTAAAACACTTGGCTTGATCCCACTTACATTGCTATAAATACTCGACATATGTTCCGGTTCATTACCCCATTATCAAAACACAAAAAATTCACTTGATTTTTCATCCATTCAAAATATCATCACTCATATTTAATCCTGGAAAAAATCACAGCTCTCAACGCTTTCTCGTTACCGCCACCTCCATTGTACCCTACGAAATTTCACATTCCTCGAGATTCCCAAAAAAAGGGCATAATTAACGGCGCCAAAGAACAGACTTCCAAAAACACGCAATAAAACGGAATATAACAAAAGCAAATTCAAATTCTCGCTCCAAGTCTCGCGGCTGAGACTGACATGTAAGTTTTTCCGGCGGATTGTTTCCGCAAAATAAATAACTGCTCTCTACGTCTCTTTTGTCCGAGCGAACAATGCGGAGGCGACTTAGGTGTTGTCCAAATTAGTTGAACGGAATAAAGGGGAAGTTTGAGAGCTGGGTTATCAGCGCCTACTCCCAACAATGGCGGCTCAAAAATAGGGTCGTCCACGAAAAACGGGACGAGGAGAGCTAGGCAAGGACCACTTATATGTCACAAATCCTCGACGAAATGTATGATTGCTGAGTTTGAGGAACGAGAGGTTTTTCTTGAAGGAATTCCCACAACTTGTTTTCCGTTCCCTTCTTTTGATTGCGATAATAAATGGAACATCTGGTTTCATTCATTCTTGAATATAATCTACTTACTATGTAATATATACACCAATTAAAACCAATCATGCAGGCTATGATAGTCCAGAATATCTTAAGATGTCAAACTCTAAGATACAATTCAATAAAACCACAAAATTCCTGGGACTGCAGATAAATGAAGATCTAAGCTGGAAAGAACATATTCAAGAATTATCAATGAAACTTTCAACAACTTGTCACCTTTTAAGAGTAATAACAATAATTAGACACAAAATCCTTAAAAATGATTCATCAAACTACTTTTGAATCGAAATTAAGATATGAAATTCTATTTTATGGAGCAAGCTCAAGTATAAATAATATTTTCAAAATACAAAAAAGAGCACTTCGGATCATTTCTGGCATAAAGTCAATGGATTCTTGCAGAAGTAAGTTCAAACAAAATGGCCTATTAACATCGACTGCAATCCATATACAAGAGAGCCTACTTTTTCTTTTCGAAAACAAACGTTATTATATAGAAAACAGAAGTCAGCACTACAATACAAGAACATCACAGATTTTATATCCAGCACACAGGCTTACAATAACGGAAAAAGGACCACAATACCAATCGATAAGATATTTCAACCATTGCCCAATAGGAATCCAAACAGAAACCAACTTTAAAACATACAAACAAAAAATCTACCAAATGCTACTGGACATGGAACCATATGATATCCAGGAATTTTTTAAGTATAACTTTCCTGGATAAATATTTTATTTTCATTTTTTTCCTGACACAATTTCATTTCTAATTGTTTACAATATTGTGTAACATTCTGATTTGAAATAAAGAATATTATTATTATTATACTATTTACTATATTTTTTAAATTTTTGTGACTAATTTTTTCGTATGATTTTCAACCAATCAGAACGATCAATTTAGTTAAGTTACCTTGTATAATTCCGATAATTTTTTACTAACTATAGTAACCAATCAAATTACTTAATTTAGAGTCATGCTTCAAATTTCATCCAATCACATATGGATTACAGCGATAATACCCTACATGTGGTGTTTTCAGTTTAGTGTAGTTTCGTTAAATAAAAATGAATAAATATTGAAAGTCAGATTGGCAATCAATTTTTTGAAATCTACAAAGTAAATTATCGAATACCCCTCGGACCTTGATAAATCCTCAAAATTTTGCATAAAGAATCCTTTAAGCGTATTGCTTAAGGATAATATCAAGCAACACGCTTTCAGCATTCTCTATGACAAAATTATCTCGGTATTATCAAGGCCCTAGGGGTATTACTACTGCTAATACCTGTTTATACATAGAGTAGCTCTACCAATCGAAAACTAGCAGGACCATCAAATTTTGACGTTTATCAATAACTGTTCAAAAATGAGTCGATTCGGAGATTTTTCCTTAATTTACTCAATAAATAATCGTATCAAATACAATGGGTACTTCAAAATAAATACGGTTATACATCTCAAACTTCCAGCATAATTACAAATCGTGTCAACTTGACAGAATAATCCGACCGCGTAGCGGGAGGATTATTTAGACAGTCAGACTGATACTTTTTGTAATTATGCAACAAGTTATCGATGTATAACCTGATTATTTTGTACTTATAGTATTACTACTGATTATATAACTCATGTATGAATAAGCCAATTGAATTCGTGAATTTTGCATAACTACTGTGTATTGATAAGTGAATATACCTTTGACGACATGATATAATCGTTTTGGTGTTTCGCCTCGTGTCAAGATGTGAATGTTTTCATATTGACGATGTTCTGACGTTCGTCAGAAAAATTAATATTTTTTATTCGTTATATAATTGTAACGAATGACACTCGAGCAATCGAAAATAATCGATTATACTGACCTCGTCACTCGAAGTATTTTCCTAAAACATCACTCGAGCTGCGCTGTCGTCAATGTTTCGCTAAATACGTCTCGTGACTCGGAAGTATAATCGATTATTTTTGATGCTCTTGTTATATTATAACTGATAATAAACATTGTAAAATCAAGTTTTGTGTGTGTTCATCATAATAAATCATCACGTAGCTCAATGGTCAGTGCGTTGGACTAATGAACAGAAGGTCGGCAGATCGAATCCCGACCGAACCAACAAATTAATGCGCAGCCACCTCTCGGAAGACAATAGCAAACTACCGAGAAGAAGTATTCTGCCTTTATAAAGACGTTCGGAATCGTCGTAAAACTGTAGGTCTCTTCTATTCGTGTATCACTGTATCACGCACAACACGAATAGTTGTAGAGAGGTCGCCTACACTTGAAACCGGGCAAGGCACTTGAAGAAGAAGAAGTATTTGGATACCCAATACAATGATTATTCTGCTAAGTTGATTACAAATTTCCTGAATCTAAATTAATTCAGAACTTTTATTCACGTTTTTATAATTTCTTAGTTATCATCAGACTACTATTGAAAATCTAAATTATCTGGAAGACATAGGTATTCACTTTTTGAATGAGTGAATTCGTCGAAAATCTTTAATGGATATTTCAAGGAAAAGTATCTAAATTCGAAATTTTCATGTTCATTTCCGAAAAAGATGGAAAAAAATAACAAGAATTAACTCAGATGGTCGAATTTTGATTGGATAGCCAAAGTTATCTTATTCCAATATATAATATCCAATATTCGAAGTTTTTATTCAAGAAAATGACGAGAAATGAAATTGGAAACGTTATAACTGACATACCGCAAAAGTTTCTTGTGCCGAGTTGTTACCGGAGATGTAGTGGAACGTTTCGAGAAATTCCGAGAATATTTCGAAAACTTTTTGCATAACTTCATGGTTTATGTTATACTTCCCGTTTCATCTATGAGTGGAAGGAAAAACAACTTTTCTTGTGTCGAAACGGATTGAAACTAACTATATATCTCTGAAATAATGAATATGTTTTAATTAGATATGAAGAAAAATAAATTTAATCATTTATTTTTCTTCATATCTCATAGTGATGTTAATTATTTTATGATAATATGAATTAAAGAAAAAAGTACAAAAATTTTAAAGGGACAGGAGTTTAAGAACAGCTTCAACATATTATATACATTGGATGAACACTTTCCATCAATTCAAAAATTGCTCTCTATTCAAATAACAGTTTGTTTTTCATTGTTTGTTAAACCATTTAAAATGAATAATTCGAAAATGTTTCAATATAAGAATATCTCAGGAGGTTAAATTTTGTATTAAAATTCTATTGTGACCTATAAACAAATAATAGGTATATAAAGTTCCAGTCCAAAAACAAGGTTTTTATTTATTTGATACTGTTTGTTAAAATGGCGCAATTTTAGAGTTGTTTCACTGAGTAACGTTTAATCTCTTTTATTATAATCAAGTAGAAAAAAAACAGTGAAAATTCCAGAAATTGTATAAGACAGAAGATAATATAAGCAAAAGCTACAATTGAAAGTTGTACAAGTGAAAACTCAATACTCTACAGTACGATGATTAAATCCCAAAGAAAGCAACAGAAAAAAGTGCCAATCAACAAGGTTGTTGATTTCTAGGAGGCAAATGAAAATATTTCCATTGAAAATGGTAAAAATATCAAGAATTAGAGAATTAATTGCAACATTGTAGAGACAAAATTAAGTAGAAGCGATCATATCAAACGAAAAAAATCTTTTTGTCAACATACTAGGATAAGCACTTCACAACTCACCCTCGTATACTTAACCATTAATTCTATCGCTATTTTTGAACTGACTATGTACATGGAATTTAATTTTGTGTTCGATGCGGTGAATTCATCTGCATCAAACAAATGCAAACATTAAGCTACACCGCAGTCCACATCAATATACAAATTCCAAATATCGATAACATTTTAATTTGATAAAACTAATTTGAGAATATGGCATGGATACGGTTGTCTTCAACTCATTATTTCGCTATACGAACATATTAAAATAACAGTGAGGGTAGGGCAAAATCATTTTCTGAAATAACTCCGTGGTAACATTTTCAGTTGGTTGAAAATCGGAACAATATGAGCTTATAAATACATTTGCGAATGGTGAAAATAAACCGCTAAAGAAATCTTCATTTTTTTATAACCGTGTGTAACGTGTGAATTCTCCACCTATTACATCATTCAAAGCTACGCCACTGAATTAAAAGTCGCACATCAATTATGCAGATCAACGACATTTATTTGTAGAAGATAACATTATCTGGTTAATATGCTCTGGCTTAGCGAATATAGTAGCCACCTTCGGGTGTCAGGACGTACGAGTTCTCGTTGCCGAAATGTTTCTTCTATCTGTAAGATGTGGTTCATTTGTTTCCGACAGGTGGCGCTGTGTCATATTTATATGCTATTGTGTTTTTAGAAGGAAAATATAAGAACGTTTGAAATATCGTACGTTTATAACCAAGCTAGTTAGTTGAGTACTGAGCGTACGCTGGCTACTATTTGGGAGGTCTCGATTTCAAACCCCGGGGCCGACTGGTCTACCATAAGTTTTTTTCAGAGGTTTCCTCATGGTAATGTAAGTCACTGCTTGCAATCTTATAAGGCGAATGCTGGGCCAGTATTAATCCTCTGAACCCTACCCACACTTCCTATGTTCCATAAATATCCCGTTTCACCTATCCTTAATGCAGTTGTACATACAATTGTATCCTCTGATTTGGCTGAAGCAGTTAATCCCAAACTCAAGCTGCCTGCCTCCTTGACACATACTTCAGAGACGAAAGAAACACGTTTGTTTCCTTTTTTTTCCGTACGCTGGCTAGTATTTGGGAGGTCTCGGTTTCAAACCCCGGGGCCGACTGATCTGCCATGAAATTTTTTCAGAGGTTTCCTCCTGGTAATGTAAGTCACTGCTTGCAAACTTATAAGGCGAATGCTGGGCCAGTATTAATCTTCTGAACCCTACCCACACTTCCTATGTTCCATAAATATCCCGTCCCACTTATCCTTAATGCACTTGTACATACAAGTGTATCCTCTAATCTGGCTGAAGCAGTTACTCCCATACTCAAGCTGCCCGCCTCCCTGACACATACTTCAGGGAGGAATAAAACACGTGTGTTTCCTTTCCTTCCTTTTCCGTACGTTTACCAAGCTAGTTAGTCGAGTACTTAGCGTACGCTGGCTAGTATTTGGGAGGTCTCGGGTTCAAATACCGGGGCCGACTGGTCTGCCATGTGTTTTTTTCAGAAGTTTCCTCATGGTAATGTAAGTCACTGCTTGCAAACTCTTAAGGCGAATGCTGGGCCAGTATTAATCTTCTGAACCCTACCCCCACTTCCTATGTTTCATATCACCTATCCTTAATGCACTTGTACATACAAGTGTATCCTCTGATCTGGCTGAAGGAGTTAATCCCAAACTTAAGCTGCCCGCCTCCCTGGCACATACTTCAGGGAGGAATGAAACACGTGTGTTTTTTTTGTGTTTCCTTTTGGGTTG